>JAOTQZ010000001.1:46512430-46540749 GCA_026546895.1 Pogonocichla stellata
ACGGGGGGAGGCTGTGGGGCGGCGCGGGGTGGGTCGGGGGCTGCGCGTTCCCTGTGCTCTGGCTGCGTGGAACAGTGCTCTAGGGGCAAAAGAAATACCGCTGTGTATTCCCGAATGGTGTTTGAAATGCGCATGTACTTGTTTTGTTTCCTGGAAACGCTGATAGCCTTACCTAATATGATCACAGAACCACAGAACGGGTGAGGTTGGAAGGGAATACGTTGGATCACCTGGCCCAGCCTCCCTGCTCTGGCAGGGTCATCCTAGAACACACTAAACAGGTTTGCTTCCAGATCGTTCTTGAATAACTCCTTCGACGGACACAACCTCTCTGGACAATCTGTTCTTGTGCACGGTCACCTGCACAGAAATGCTTCCTCAAGATGGACAAGAAATGCTTCCTCAGATGCAGGTGGAACTTCCTGTGCATCAATTTCTGCCCGTGGCCTCTTGTCCTATTGCTCATCACCACCGAACAGAGCCTGGCTCCACGCTCTTGGCACCCTCCCTTCAGATACTTATTGATGAGATCCTGTCTCAGTTGTCTCTCCTTGAGATTGAACAGGCCCAGCTCCCTCAGTCTTTCCTTGTAAGAGAAATGCTCCAGCCCCTTACTCCATAGCATGTGAACCTGCTCCAGGAGCTCCATGTCTCTCTTGTACTGGGGAGTCCAGAACTGGACACAGCACTCCAGATGTGGCCTCATCAGGGCTGAGCAGAGGGGCAGAATCATCTCCCACAACCTACTGGCAATGCTTTTCCTGATGCACCCCAGGATACCATTGGTCTTCTTGGCCACCAGGGCACACTGCTGGCTCATGGACCACTTGTTGTCCATCAGGATCCCCAGGTCTTCCTCAGCAGAGCTGCTTTCCAGCAGGTCACCCTCAATCTGTACTGGTGCTCGGGGTTGTTCCCTGTTATAAGCCCACAACTGGACACAGTTGCTGCCCGTCTCTGGCCTCCCACCAGCGGAGAGCAGCCCCCTGATCTGCTGGGCAGCCGGGAGTTGTTGCAATAAGGAGCCACACCCTGGACAAGCAGGAAGAGAGGCACAGCCGGTACTCCTTCGGCTGCCTACACACAAGCTCCCATAAATGTTTGCAACTGACAGGAAAAGGAAAAAACATCCAAATATATATATATACTTTCTTTTTTTTGTTTAAGAAGAGATAGGACCAAAAAATGTGTTTGAAAACATGGGAGTTGGCAGCAAAGTTCTGTGTACTCCTGCCGCAGGGTGTACTCCCAGCTCTTTAGGGTGCACCTAGCAGGAGAGCCCAGCCCACGCCACTGTTTGGACATCCCCATGGACAGCAGCAGTGGGAGCACATGGGGCAACCCCCTGGACCCCTGTGCCCACCAGCGTGGCACCTTCCTACGAAAAGTTACATACGTGCTGCTTTCTCTGGTACCCAAGCACTAAAAGAAAAGGTCCCCACTCTATGTCCCTCAGTCAGATTGATCTGTGCTTTCAAAGATCGGCATCCCACCTGATCTCCTGAGCCAGGCCTTCTGCAGAGGCAGTGCACAAAGGCAAGTGTTGCATGGAAATCATTCACTCTGCCTTTTTCGAGTGACTCCTGAGCTGCCTGCTTGGTGTTCTCAGAGGGAGAGGAACTTCAGGTAATTCACTATCACCAAGACAGCTAAATGAGAGCTGGAGGAGGCTGAGGCTGCTTGCACGCAACTATTTGTGACTTGGTTATCATCCTTGAAAGTTTGTTGAAGACCAGAGAGTGTGGCAAGCCAACTGAATAAGCTGCTAGCTTAGTAGGTACTTTGGTGAGGACTTCCCAATTACAAGATACACTTCGGTTTCCCTCCATAGTGGAGAATGAACAGCACATCCTGTCAGTAGACAGAAAATCACCAGAGCCTGAAATTTTCTGGAGACTGTTCTATAAACATGTATAAAAAGTCCTTGACTCACAGTCACCAACTTATACGTTAACTCCCCATGAACACATAGAAAAAGGTCACTAACCTTGGGATTCTGATGGATCTCTGAAGGGACAGGAACTGAGATTAGGCATTGTGATAAGAATCTTAATTTGGTTTTGGATCTGTCCCTCAATCCTTTGCAAAAGCCAGTGTCTAGTGAAAATAGTTGAGACAAGCACTGCGTTCAGACAAGCACTGCAACTACCTTTGATCCTTGGATATGCAACAGCCAGCAAAAAACCACAGCCTCTAAGACTTCCTCACATAAATGTATGGATATTATCACAGTAGCAACTTTTCTGATATTTCATTTTCTCAACTGCTTTTTCAGTCATTTGGAAGCACAATGCTGTAAGTAAATGAAGTTAGTGATCGCACAGAGGTTTTCACAAATACATTTTATGCACTGGATATGACTTGTCTGCATGTGGTAGTTTTTGAACATTTCTGTGTTTATAGAAGTGTGCTGTTATCGCATTTCTGTGGTGATATTCAGAGTAACTGTAATAAATAAATAAATGAATAAATAAATAAATAAATGCTGCTGACATTCCCAGTTCTAGAGTTTACAGACTTGAAATCTTAAAAGCCTTATGAATATTTACATCCCACATCCTCAGAAGTGATTGCAATGTTTTGTAGCAGCTTTTCAGCAATGTTAATTTCATTTCGCAGCTGGAATTACAGGAGTATAAAATAAAACTATTTATTAGATCAGAGGAAATAATTTCCCCAAGTATAAAGTGTCTTCTATAAATAAGATATTTTCTATTTAAGATACAATACCTTTAAGTTCTTAATAGAAATTTTCAAAACACACACACACACAAAAAAAAGAGTAGTTTTTTCTTAACTCAAACTTCATTCACATGTAAAACCAGTACTTTAACTAAAACAAAAATCATAAAGATCATGTTTCATTTATGGCAACATAAGAATCTGTACAAAGGGTCAAAGTAATAATTAACTTCTAGAATGTCATAATTCTGTAAGACAAATATGTTTTTATTTCTCGTGTAGCTGTTCCATATAAAGTTCACAAACTGTTAAAGGGAAAAAAAATCCATACCCTAAATTTCAAAACCTGTACAAAAAAACCTTGAAGAGGGTAAGAAGGAAAAATAGAGCACATTGAACAGCTGTCCTTAGGTTTCAACAATTTAACACTTTCATTTAAGAAATCAGTTACAGCTGATACATGATAGTGATATTCTGTATCATGTATATGACTTATGGGTACCAAACATTTAATAGGAACTAAGTAACTAAATAATGATTTCAAAACTTTGAAAATTGACAAATATATTCTGTGGATTAATATAAATGTTGCATTTTAACGTCAATATACTCAAAATATAAATAAACTGTTACGAAAATAAGGTAATGTAAATATAATTCTCTTACATGTTAATGCATCATAGACTCCTAACAGCCCTTTTGGCTTATGAAATCTTTGTTACGTTTTTCAGAGTAGTATAGATGTTTTCATGTGTAATGACTCCCAAAGTTCATAGATTTGGTGTGCAGTAATCTTATCTAACACATTGTAGTGACCTTTGATGTCTAAAAACAATGGGTAGTATTTATTCATGTTTTTATTGGATCACCTGATGACGTGGCTCAATGTGGCCAGTGAAGTTAAGAAAGATCAATCCTTCCTGACATTTCTTGAGATTTTATTTTCACTGACTCCTCTCCAAAGCCATTGAACTTGTGCTCATAAGCAATCTTTGTCAAAGTGTAAAGCTGCAACTTCTAAGTGTTAAAGATTTTTCTTTGAAAACTGACATTTTCTTAACTTTCCATAGCTGTCTTTTTAAGTCAGATTTGTCCTTTTTTTAAAATACAAAAGGCAGTTGTAGAGGAGAATAACTTCTAGGCACATCATCCATCTTTTAGCCAGACCTGTACTTCCTAAACTGCAATTGTATTTAAACATTCATCTCTGACTGGAGATTTTCGTCTAGTGTTAAATGTGATTCTGGTTTTGCCAGGGTACAACACACCAGACTTGGGGCTCCTAGTGTCTCCCAGAAAAAGCATTTCAGCATTATAGACCTCAGGTATATCAGACAGGATGACCTAGAGATCAGGGGTTCCATGTCCTTGCAGTTTATTGCAGTCCCTAGCATCAACACACAGGCTAAAAATCAGGGCTGCTGAAACTGGATGGCATCAAGATGGGTTGATGGAACTAAACCATTTTGTATGTTGTTCAGATTTTTAGTTTGTACTGTCTCATACAGTACTCATTGTATTGAGCTTTGGGGCTTGCCATTGGTTGCTATCTACACATGTATCTGTACATGTACTGCCTTTATGTGAAAGGGTCAAATGATATTCCTCCTGATGTTCCTTGTCTATAGGAGCATCTATATATATGTTATATATTGTCTATATATGTTTCATTTCAGGAGGCACCAATATGAGTTTTGAGAATCATGTCACAGAATTGATCTAGACCTGGAGACTCCCCTTTCCATCCTTCACAAATAGCGACTGTTTATCAGTTCTTGGTCATCTGAAAGCTGAGGCACTTTGCCTTTCCCCATGAATACACCTTCTGGTGCTTCCACAGGTATAACAAAGCAGGTCAGCTTTGTAATACTCTTACTTGATTGTGGTCCAAAAGGATCAATGTTTACAGGAATGTTTAGGGTTTTTTTACTACCTATTCCTGCAAAGTGAATTTAAGCAAATAGACCCATTGCTACTGAAAAAGCAGGGCCTGTAGAAGCTCTCAGAGCAGGTGGTAAGAAAGATGTAAATGTCTTCCTCTAACCCTGAAACAAAAAATTTAATTATTAAATAGGCTCTGGACATTAGACAACTCCCTTGTCCATAGTCTTTCTATATAACAGCCCTAAACTTTGGGACTGTATATCTCTCTTGCTTTCTCTTGCTGCAGGAAGCAGATAGGTGACAGAGCTGGAGAAAAGGGATCAACATGGCCCTACTGAACAGGGAAGGACTCCAGAAGTGCCTTCCAACCTAAATCACCCTACAATTCAATGAAAGACTTTGTGCAGAGTGTCCCAAAGCTACAAGTGTTTGAAGCATTCATAGCTGGTGCATGCAACATTTAGCTTGAGATTTTAAGTCATAGAATAGAGCATTGCTTTTTTGAATTCACCTTAGAGCTGTTCAACAGGTTTTCTTGAAAGCCAAGGTTGCAACAAATTGCTACTATCAGAAGTCAAACCTACAAATTCTGTGGTTTTAATTATTGTTTAAATACAGCGACCAAAAGTGGGATATTTAGTTGATATTTAGCAGAATAGATCACACCTCTGAAGTCACACTATGCTAAGTGTGTATTGTATATCTCTAAATGGCCTTGTGTTTTGAAAAGTGGGAAGTGTTGGTTTGTAAGTCAAGATGCTGGTGTTTTAGAACCTCATTATTTGTACTAATGCAGGGATAGCTTGTTTGTGGACTTGCTCATTGACTTGTACCAGCACAGATGCATGATTGCTCCACTTTGCCAATGGCAACAAAATAAAGCTTAGCTGCTGCTTGTGCTTATGGGAAGGACAGCTGAAAAAGCAGCCAGAGTGTAATTAATACCTCCTTCCTTTCCTTCACAAGTTGCAGAGTAGCAGGAAAGGAAAGACATAGCTCATAACTCTGGCCCTATGACACCAACCAGCAGAACTTCTTCCAGAAATCTTCTTAATGGAGTCTCAAGCTACTATGTCATTCTGGTTTGCATGAGCACATGATTATGGGGCAGAGCCACACCTGAATTTATGCCTGCATGTGGTGAAAGAGGCTACCCACATTCCCCAATTTCCTCAGGCAAACTGCTGTGAAGGAGGAGTTGAGGCTGGAGGCAACTGTGACGCTGCTGATGGTGCTGTGGTCTCAGCTGTCATGTCATGAAGAACATATGCTGTGTTTGGGATTTACTGCTAGGGAAGAGAGGCTGCCTCCTTAGTAATTAACGTGGTCCATCCCAGATGTTATTTTCAAAATCCTGTCTACAGTGTGTCTTAGACACCACCTAATGTTCTGCCTCAGGTTTGAGTCACACTACACAGTATGTGGACAGTTGATTCCTGGAGTGGCAGGTTTTTGCTTAGTGCTGTCTAGTGTGCTTTGCAATATGGTATACTTTCCATTTCAGATATTAAGAATACAAAAAATATAGGAAGAAGCAAGCAGGATCTTTATTTTGTCCTTCCTGCTCCCCAGCTCACCTTCACATTAAATTGAACAACAGTAGAGGAAAATTGTACACTGGAGAGAAGGCATTCCTGAGTCACAGTATGAACCTCATTGCCTCTGAGATGGTTCAGCTATCTAAGATCATAGATTTAAGATTTGTTACAGTAAAATAAATAATAATAAATGAATAATAAAATTAATAATAAATGAAATAAGTAATAAATGAAAAAGTAATCTCAAATGCTAGAATGTACTTTATCTATTTATTGTGAAACCACTAATTTATTTTTAGTTATAAATAAATATATTTTCTTAGTTAAGACTGAAATAACCAGCCATTATTAAAGGCTGTTAAGAAGCCACGTGACTAATCCAGCAAGGATGGCTTCATCCTGCAGATGTCAGAGCTCTGTGTTGAATGTAGCAGAACAAGTGCAAAGAATTTTAAATTATACCTTCTGTCATATTTGAAGTGGAAGTTGTATTGTTCACACCCCCTGTTCTTCATCATAGCAGACTGTACATAATCATTCATGATGATGCAATAAAGTCTTGGTTCTATGAGTTCTTCCTATAAAAATATATAAATAAATTGCTCCTAAGTGAATGAAGCTGTCTACTTTTTATTTCTGGGTAATGTTTGGTTTTGGGGAGCTACTGGATTTACAATTACAGAATTAAAAAGGATCTAATTTTAGCATTAAAAAGGTTATTTAAATCTTCTTTGTGAGCAATTTATCGGATAAACTATTATTTTAAAGATTTCAGATTGCCCACCATGGAGATCAGTAACTAACTATTCTTAAAAATTACCTGCAGTATTGCAAATATTGAGAAAACTGCTGTTGTCCCTTGTGGAAGGCATTTTTATATTTTTTCATTGTCAGATCTTGGAAAAAACTTTCAAGAAGCTTGGAAATAAAATATTTTTTTAATAATTTTGATTTCCATTTGAAGAAACTTTTAGTTTTCCTCATTAAGGAAGCTGAAACAGTGCAGTGCTTCACAATTTTGTTCTTCCTGTTATGCACAGGCTTCAGCCCTGATGTTATCCTGGTCAGGATTTGCCCAGGCCAATGTAGCTGCAGAGCCAGGAGAGGGAGCACAGACATTGCCACTTCTTGGTCATGCTTTTAGAGGCAACTTGGATTGTTTCCAGAGGAAAATCACTAAACTTGTGTTAAGAGGAGGTGTTGTGGAATCCTCTTTTTCTACTCTTCTTTTTTTCCTCACAAGTTTTTGAATATTATTTAATCAGGGGTAATTAAAAATTGGAAATTTTCATTCTATAAAGAAAAAAACCGACTAACCAACCAAACAAACCACAACAAAAAAAAACCCAAAAAAGCAAAAAACAAAAACAACCAAACCAAAAATAATTTTAAAAAAACACAAGGAAAAACCCCTGCAATTTTATGAATGGCTGGTATAATATTTTAACATTTTAGAAACTTCTAAAAAGTATTTTTGCATTTTCTTCTGCAGACACTGAGGAAGGTGAAGTTTACCAGAATTCAAATATAGGAGAAAGACTTGATTCACTGCAGTCTAATATTAGAAAGTGTCTTTCAGTGTGTTTTAGTAGTTTTAGTCTAACTTCAGATTGTATGTTTACTCAGTAATTTTCAGGTATTAAAAACATTATTTTAAAGACACAAAGGACACATAAATTCTTTCCAAGTTTTTAATAGCAATTTTTAAAACTTCCCATGTCTCACTTATGTCATAATTTCCTCAATTTCTCAGTTATAATTTCTCGTACCACTTAGATATTACTGACTTTAGAGAGAAAACCATGCAAAAGTTATTTCACCCTGATAATCATTTCTACTACTGAATTGGTATGGGAGAGTTGCACTGCTTTCCTGCAGCAGGACTTAGGTGAAGCTTTTATAAGAATTCCCTGAATAAAATAAAAATGTATGATCTGTGAGATGGCTTTGTAGTACTGAAAAAATATTCACTCATGTCTTTGATTTGATATCTGTGTCCAAAGAGCATTGACAGCATCACGAGGATGACAGCTTACAAGTCAGGCAATGCCCAAGTGAAGGCTGTCAGTTGTCCTGATGGCCAGCTCTATCATTTTGGGCCACAGGCTCTCTGTGCCAGGTGCTCAGGGAGCAGGAGGCTGGCTTCTCACTCAGACTGCATGATGCAACATGTCAGGTCAGTTTGTAGCTCTATGTGTCTCCCCATGGCTCCTTATATCCTCAACAGACAAAATCTTATCACCTCTTATCTGTGTATAGAGGACTCATAGGAGAAGTGATGGTGGGTGTAATAGTACAAATGATAATCATCTGGCCACATTGATTACAAAATGATGGAGTTTAAAATTTGCAGTGTAATGAGAAAAAAGGTCAGTGAAGCCACTACCCTGGACTAGAAGAGGGCAAGCCTTAAGTTGCTGAGGCAGCCAGTTTACAGTGCCCTGCCTTTTGAGGACTTGGAACTTTCTGTGAGAGCCAGTCAGTTTTGAGGAACCACCTTCTGCAAGCCCAGGAGCAGGCAATACCATGGTATTGTAAGTCAAGCAAGTGACACAGTAGGCCATTTTAGCTGAACTGGGAACTCCGTTTGACACTTGGGTGGAAGAAGAAATTGTGTGTTCTCTGAAAGCAAGGTCAGGCTTCACAAGAAGATCATAGAGCTGTAGTTGTATGTGTAGGAAGAAAGCGCAAAAGGCGAAGAGTTGAAACTGATCAGTGCTGTGTCAAGACAATAAAAAGGGCTTTTTAAATTATGTTCATAGCAGGAAGAGGTTTAAGAAAAATACTGAACCAATACCTGAGGAAGCCGGTCATCTGACAAATGGTGATGAAGAAAAGGCAGAGGCATTGAATGCTTTTTTTGAATCAGTCTTTAGCATTACTGATATGCCTTGGGGTGCTGAGTCACTGAGTCACAGGGCTGCAGGAACAGAGGTTCTCCATTTGTGGACACCAGAATTTTAAGGGATCAGCTGTATCAGCAGAGTGTTCGCAAGTCCGTGAGGTCCAATGGGATTCATCCTGGAGTTCTGTAGGTACTGGTGGATGTTATGGTAGGACCTCTCTTGACCATCTACCAAAGGTCTTTTATGCCTGGAAATTGGCCAGTGTTATTCCCATCCACAAAAAGAGCAAGGGAAGATCCAGGAAAATAGAGATATTTTATTCTACCCTCAGTGTCTGTAAAAAACACTGTAGAAGATTATACCAGGTACTACTGAAAGGCAATTAAAGAATAATGTAATGATCAGTCACAATCTATATGAGCTCACAAAGAGAAATTCCTATTTAACTATAATTTGATATTGTTCTATGACAAGGTCATCCACCTCATGGATGAAGAGAACGCAGTGGATGTAAAGTTCTGGATTTTAGTAAGGCTTTAAATGCCGTCCCTCACAACATCCTTCTGGACAAGTTGTGCAATTGTGGGATGGGCAGTACATGGTGCACTGGGTGAAGAACTGGCTGAACAACAGGGCTCAAAGCATTGTAGTGAATGGGTGGTGTAGCAATACAAGGGAAATGAAGGTTTCCCATTTTTAACACCTTTTCCAGTGTATGTTTGCATTTTCTTCTGCAGCCTCTGTGGAAGGCAAAGCTTATCAGAATTGACGAATCACAGTGGATGAAGGGAAGTCAGTTATGTAAATGCTGATACAACAAGAACACAGAATTTTGTCAGAAGCTAATCTGAAGCTGGACTTTCTAGGATAATCATACTTTCTAGAATAATCAATAAGTATACGAGGATTTTCTACCTGCTGTTTATACAAAGTTCTGAAGGATTTTCAGATATATTTTTATATCAAAGATGCAGCTCTTCTGATATAAGAAAGCTAGTTTTGTATGGAGTTTTTCTGGGTTTTTTTGTTGGGTTTTTTTTCCCTTTAGGAAAGGCGGAAGTGACAATAGTGACAATCACTATTTATACAGTTCCATAAAACACTCCGACCTGGTCCACAATGACTTTTTTCCTGCATCTAACTTCTCATTCTTAGCTAAATGCCTTTTTTTCTTACTTTTTCCTATATTGCAGCATCGACCTATCGTGTATATCTGTCATGTGGTGTGACAGAAAAACACCTCTTCCAAAAACTATCCTCTTTTCCCACTAGAGGGAGGGCTCTCCCAAAATACTAAAGGGAGACCGTTCCACTGACTGAGACTCCCCTACTCTAAACAAATCTTTTAGGAATGTTGTCGTCTAATGGTAAAGGATACTCTGCAATGAAATTATATATAACAAAATGTGATAAAATGTAATGAAATAAAATTTCTGTCATTTTTTTTTTTTTAAAAAGAAATGGATATTGGTATTTGCTCATCTTCCTCTTTTTTTTATTTGTGTTTGTTTGTTTGTTTTGTTGTTGTTTTTTTGTTATGTAGGTATGTATTTGCTGGGGTTTAATTAAATAAAACCAAAATGACCCTATGCACCTTCTGAGGAGTGAAGCTGACAGAGTCTTAGATATATAATTATTGCAAATGTAAGAATAAACATAATTTGTACGCAAGTATTTGTATCTTCATTGTCAGCCATATTAATATGTCCACAAATTGTTGACTCAATAAACCTTGACTGTGTTACAAATCTGAAGCCAAGCACTTGCACCAGCACTCAGTAAATATGTTGTTCAACTAAAAATAGAAAATACTGTCACCAGCAAAGGGTATCTATGAGGGAATGATATATATTATAAATATACTAAGATACATGTGGATTAGTTTAATCTAATGAAGTATGTGTAAACAAACCAATGGAGAGAGTTTTGAATAGAGGAAATAGGATGAAAAGAAATGGAAGTTCAAGGGAAACTGCTAGATAAACTCCTTAATATTATGCCTTGATTAAAAACAGAAAAGTTTCTTGTTTGTTGAGCAACTATTACATTAAGAACTTATGCATGACTATTCCTACATATATCAATTAATTTTAGAAAGATTTTGAGGAGTAGCGGGATTTCTTCTATATTTATCTTACATCTACAAATACCAACCTGTGGTTTCAATTATTTAAATTTTCCTTCTGAAATACTTGAAAAGGGATAGATATTCAGAGGGTGATTGCTTAGTTTTCTAAATGTGGCATTTTACCTAAACCAGGCACATTTATAATTCAGGTGAGGTTCCCAAAAACGCATTCAAAATAACTGATGGCATTTTAAAATTTAGGCCATGGAGTTAGAGATGTGAGAGCATTTTATAAAGAATTATTTATTTGTTTTCTATATTCTTTTTATGTTTCTTTGGTGATCTGTAATCAGGAAATCATGGCTAGAAATCATTTTGATATTCGTGTTGAGGAATACATTCAGTACCGGTAGGTCAGCTGCAGTTTGAGCTGTGAGTTGAGCTCTGGGTGTTGGAGCCCATCCCAGAGGCTGTGAGCTGCTGACCCTTTGCAGAACAGAAGGCACAGGGATCTGTGTCCCAGCCAGGTGACCGGGCACTCAGGGACACAGCAGGAGCCAAGGACTCAGCTGGAACACCCCAGACTTCACCATGCACAGACTGTGAGGGCATGAAAGCCCAGGGAGTCCTTTGTTCAGAGTCTGTCCTCAAAGGCACCAGCTTGGCCTGTTACTCTGTGGTTGCACCATGATTAAATTATTTTAAGGTTCCAGATGTTTGAGATTCTGCTCTGGAAATCTGAGGGTCGAGCCAGGATGGAAACCTGGTCTGACAGTGTGAGAGTGGGGTGTGTAGGAAATCACAATGGGCACTTGTCATCTCCCTGAAGCTGCCCACAGTCTTTGGTCCCAACAGTGACAGTCTCAGGTGGTGGGAGTCTGACTGCTGGAGTGGCTCCTGGATGGGCAGACAGGGAAGTTTCCTTAACAGAGATTCAGCTAAAATTACAGTGAGCTTTTACGACCCAGGTCATTTATGATCTACATGCTTCCTTTGTTGGGAAGCTTGACAGGCAGAAACAGGATCTCCAATCCAACACAATGAATCTGCTGGTAGAGTTGGTCTGTTCCCATTCTGCATAGGTGCTCTCAGATTTTACTGTTTATAACTAAATATGTGAGCTGGTCTAGGATCCTTCTTATTTTCACTTGATTTATAAACCTTAAGCCAATCTGCAGACCCCCTGCTCTTTGAAGTAAAATGCTTCCTGCTAATCCTTTTGGTGGTCTTCATTCACACTGTAGTGAATTTTTTATTATATTTTCCAATAAATTTTTACAGAATGACAGGAATCATCTCAACAATTGCAACGATTTTTAGGGAAACTAAACTGTGAGTTGATCTTAACTTTATTAGCATTTAACATTTAATATTAGGGTTTAATTAAGCTTTCTTTGTTTTAAGCTCTTTTCAAAGAAGGGAGGGAATTAAATCATGTCACTGTCCTTAACTTGCAAATAGCACTTAGATACCTCCTCTAGTTCAAGAGAAAGCAGCAGGTATTTTGAAGACAGTGTGCCTTTGACGAAAGGAGGAATTGAAATTTTGCTGATTGTACCTTACAGGTGAATTCAGCACTTGGAAGCCAGAGTTGTTTTGCAAATGCGAAACTAGATAACATTTGTTATGGTATGTCTCATTCTAGTTCAACTTGTTGTATTTTAGTGTTATACATCACCGTAGATGATTTTGAGCTATAAAGTAATGCATAATGATTAGAAATTATTTGGGAAGGGATTTTACAGTAAAAACATGTTTTCTTTTGTCATGCAATGTTAGACAATATGAAAATGTGAAGTACATTAATGATTAAAAAGCAGCATTGTATTTCCTGCCGCTCAGGCATTCGCTGATTTTCCAGGTAGAGCAGAGCCTTAGGCCACCTTCAAGGAATATTTGCTTCAGGCATTTCTCATGTTAATGTCTTCTGATTGATCATGAGCCATACAAAGACTGAATGTCATGAAAATTATAAATATTCTAACTATTTGCAATTTTTATGTCCTTTCTTTTGCACTTGAAAGGCATCACTGTAGTTATTGTAGGTTGTGAGCTGAAAAGCAATGACTAAAGCAGATACTAGCAAAATCAAAATATGAAGTCCTGTTTTCACCTAAACTGTTCCTGAACCTAAACACTCAACCAATTTTGAATGAAAGCATTAACAGTTTTCCTGCTTTAAAAAAACATAGGAAGATAAAATTAATGGTTAAAGAGTTCCTTAACAGTGCTCAGACAGGCAGGAAAATTTAAAGAGATATTTTCAACCTAAAAAATTATTTATTCGAAGACATATATTTATATATACAAAGCAACAACAAAACAAATAAGAAAAAATTATATGACCTGGACATTTTGAATTAAATTTGAAAGTTGATTTCTGATTATTTCTCAGAGAGAAAAGCAAAATCAATATTGCATATGATTCAAGTAATATGTACTAGATTATTTTGTTCTGTCATTTTAAAAAGGGGAGCTAAAAGATTTCAAATTTGAGAAACGAAGAACATCCTTTACATTTTCAGTCAACCTGTATGCAAATGGCCTGCTTTGCTGGATGCTGTGACATGGTAAAGCTCTCCAGTTTTATATAGCTTTTTAAAATCAAACATAACTTCAACTACAATGCACCATTTTGAATATAAGTACAAAACTGAGGAATGTAGGTTTGAAAAAATATAATAATCTTAAAACAAGAGGATCGATTTGTGTATTGTGCTGTCAAAAAAACTCAAAAATTAAATGGCTGTAAAGAAAGCATACATGTAAGTGTATTTAACTAAAAGATTCATCTGTTGGGATAGTAAAGGAATATCTGGGTTTTTTTGATTATATTAGATTTTGGGAAAAGTATTAGGGAAAAAAAGAGGGATTTTTGTTTATTTGTTTTTTTCTAAATTGATAGATAGTGAAAATATCAGCTAAGACAGAAAAATAATTCAAAACCATAAATTAAAAAGAATTACTTATTACAGTAGGGAGAAGAAGTCATGAATGATATTACATCTTTATTTGAAGTACTGGCATTCAATCTAAAGAGAAAATTTGAAGAACATAAAGACTAAAAGAGAATAAGAGATAACAGTTTGCTGGACATTTGACTGTGAATCTGCAGTCAGGCCTACACTACATGACCAGCAATGTTCCTCATAAAACTAGCAATGAAAAATTTTTTTGCATGCCGCATTTTGCTACCACACAGTGAAAATCCACATCTAAAAATACTGCTGAGGATCCTGTGACTGCTGCAAACAGAATGATAGTGATAAATCAAAAGTAACCAAGAAATTAACTGCTAAATGGGCATGAATTTGTGCAGAGGTATAATTGAGTGTAGGCGGCAAGGAGACATGAATAGCCCAATATTTATAATTAATTAAGGGTACTGATTAATACTTCTTCCATTATTCAATTTTTTGTAATTTTTGCTCTACGAAGACATGATTATCATATCAAACAGCTTCATGGAGAAGAGGCTAGTCATTGTATTGTATAGACACTAGATAGATGGTGGGAGAAAATTCCAGAAATGAAAGTACTCAGTGTCTTAATGATAAGATACATTTCTGGAAATAATGATATTGCATTAAAAAAAAAAAAAAAAGTAAATCTTTTTATGACTGGTGTGTCTTTGAAGTGGTAAAGACTCCAAAAGAAAACTGCAGCAGGCGTTTGGAGATTCTCCATACAGACTGCTCAAAATTCCAATAACAGGAGGTAAAAAAGAGAAATGGAATATTATTAGGTAGATGAAATGAATGATTTATTAGATTATTATCATACAAATGGCTAGGTATCTCTATAATACTTGTAGGTGCTTTTAAAAACCCAATACCTCATATCCAATCAGTATTTGAAACATTAATCAGAGGAAGGACCTGCAACTGATTCCCTTTCACTCGAGAAGGCTCATTACAGAGCTTGATTGTAATATTAGAACTGCCACTGAGATGTACCAGACTAACATCTGAAGTGTCTTGTCTGCTAGAGCAAAAAATCAAAGCTTGTGATTTCATTAATTCATGTTATTAATTTTTTGTTCTAATTTTGTACTAGAAATATAAACATAGGGGGGACTATTTTAATGTTAGAAGTAAATTTCATAAAAATATGCTCCCTCTCAAATGAATAAAACATTCTAAAGATTTTAACAAATATTTAAAGTAATTAACTCTTTGATATGAGGTCAACTTATTCTTTTGGAAACTTAGTAAAAGAGATTAAGGATTGCTGGCTCAAAACATTTTGGGTGCATTTGTGGGGGAAGGGAGAGGTCAGGCCTTGCCCTGGTGAGGCGGTGCCCTGCTCTGCACACCCCACCTACCCAGCCCTGTACCCCAGCCCTGCAGTGGCCCCATCCCTGGCACACCAGAGGCAGCGCTCCACACCTGCCCCTGGAGCCCAGTCCCAGCTCCTGAGTGACCAAATGACCACCAGCCCCACCTGGGGCAGGGCCCAGGAGAGACAAGGGTACTTAAGCCAAAGCATGAGGAGAGTATATTTCTTGACTGTACTTCCTCTAGCAATTTCTATCAGCGGAAAAACCCTGAAAACAGGACTGCTACCAGCTATACTTGCTTTTTTCTATATATTTTCTGTCTTCCTCTCCTCTCTTGCTGATTCTAATTTCCTTTTCTTGGAATTTTAAATAACTTAAAACCAAATGAACTTGAAGTTTTGAATGGGCTAAGTTAATGTTTTGTAAACTGCTTTATGTTGACAGAATGCTTCTCTAAACTTTTCCTGAAGGTCTTTGATTTTCTGAAGTTGCCAGTAAAGTTTTTGTGGTGTCCATCTCTTGAACCTCTTCTCCTGTGTGTCTAGCTCAGAGTACGTAACAACTGTAAGCCATGTTAAGAGTCTAAGTGAGTGAGTTTTCTGGGGCCTTACATTTGTATTGATTATGTTACTGTATATATCTAGCAATGCGGTAATGTTAGATGTAGGATATTATTCCAAATGTTATCTTTAAAAACTCCCTAAAAGATGTTAGCTACAGCAACTTTCCTTCTGCACTCCTTTCCTGTCTCTCCATTTTTTTCCAAACATTAAATCTTAATTCTTACTGCTGTAAACTCTTCTTTTTCTTAATTTCTATCTGGTACCTTAATTGATGTTTTTTACCATTTCTTACTTTTTTAAAGTTTTGAACTCATTGAAGTGCTCTTGGGAGTTAAGGTGGGAGTCCGAGAAACATCAAAAAATTGACGTATTGTCTGCATATAAGGACAGAAATGAAATCTCACTAATTATAAATAATTTTGTTAATTTAAAAAGCATTTGTTGTACTTTGCTACCAAAATATTTTATGACAAAATGTATGTTCTTCCAAAGGTCAGTATTATCCTAATCTTTTAAAAGTTAGTTTCAATGTTAACTAGTCAGCTGTGCCCATAGGATTGTAGAATGGAGACTCTGTACCTTGATAAGGAATTAAAAAAAATAAACACAGTTGGTCTTAAAAAGTCTTGCCTCTTCTATAAAAGAAAATTGCTTAAGAATCTCCAAGTAAAAGATGTGAATGAAATAGGCCATGCCATTCAGACGTCAAATACTGTGGGAGCTGGTCTACTTTTTGCTCCCTAATTTGTGACATCTCTTTAAATGAGTTGTGGAATGTTTATAACCCCAAGAAACAACTAAGTTTATTAATATAGCACTTGGTGCTGTAAGATCCTGAAGGAAATTTTTCTAAAAGTACAAAAGGACACTACATTGACACTTGGCTTCTATTTCCATTTAACCCATAGACCTGTGAGGAGTTCATCAGTTAAAAATAATTTCCTTAGGTCATGCACAGAGACAAGGACAAAAACCATATTTGTTACAGGCTTCAAAATCAAGGTAGCATATCTGGCCCTGGGATAAAATATGACACATTTTCATATGATAATTCCCTCAAAATTGTTTATTAGGGTTGTAACTTCTAAGACTTAATAATATCACTTGCATTATTAAAGATTTTTTCTCCCAAAGTCACTGCTCTCTTCGTCTTTTTTTTAGACCAAGCATTCAAAGTAACTTTTTCTTTTAATGGCAACTAGATGTCAATGTCAGCTTTAAAGTTCATGCAAGTTAACAAGTAGAATGGGAAATGGTTCTCAGCTCTAAAGTTTATGCAACTTTTTAAGTAAACACAAGGGTTTTCTTTATGTTTACGACTTTTCCACAAAATGAGTTCTTCAGGTCACCTAGTGTTTTCAAATGTGATATAAATAGATACATGTGACAATAACAAACATTTCAAAGCAACATTTTAGAGTAGTAGATATAAATACCTGATAGGTATGGGAGCTCAAGCACATACAGTAACGTAATGGAATTTCATAATTTTTCCCTTTAAATTTACAAATACGTGATCTTATAATAAAACCATTTTTAATCCTCTTTTTAAAAATTATATAACTTAATAGGAAATCTCAGCTAACTTTTCCATTTTTTTAGTTTCATTCTGGTTTTAAAATAATTTGCATATATTGACAATTGCCTATGTTTTCAGTGTCCCCATTTAGTTCTAAGTGCTTTGTAGTCTTTATAAAATTTCAGTTTTGATGGTTTAGACAGTGTAGAGATGTCCAAGGCTGCATAGTGTCTTAGAAGATTGTAACAATTGTTTACTTATTTACTAAACATTTATCAGTGGGATTAAACTGACTTTTTAATTGAAGTGAGATCCTTGCATAGGAAGAGGAGAGAGCAAGACAAGATGGGATTTTGTTCAGTTTAAAGAGGATTAGGAGGGAAAGACGTCACACGGCATAAAATTGCAAGAAAATTGCTCCAGTTGGACTCAACAATTATTACTGTTAATTTTTACAAAGCACTTCTCTTATCAGTAGAGTGGAAAATTATGCACAAACAAATTCAGAAAAAAAAGTAATTTAAATTGGAAAAAAATGTATAATTGGGTTATTGAATGTGAAAATAATGGAAAATCATAAAATTACAGAATGGATCAGGTTGGAAGGGGCCACTGTGGGTCATTTGGTCCAAATTCCCTGCTCAAGCAAGGTCACCATAGAGCGCATTGCTCAGGGTTGCAACCAGATGGTTCTTGAATATCTCCAGTGAAAATGAATAATTCCTATAGTATTTATTATATGTTGTCTGTGGCCTGCAGTTGCTGATTTGATAGCAGCAGATTTTCAAGAGACTAGATTTCTCTTTTGGCTTTTTTTTTTTCCACCACACAAATCTGAGGTCCCAGCATCACAAAAATAAGTGACTAAGGTAAAAAACAGGTTTGAAATAGTCTGGCAACACTGAGAGTTTTGTCTGACATAAACAACTAACCTTTCACTTTCAAAGTTTGAAGTACCTCTGCAGCAAAGACATTGAATTTTACAAAGTTATTCAGGCAGTCTGGCCTTTCACAATACACCCAGGAAAGGGAGGATGTTGGCACTTATCTTCAAGAGTTCACCTCTTACTTGCTTTCAAAGTTCTGTTTTTCAGTTCTGCACGTCAAGCAGGGCTTCTAGCCAGCAAATACTTCTGATTTAATAATTCCCTAACAGGCAGTCTGTAGTCCAGCTCAACCAAGAGGTGTCAGAATACAGCAGAGTAAACACAAAAGAAACACCAAGGAGAAAGACTTGTCATACATCATTATTATTAAAATGAATTTAATTTAGAAGGTGTTTAGTTTGGAATTTTATAGGTATTACATAGTCAAAGCAATAGTTCTTACATTGGCAAATCTTATGAAGCTTTTCATATTTCCTTCACAAAATTCAGTAAAAATTTAGTATCTTTGCTGTCATGATTTTCATTTTCATGACATAATTGCCAAAAGCACAAATCAAATGTTCTGAACACTACTTCTAACTATGAAATAGCATTTCAGCTCCAAGTCAAAGAACATAATACTCTGACAGATATGCACTTATGATCTAATATTTCTACAAATAGAAGCAAGCTCTTATTGCAATTAAATTCCAATCTGTTTGTAATACCATCATATCAAATTTATTTCATATATCTTTGTCGTTTCCAAACAAACATGCAAGGATGAGGGGGGGTTAGTTATCTTTTTTGAAAAACAAAGGTCACAGAATCACAGAATATTTTGGGTTGGAAGAGGCCCTAAAGATCATCTAACTCTACCCTTCTGACATGAGGAGGGATACCTTCTACTAGATCAGGTTGTTCAAAACCCCATCCAGCTTGGTCTTGAGCCCTATGGTTCAAGGTCAGCAGATACTAAAAAGTCTCAAGCAATATAATCTTAGCAGATCTTCACATTTGTAAAAATATTTGTTTTATACCAAGGACATTATTACAATATTTATTCTGTTTAACCCTTGACAAAGCAGTGAAGTGATACACTGAAATGCCTCCTAAATGAAAGATAATAATTGCTTCTCAGGTACTCTTTAAAAGCAAAGAATATACTGCAGTTAACCTCTCGGCATAGAAACAGCCTAATAAAAAGCTGATTTGGATTGCAACATCTAAGGGTCAGTAGCAGAAAACCAAAATCAAAAAACATCTGTATTACACTATTCTCCTGGCAGATGAAGAGCTAGAGGAACTAACTGTCAGTGTACATCTATATCTCCCTGTGTCCCCAGTTATCATGATTTAACCAAAGGTAGCAACTAGGTTCCACACAGTTGATCTTTCATTGCCCACTCCATCCCACCGGTGGGATGGGTACGAGAATAAGGAAAAGGTAAAACCCATGTGTTAAGGTAAAAGCAGTTTAACAATTTAAATAAAGTAAAATACAATAACAATAATAATTAGATTAGCAACAATAATAGTAATCATAGGAGGAGGAGTAATGAAAAGAAGAAAGTGAAATAAATTCTAAGAAAAAAAGTTGTGCACGATACAATGGCTCACCACCAGGTGATCAACACCCAGTCAGTCTCTGAGCAGTGATCAGTGCCTCCCAGCCAACTCCCCTCCAGTTTATATACTGGCCAAGGTGTTGTACAGTATGGAATTTCTCTTAGAACAGTTCACATCAGTTGTCCTGGCTGTGTTCCCTCATGACTTCTTGTGCACCTGCTCACTGGCAGAGCATGGGAACCTGGAAAGTCCTTGACTTTGGATAAGTACTACTCAGGAACAACAAAGCATCACTGCCTTATCAATATTATTCTCATACTGAATCCAAACCACAGCACTGTACCAGTAGCTAGGAAGAAAATTGAATCCCTCTTAGGCAAAGCAAGGACACTCTTGCGAAAGTACATTCATTAAAAGGTTCATGCAGACAGTCTGAAAATATAGACCCTCACAAGATTATGGATTGCTCTTTAAAATGCATAATATTCTAAACAATCAAAAGTTTAGTATGGCATTGGATGTATTAGTGGTTACATTCATGTAAGCTCTTTATAGGGTATTTCTGAGACAAACGTGTGCTGATGATGAATGGATCAGAAACCTCATTGCTATGTGCTGTCTTAGCAAAGGTTGCATAGTAACCATAAATTTTCTCCCACTGACCATTAGAGCACATAGTTAAAGTTAAAACAAAGGCCCATACAGTTTGTTGCAGCTCAGTTTATAGATTTATACATCAGTTAGGGAATTGAAGATTTTTCTGAGGGTAGAGATTAAAACGTTGATAAATCAAGCTGTTTCAAACTTGAAAGCAATCTTTTGCTGGACATTAACAATATGCATTAACAACACACATTACGATTTGCTACTTAATCACTAACAAGTGTTATCAGCACATAAATGGAACAGCAAATTATTACTTAGCAAATTTGTCCTAAGCTAGCCATAAATATATAAAATCATGGAAGTAATTTTTTTAACACTGGTGGCTGTGATTCATGATCATTCTTAGTCATCAATATTAAAGTGATCGTGCTCTTTGGAACAGAAGTTGGGATGTATCCTTTTTTACCTCTCTTTCCTATCTTCTTCTCCTTCTGTCTCTATCCCCAGAAGAGAAGGAAGTTATCTCATCTTAGGAGATGATTTTGGGGATCATTACCTGGCCCTCAAGATTTCTTTTCTTAACAAGATTTTACTTCTTACACATACTTTTATGAAGTTCTTTTGTCTACTCCTAGCTTAATGTCTGTGGCTATTAATGGTGCTAATGGTGCTAAGATATAAATACTACAAAATATCCATATAGTGTCACCAGTTATATCATGATTATGTGTTGCTGTCTGGATACACAGCATTCAGTTATGGATCCTTGGCATTGTAGAGAGGTCAATGACTAAAAGATAGTATTTGAGGTTGAATGAGGAGTTCCATTTTAAGATCGTGGAAGTCCAGATCCCTTAGATACTTGATATTTCAGATTTCATGTAAAAACATTATGGCTATGTTTGTTCCACTGTGCTACTGAATCCAAACTTACCAATCCCTGTCCCCCAAATCAAGTAGAATTTTATTTGGTTGGCTAACAGACTCATTCCTGCCAAGTTTTTCATGGAAACAGTTAGTTCAAAAGAGAGCTAGGGCTTGAGCTACCACTTAATCCGCACTGCCGATGATGCGCTGGTCTCATTTTCATAGTGGTTGACACATACCTGCCAGCTCCTATGCTGGACTTCGTGAAAAGTTCAGAGAAACCTAGTGCAGGAAAGATAAATGCTTATCCAGGGCTTATTCGCCAATTCCATCTGTTCTTTCAAGGCAAGAAGTTTCTACAGCCAGGACTACTTTTACATTGTACTATTATCCCTGTTGCTTTATTTGTAGCAGAAATCCGTACTCAATTACTGCAACTACCACTGCAGCAACCCCCCCATTTTCCTTCTGGGTTTTTTTTTTTTTTTTTTTTTTGGTTGGTTGGTTGTTTTTTGCTGTTGTTGTTGTTGTTGTTGTTATTTGTTTGGGTTTTTTGCATACCATTTGCTATCCCCATAAGCAGCTCCTCCTTGTAAATGAAATTACTGTTATTATTCAATGTTTTCTGAGACCAATGTATAGGCAAGAGTATGCTTTGCAGTGTCATTTCCCTTTGGCTGCCTTAGATAAATGCTAAGGACTCCACTGAGGCTTCTCTGCGCCCCCCGCCTTCTCAGCACAGATTGGTTACATTTTGCCACATTTATCTATAACAGTTTGACTTTATTGACAAGTATCTGCCATTCACAGAATGTTCCTTTGCAGTTCTGTTGCTCTAATATGTTTTAGACTTAGATGAGATAAATTGTGAGCAAGAACAAAATGAGAAAAAGAAGCATCCAGTCTATTAGCAGCCCATATCCTTGTTACTAATTATCTATTACTTATGGAATGCAAAGGGAGAACACCTCAGAAACTATTTCTGCTAAGTATGAATTGTATTTTTTTGAGGATTATGGGTCAAAATAATTGGCTTCTCTCTTTTTGCTTAGCACAACTGTGGTAGCTATATTAATTTACCTAATTCAATTGTAATCATCTAATTAAAAGCTAACATTAGTAAGCTAAACTAAAAAAGTTCCAAAGGGATCTTGAAAGGCTTGAGACATGGGCCTGTGTGAACCTCATGAATTTCAACAAGGCCAAGTGCAAGGTACTGTGCCTGGGCTGGGGCAAACTCAAGCGCAAATACAGATTGAGCAGAGAATGGATTGAGAACAGCCTTGGGGAGAGTGACTTGGGGACATTCATGAATGAGACCCCAAACATGACTCAGAGAGCCAACCACATCCTATACAGCATGAAAAGGCGTGACCAGCAGGTCAAGGAAGAGGATTCTTGCTCTCTAATCTGACTTTGTAAGACCCTTCTTGGAGCATCATGTCCAGATCTGGGTACCCCAACACAAGAAAGATGTGGGTCTCTTAGGAGGACCTCACAGGAGAGTCCCTAAGTTGATCATAGGGCTGGAGCACCTCTCCTGTTAGGAAAGGCTGAGAGAGTTGGGGGTTGCTCAGGCTGGAGAGAAAAAGGTTTTAAAGTGACCTTATAGCAGCCTTCCAGTAGCTAATGTGGCCTAGAAAAGTGAGGAGAGGGAGTTTTCTTAAGAGCGTGTGGTGACAAGACAAGGGGGAATGTTTTCAAATTGAACAAAAATTGGTTTAGATTACATATCAGGAAGAAATTCTTTACTGTGCAGATGGTGAGACACTAGAACAGATTGCCCAAAGAGGCTATGGATGCCCCAAGGCTGGAGTTGGTGGGATAAAAGTCAGGGTGGGATAATGTCTTGAGCAACCTGGTCTAGGGAGAGGTCTCCCTTCTTATGGCAAAATGGGTTGTGAATAGATGATTTTCATGGTCCATTGCCATCCCGTACCATTTTATGATTTTATGATTCTATGAAGCTCCCACTTAATATGTGTCTACAACACGAAGGGTTATGAAAGTAGAGGTGGACTGAAGTCACATTTTTTATGGTCTACTTCAAACCATTTCCCAATGCCTGGAATAAGTTCTGTTGTTGTCTTTTGCCCAACCTGGAAATGAAACTCAAGTTTAGTAAGGAGGTAATATAAGAGGGCATCTTTAAGGAAAGCCTTCGGGGAAGTTATCAAAAGATGTCCACAAAAGCCCACTCCTACAGGGATGAGTACAATTTTATAGGTTTTAGGAAATTAGCCTAATTGATAAAAAGGACCAATTAGGAGGACAAGTAGTGATGCAATTCCCCCCAGATCAAGCCCCTTCTCTGGAGCCCCCTTCAGCACTAGCTGTGCTTTGTCCATGAGAATGTATCTCGAAGAGTTGTTCTTGACCTTGGTTCCCAGGAAGAACCAAGAGAGCGCTGGGGCCTTGTACCTCCAGGAGCTTGGAGCTCTGGAATTTGTTTTGTCTTTCTGCCTAGGGAAAGGCCATGGAAAAAAACTGGGAAAACTATCTACTAATACAATAGGCGACAGAGTTACAAATATATGTATGAAGCATACAGAGAACATATGACGGAAAAAGGCAAAATCCAAACAGCATCACTACGGCAAAGCTGGATCCAGATAAATATTTTAGGCAAGATTTGATCTCTGGTGAGTTCTGCTTCCCATAAAGGAAATCCAGCCAGGCAGATAGGTCTTCTAGTCAGAGCAATGAACTATGTAATGTGACAAAAATGTCACCTGCCCTGCCCCACCCACTTTTGGGAGTACAATAGGGAAGGGCAGCAGGTGACACAAATGGCTGTGTTTCTTCACCCCTCGCCCCCCCCTCTCCCGCCTCCTCCAGGGCCTGTTAGGCTGTTCCCACTGATTGTTTTCCCTTTTTTAGCCTTTTGCCTTCTTAGTATACATTCAATATATTGTCATTTATTTCCCTCACTATTAAATCATACAAAACTTCTGGGTGTGACCTTTCTTCCTGAAGTAGCTGTGAAGTTCCATTTCATGTATCTGTAATCCAGTTGTTTATTGCTTTTTGCATAGATTTAATAGAAGAAAGCTGCAGTGAGACCTCATACTACTTTGAAGTTTTGCTTTAGTAAGATATACATCCCTGATTTATTAGCACAATTTGCAATTATATTGTAAGTAATTAAAGTAAAAACTCACTTGTCAAAATAAATGAGCACAGTATATTTTGTGTGGAGGCAACCTTGATGGCTAATTGGATTTGCGTCCTCAGTCATTTGCAAAAAAAATGTTAGCAATGAGTCTTGTATTGCTATGAATTATTTTTTTTTCTTCTGCATTCCTTTGCTAAGTGTAGTCAGAGTTTCATTTTATTATATATGCTTTTCAAGATGCAATTAGCAAGTTCCAATTCTACACATTTTTAATGAAACATTATGAAAATCTGAAATGTATTTTGAAAACATCTCTTGATTACTTTGCTTTGGGCTTACATAGCACCAGCTTGTAGGAGAATATAAAAATCCAGCCTGATTACTTTCAGGCACAAAATTATTCAGTGTATAAAGGGAGAGTAGAAAATGTCATTTTATCTTGACTTTAGTGAGCCTTTCCCCCCTGTTTCTTGTATTTAAGTTGATATATTACAGTCTGAATAGGCAGAAAACTAGAGAGATAAAACCTATTGTGGGTAATGGGTCATGCTCTGCCTGGAGGCTGGTATCAATAAGGGAACTGCAGGGGTCTGTAGTGGGACATGTCCTGTTTAACATCCTCACCAGTGATCTGGAGGAGGTGACACTGAGCTATCATCAAGTTCACCGGTGACACCAAAGTGTGAGGCATGCAGCAGCTATGCTGGAGCACAGGGAAACCATTCAAAGCGACTTTAACAGGCTGGAGGGATGGGCCAGTGGGAATCTCATGAAATTAAAAAAGGACAAGCACAAAACTCCACCCCTGGGAAAGAAGCAACAGAGAGATGACCTCATTGCTCTCCACAGATTCCAGAGAAGTGATAAGGGAGTTGCTGATCTCTTCTTACTGGGATCCAGTGACAGGATGTGTGTGAGTGGCTCAAAGCTGCAACACGGAGGGTTGAGACAATACTAGGTAGCATTTCTTTACTGAAGCAATAGTCAAACACTGGAACATGTTTCCTAGAAGAGGTGGTTAATGCACCATGCTAATTGTGTTTAAGAAGCATTTGGATAAGACCCTTAATAATGCACTTTAGCTTTTGGTCATCTCTGTAATGATCAGTTGGAATAGATCACTGTAGGTAATTTCCAACTGGAACTATTCTGTTCTAATAAAGGGTAAGGACAGATAAATTCGGAATAATCTCAAGGCCCAGAAAGGCTCTAGGAAAGCAAGTTGGATGTGATCCAGTTTCAGAGATAACTAACTCTATCTGGGGCTGTGTGATAAGTAAAGGCAGCAAGACCTGGCAAGAGGTTTTGCCCCTTGCTTTCACTTGAAACTTCAAGAGCCTTGCACGGGTCCATTTCTCAAGTATGTCCCAAAGTCCCTCAAGGTGGCATCCCTTTTCTCAAGCACCAGAAGTGCACCACTCAGCTTGATGACATCTATACTTCTATTCCTCTGTAACTAAAGTTTTGGTATCAGTCTCTGTGCTATTCATGTAATGTAGTTGTACTTCCTGTACTTTTGCCAAGTTATCTTTAGATTTAAATAACACAAATTGCTTATATTGATTCAGATTTCACAGAATCTCAGACTTTTCACAGCTCCTGGCATTCTGCTAAAATTTTTGGAATTATTATTATTCTTCTTCTGAATCAATAATGTATTCCATAAATAATAATAGCCAATCTACAGAATACCATATGCATGATTGCTGTATTTTTACCATCCTCCTTTGTGCTGCTTATTTTTCTCTTATTTTACAATCAATGACAATACTTCTGTACCTTTCTACATAATTTTCTTGTTCCTTTAAAAAAACAAAACAAACAAAAACAAGCAAAAACCCCCAACACAACCCTACAAGGACTGTTAAAGGATTTTTTAATAGTTGGACGCATTTTTACATCTCTTTATTCTCCATCCAAAATACTTATCATACATACAAATAATTTTGGAGATTGAAAAGAAATATATGTTAGTTTTCCATTGTTGTACTAATTTATTTAATTCCATTTCAATTACTTCTCTAGCTCCTGAAGGCAAGATAAAGATCATTTGCATTAAAAACATAGATACTGGTAACTCAAAGCTGTGGGGACAGATAGGTTGTTTTAGGGTCCTTGGCAGAATGATGACAGCACTAAGCTGCAGTTATTTTTTTTAAAACAGATTTTTCTGATTAGCATATTATAGAATTTTATGATCAGAATAGTGCATATTCTTATAAACAGAATCAGTGTAGTATAATTTTATAAGTAGTGTAGCAGAGAATTTTACAGCATACCTTAGCTTACAGTTCCTAATCACCTGGACCCGCCACAGATGAGGTCAAATCTCAATACTTGGCCTGCTGTGTCAGTATAACAGTCTTTTAATGGAGATTCTAACCACAAAATAGAACATGAGTCACTCAATCCTCACAGGAAGCAAACAATGGCTGAGGGGGGTCCTTGACTGCTGGTGGAATCATGGGTTTTGCCATCCAACAGCAGTTCTGGTCCAGGTCCCATTAGGACATGTAGCTGATTGATTTTATGAACTGTGGTCTGTGTGCCACTACATTTCCCTTTCCTGTGATGGGATCCTCATCCCCTGATTGGTCAGGTACTTGAGATCTTCAGGGCCAGTTGGAAGGGAAACAGCAGTTCTGTTAGCCCAATATTTTGTCTACAGGAATAGCAACAGGACAGGCCATGAAAAGAAGGTGGAAGAGCCCGCCTGTTACCTTCAGACCCATATCATCTCCTCAAATTCACTGTAGTTTTACTATAGTTCTAAGATGGTGCATCCCTTGCTGTTCTCTCTGTTATTTGCTGATATCCTGCTGTTAATTAATCTGTTTAATACCATTTCAAACCTATTGGTATTGTCTACTAAGACAGCAGTCTCACAGAAATTCATTGCCTGTTTTGCAAAGAGGTATTTCCTTTTATGTATTTAAAATGCAGTGTTAATTTATTTGCCACATTCATGAATTTTTAAAGCTTAACCAACTTCCTTGTCTGTCACTTCTCTAAAGTATATCCTAATTGTTTTCGTGCTTCAAAGCCAATGCTCCATCTCCTATATCATTCTGATTTTAATTCTCTGTACCTTTTCTTACTCTACTGTATCCTCCCTCAGGCTCAAAAGTGCAGAACTGCACAATTTTTAAGATGTCAACACAA
The DNA here is from genome assembly GCA_026546895.1 of Pogonocichla stellata. Lineage (NCBI taxonomy): Eukaryota > Metazoa > Chordata > Aves > Passeriformes > Muscicapidae > Pogonocichla > Pogonocichla stellata. Next base: position 46,539,995 of record JAOTQZ010000001.1, read on the forward strand.
CAAGGTTTTCTACAGCAGCAAGATGATCTCTATTGTATTCATATTACCTTTCCTGATGATCCGAAACATTTTGTCAGTTTCTTCCGTGGCAGATGTTTCACATTGAGCCAATGATTTCAGAGGGTGACAACAATGACTCTAAGCCCCACTTAAAAGTGCTCGCATTTTTACCACTCTCTCCCAAAATATTGATTTTCTAAAACCTTTATCTCGAGGTCATCTTTTATAACTTCCAAGGCCTATCCAGTTATGCTGATCTGAGAAAAGTTTTTGAGTGAAAAAAATCTCAAATTTGTTTGGGGTTTTTGGTTTTTTGGTTTTTTTTGTTTTTTTTTAATTTTCTTTTTTTTTTAACTAAGGATTGTTGTACACTTTTTGAAGTGTTTCTCCACAAGTGATTTAACACTTTAAGGGAAGGAATATTTTCGGTAGTTTTGATTTGGGTTTGGGTTTGGGTTTTTTTCTGGTGATAAAGAAAATTATCCACTTTTATTAAACCATTTCACAATGTCCAGGAAACCTTATTGCATTCCCAAATACTTGTTCCAAAAGTAGTTTTTTCTTAGGAAACATACTAAACCAGTCACTTTTCCTTTACTTTTCTATGCCTAAGAAACCTGTGGTCTGTGGTTATTTATTATCTTTTTGTACTTCATGGTTCAAGTCCCGGAAAACAATTCTCAGTTATGAAATCTGACTTTGAGTTCAAGCAGTTGCTATGCAAGAGATACTGCTGATAAAGAATATTGAATCTT
>JAOTQZ010000001.1:46540784-46553043 GCA_026546895.1 Pogonocichla stellata
TGCCTAGATGAAAGGAACAAAAATCAAAAGTTAATCACTTGAATCTAATGAGACTGCTAGCCTTACTTGTCTTTGCAATTATTTTTTTATTTTTTTATCCAATAAACAGGTTAGGTAGTGCAGCATCCTTTTATGCATTATGCATTTTGTTCTATAACTAACGTCTCAAATATTTTTTCATTCTTCTTCATTTCTGTATGTACTTATGTAAACGCACATTTTTATTTCTTGACTTTTAATATGTGAACAGCATATTAACAGCACTTTTTTCTGTACATTGTCTAATTTGCTTATTATCTCATCTTTTGCAATTTTTGTTTCAGATTTAAATGTGTAGTGCTACTAAACTTCTTTATATACCTCATATACCTGTTACTGTATCCTCAACTTGCAAGAAATAAATTTTCTTTGTTAACTAACAATTTTGCAAACTGGTACACATTGTAGAGATTTATATTCTGTGTTTCTCTGCAAAGTTGTTATACCTATGAAGTTTTTCAGGGAAACTTTCTACCAGACTAACTTCAGGAAATCTAGGGGTGGTAAGAATACTGTTCCACCTGATACTAAATCAAGAATGCTCTGCACAGGGCACCTAAGTACATGAAATAGAAGGAGCCTGGATGAAACCAGTGGCAACTTCTGTAGGTGGCTATGTATTCCAGCAGATAAGATGAGCAATGAAAGATTTGGTGCCCCTGATACCAAATGGCAAGAATTTCCTCTCATCTATATTGTTAACACTCAGCTCCCCCTGCAGACAGATTTTGAAAGGAGGCAGCTGGAGCAGCCCAAAAGAGAAATGGAGGGAGAGCTAAATATCAAGGCTGTCCAAGACTAGCTCATGGGTCTGTCTTGTTTTTGCTGTTGTTTTTCAGGTTTAAATCCTTGTATATTCCTGGGTATAGGCATTCTCTGAGGCAGTGCTCACACTTTGTTATCAAAGGCATAGGACTGTTCCAGAAGGCAGCATGAAGGTAACCCTGGAGAAGGAAAGAAAAGGAGTGTGTTCATGTGGATGGGAGCTGTACTGTTCTGCTGCCTCCCTGGGCTAAAGATTAGACCATGAATTATTTAATGATGCCCATATGAAGTTCATTTTTACCTACATTTGTGTCAGGAAAAATCCATATATCATACAAAATTCCCATGTTCTGAAATCTAATATGAACAAGAAAAAAACAAGAAACATTGTACAGCTACTTTTCCCTAGCTTGGCTATCTTCTAGTAACAAGTTCAGGAGAATAAAAATGATAATTTATGAAACATGCATATTTTATAACAGAGAATCTTTGTTTACTTTTTCTAATTACTCCCTCTAAGTAGAATGAGGAATATTTTTTCTTCACCTTTGATTTGGTATGTGTCAGCACATTCTTAATCTTGTTATATACTGAGATAAGCTTAAACCACCTATGTTCATGTCTTTAGCTAATTCTAAATTGAAATAATTTCTTGAGGACTTTTAAATCTATGAGAAAAAAAGATTGTATGATACAATTTTGTATAATATTTATACAGGTATTTTATTAGAAGTAGCTCTGGTATTGAAAGTTCCTATTTGAATTGCTAGCAGCTGAGAGCATTGTACACGAGCTACTCTTTGTAAGCAATTTTAATTATTTTTTCCTTGCTGGGCTCTAGAACTGAAAGTCTGTTTTTATCTTCTGATATGGCATTGATACTGAAGTGCTTACCATATTTGGTTTTATTGTTGAGTTGACAAATGCAAAATTGCTTTGTCGTCTTATATACTATTTTTAAATCTTTACATGTGAAAGATAGAAAGATAGATAAAAATAAGTTTATTAAACTTCTGGTTTATAAACACTGTTCCTTAGAGTATCCCATATACCATAGTCAAATTTGAACATTAGTTTTTACAGCACATTTTTTGAGTTCCAGGGTAAGGCATGCATTCTCTCTAATATTGTAAAAAAATTTTTCTTGGCAGATGAAGGAACATATGAATTCCAACTTAAATTTTAGTATGAGCTACCTTCTTTTTGCATTAATATGTTCTACTGTTCTCTATGTTAGTATTTTAGTCATCAATGCCATTTCCCTTTTATCTTAGATTTTAGACAGATTTTAGTTTATTGCTTTACTTCTTTAGCCTCAAACTGAAGCTCTTCTTCTTTTGAAAGCTATTTGAACTTGTGGACACATCTCCCCTTCCCCTGCCTGTCTTATACCTTTTCGGAAAGTTTACTTCATCCTTTTTTTATCCTTTATCTTTCTGCTGTGTAAGGAGAGATTGCTTGTTTTATATTTCCTTTTCCTATCTGCTAAAAATGTCAGTAAATCTACCCTCTGTTGAATCTCTTGCCTGATCAAAGGCCTCAGAAATGGTAATACTAGTCTGCTCCTCATGTAATTTCTCCCTTAGCAAAAGAGGGGTTATACTTGTAGAATTAACTACTGGATAAATAAAGTTTTGGAGTGCTAAGTCTTGATTAAGAGTTTTCTTTCAGCCTCAGAGACATTAGAAAATGCCTTTTTTTTTTCCCTAGCTATTACAATTAGTGTGCAACTAGTGCGCCTCTTTTTACATGTATCCAATTAGTGAGTTCTGCTGATGACATGAAATTTATGCTTGTTATGGCTGGGGTTTTTTGCCTTTAGCCTTTATTCTTGTGGCATTTTTTTTAAACCCTGTGCTTTTCAGTTCTTCGTTTCACTATAAAATTTCTTCACAAAATCCCTTTTTCATTACTTTTAGATGCAAATTTCATGTATTTTGCCTCTATTAAGTATGAAGAATTTCATCCAGACTTTGCATATGCACTACTTCTATTGGGGTGTCTCACTTATCTATGTCCAGCTTTAAAAGGGAGTAAATGTTCTTTTTCTTTTTACACTTATTGCCGCATTTTATAGTGATGTTTATCTCCTAAGGTTTAAGTATATAGTTTTACTCCTATTTTTTCCCCTTTAAATATATCTCTAAAAATAAATTAAATATATAACATGATGGATGACGCGGAGCAGCCCAAAGCTGTAGCAATACAAGGACATTTACTCTCTAAATCAAGTGGGCAAACTTAAACTATCTGCTGGGAATGATGCCTGGCTATGATCATAATTCACGGACCATGCCTAGGAATTTTTTGGAGAGACTAATTTTCATCAAAGGCCAAAAGCATACTTGGAGCCATTTTAAGAACTAACAGTGGACCTGATTGCCTTTCAGTGCCTGGGAATATTTTTTATGGAGTGGGCTTTTGGCAATTTGTAGTTGTGGGTTTGTTGGGTTTTTTGTTTCATTTTGTTTTGAGCTGTGGGTTTATTGTGGGTTTGGTGAGGGTATTTTAGTTATTGTTAAGATAGGTTAAGAAATATCTGCTTTCTTGGTAGCCCCAGTAAATGTAGCTCCACAGTTTGATTGATTGACTAGTCTGTGAAGTGTCAATTTTAGTTATGTACTGCCTACTTAACCTGCACACTGCTTGACCTAAATATTGGTAACTTTAGTTCTCTATTATGTCCTGAGCTTCAATATTCTGCTCATCTTTCATCAGGTGAAAGAGTTAGAGTAATTTGGTTCCTTATGCTTTCCAAGTTCTGCTTTCATCTTCCTTAGCCATAGGTGGCTAAATGAAATCTAATCTTAATTAAGAGCCTGAAATCCCATAATATCCTATTGATATTAAACTCTAGAGGATAATACTGTAGCAGTGGTTAAGGCTAAGAAATTGAGAGGATTATAGATAAAATTCCTATCGTGTAAAAGAGAAACTTGAATTTTAAGTAAATGTTAAGAATAAACTTGTCTTCGAGATTTTACGTGTAAATCTACTGAAATTCCTGTACAGATCCATACACAATGAGGGGGAAAAAGAAGCTGATGTGTTTAACATGTAAGCTCTATAACAGGCCTGTGATATAAGATTTTTTCTTCAAGAGCTGCTCCATTTGTCAGCATCACCTATTTTTTTTTAAACCAATCTCTGTGGGGTACATTGCCATCAAAGCAAAAAAATTAGATCCACGACTATCCTTCTCAATCCATTAGATTATTCTGATTGCTATAAATTGTCTCACATCTTTAAGAAATTATGTAAATTGTTTTATTTATCTTGAAAAATAGCAAGTCTGATGCCTTTACATGACTCTGCTAGGAATAAAGAACGGCCCATTTCCTCACATCTGCTCATGTGCTGTAAAACTTACAAAGAATAAGGCAATCCATATAGGAGAGGGGCAGTGCAGGAGCTTCATGGTAATAAAGGCAAGCTCCTCTGCCCAGAATTCTATACTAGACACTTGGTTTTCTTAGAAGAACAGAAAAAAACCAAATGACTAGGGACTTGGGTTGTTTTCATCTACTTAATAATATTCACATAATTTAAAAGAAGTAAGGTGCAACTAATCAAATCAAATCTTCTGTTACAGATAATATCCTTGGGAACTCAGCAATCAAGACCACTTTTAAATTACTGCCAAAATTATCAGTGCTAGTAATTTCATTATACATACCTAATCAATGCTTCATAAAAAGTGGATAAGTATGCTAAGAGAATTCTTAGGTACATGAGATAATAACTTGCTGGTGAGAGCATATGCTATGAAAAGTAGTACTTGTTTAACATGTCAGTATTTCTATATAGTCAACTGAAACATGAGACACAGCAAAGAAAGAACTGGAAGATACATACAGAAGAACTTAAGGTTTCTGTGACATGAAATAAGTTTTGCTACTGTTATATATATATATATATATATGCATATACACAGTTTGTACCACATAAATATTCATATGACTTATTTGATGAGTTGAGAAGACTGCCAACTGTATTCCAGCCACACTACCTTCTGGCTGACTGCTTAAAGTAATAACTTAACAGACCATCTGTAGAGTGAATGCACCATGTCCATCATTCATCCTTAGAAAATGTTAAATTAACTAAAAAAAACCTGAAACTCAGTTTGCATCCCTGAAAGGGATACCTATCTCCTTGTCAGGTGTGATATTTTTTGGATACACCAACAAATATCAGAGAACAACCACAACACTTAAAAAACAAATAGGATTTACTATTGCATTCCTTTATTTATGACTTTAAAAAAAAAAGAAGTAATAGCATAGCAGCAGTTGATGAAATAGGATTCAAAGAAAAAAATATTCTGAAATCCTTTCTCTGCTAGACATGAAGCTTCATAGCTGCACTTTCTATAACAAAGAATTACAACAAATAGCAATAGCTTTGCTGTGTTGTTCTGTGAGTACAGAAGTGTCAGAAAGCTTGAAAGAGTGAAAAGCTTGAAAGTCTTGACATTTTAGTAATTTTAAAAAAAAAATCTAGCACGAACAAGTAAATCTTTTTGTTATGGTTGGCTTGTGCTTGCTGCTCAATACAACATATCAAGGGGTACAAGGGCACTGTAAATAACACAGAGGAGAACACAAGCTCTCAATCACAGCATGCAGCTACATTTTAAATATTGTAACTGGCTCTGAAAGACAGAAGTGTGACATCTTAAGGTGATTTTACTCTTCCAAGTGCTATGAAAATGGAATAAACTAGAAGATATGACAGAAAAAGAGGCGCTTCCAACCGACTGTTTTGATGCTGTTGACAGACTTTCTACACAGAGTTTTGGAAATCGAACAAGAATGAGTTTGGAAATGAAAGAAGTTGAGTTTTAATAAAATTAAATTCTGACAAAAAAGGAAGAAAACTATTTTTATGTATTTACACACATCTAAATTTGTATGTGAATATTTGCAAACATATTATGGAATATAAACCACATATTAAATGTATTTTTTGATGTACTAGTCTGTAGGCCTTTTGTAGTAGCTGCAATAATGATATATACTGTGGAACTATGATTTGAAGTAACATTAATATCAAATGTACTTTAAGAAGTAAATTATGTATAACTGACTTGGTAGATTAAAATGTCACCAGTGTAACTTAGAATCAGGCATAAAAGGAGCCCAAAGTTTCCATACAAATTTGTAAAGAAGATTGATCTCAATTATTAATAGGGAAGAAACTACACAAAAAAAAAGCTGTTTTGGAAATCGACCTATTGTCTGATGACTCTCAACTAACCATTTGGAGTCTGAATGGTAGTTACAGGAGAGCAAGAGAGACTGCTCAAATTCTTTCTTCAATACCTCCAGATGGTGAAGGATTTTGCTTAGAAATCCCTTCGTAATCTTACAGCAGATCCCAATATATTTTGATAAACACTGCTGAAAAAAATCACTATTAGGAATATATACTAAATACTGACAATATATTATTATTATCCATTTATACACACTGGTAAGCTATTAAATTTACTGCCAAATCACAAATATCTTTCCAGTCAGAAAGGATTCCAGAGAGAAAACTGTGTCTGTTGTCTCCATAGATCTACATACCCCAGCAAACATAAGATCTTGAATCTGTGACAAACTGGCTGGATAAGAGGAAAGGTCACCATGATGCAGAACCCAGAAAAAATTTTGAAAAAAGGTCTAAAGCAACAAGTATTGCAATTTTGTGGAAAGCTTCTTATACAAAGCAAACCACCCAAATAATTTTTTTAAAATAACAAAAATGCAACAAAAATAACAAAGTAAACGCCAAGAACTTTAACGTTCATTTTGTATACTGGCCTATATCTTACAATTTTTGCAAGTATTATGCTGTCCAAAGAAATGTCTTTGAATATTGGCTTGCTAAGCTATGAGAAAAAAGAAAGAATGTAGCTGTTGATCAATTTTTTTTATTAACATAAAACGTTATCATAATCACAGATGACTCATCAATTCTTAGAATTTGTCAGAGAGTATTTAAAAAATAAGCACAGAATTTGCCCAACTCACTAGTCTGTCATGTCTGATTTATTGCCTCTGGCAACTGAAAATTCTTGATTCCTCAAACTTAGAATAAAAAACAAGTTAGCATGATGCACCTACAAATCAGCTACATTTTACCCACTATTGCCCCCTTGGATGAGTGGTTTTATATAAGGAATGGGAATTTATTACTGCATTTGAACATGCTGTTACTATCAGCTGCCAAAATACCGGCAGATTACAGCTCCTTCTTTTGTGTCCTCTGGGAGATCAGCAGGGCTGTTGCTCAAATGCAGAGCCAACAGTAAAGTGGGGATAATCTAGCTCTGCACATGAAACATGCATGAAATATTTGTAAAGATCTATGCTTGTCCTGTTGGCTGCATTTTAAAAGTAACAAGCTGGTTGTAGCAGATATATGTAGATCAGTGCATTAGCTTATTTCTGCTAACTGTTCAGGAATGTGGCTTCTGTGATTTCAGGCAGAAGTGGCTGCTGCAGTCACTTTATTCTTTTTCCCCACATGGCTCTTACAAGACTAATTCCTCACCATCATGATGATGCTGCTTGGATCCAGTACATTCCTTGGATTAACAGCACAACATTGACGCAGAAAGGATCATTTCATACAGCAGAAAACCTGAGATACAGCATTAAAATGAATTTTAAGATTTCAAATAACAGCTGTTAAAGCTGCAGCAATTTTGACTGATGGTAACTACATCACTTTCAGTCATTGTAGTAATAAGTAATGGTTTCCTGCACTGTGAATATAAAATGCAGAAAATCATGTTATCATGTGAACCAACAAAATATGGTTCCTGCAGCAGCTGCTGTTTACTGTGAAAAAAATAGATTATGCCATTAATTTAATTATACTTTGGTGAGAATCATAACAATCTATATATTTTGCTGGCCAGAGAGCTGCAATTGCAGAGGGCCAGTACTCCCTTGAATGCATCTAGAATGAGTTTTAGAAGTGTTGAGTGGTACTATCTGTTGAAATCATAAAAGGAACTATTTTTAGTGTGCACAAAAAGTTGAATTCATAACATGATTTTTGAGGATTACAAATTATATATTTCACAGGAGCACTCATTTTTAAGTTGTTGAATTCAGAGAGCTGGTGGCAGAAGCAGGGGCAGAGAGCCATATCCCTCCCATGAGCAGCCCCTGCTGCGCCCCCAGTCTCTCCTCTCGCCTCTCCAGCTGGAACCCCATGCCCTCAGGAGTGAAGAAGCAGCCCTCCTGCTTCAGAGCAGGGCTCCAGGCTCTGCACAGGCTGCTCCAGTGTCCTGCATGGCGGGACAGCTGCCAGTACCAGGCCAGTTCCCAGAGATGGCAGCTGGCCAGGAACTGGCGTGGCATCCTGAGGGAGTGACCTAGGCTGTCTTCATCATGCACACATTAACAAAAGCTGCTGATTTTCCTACTGTACTGCCCCTGTGCCTGGTCCATCTCGGGAGCAATTGTGGTGCAGGCAAGGCACCAGAGATTTGAAGATTGATGACTCTGTGGTTGCTACCCACAAACTACCCACCCATGAGACCCTCCCTGGGAACGAGCCACAAATTACAGAGTGTATGTCTCCAATTTGGATCCCTGAGTATCTGTACTAAAATTTTTCACACTGGTGTTTTAGGAATCTCCTGGATCTATTTGTACCAACTGTGTAGTTAACACCTGTCAAGTTGAATTTCCCCACAAGGACAAAGGTGGCTTATTCAGAGGTGTCCCTTGGTTCCTAAGTTGTTGGAGTTAAAATGCAGGTTTATATGATGACTGGTTTTAAAGAGAAATTCTTCATAATGTTTTCTTTTAATATATTCACTTTGATTTGGTTAATCCTTGGGGAGAAACAATATATAATGCAGATACATATTGTGATGTACTTAAGTGATATTGAAAGCTCTACAAAGTATATAAAGCACTAAAATGTCAAGAGTTCCTAAATGTCTGAATGAAGATAAATAAAGGATGTATGAAACATAAATTCAGCTGTTTAAATTTCATTGCTACTTAGAATAAAAGTAATGCCACCCAGAAAGAATATATTTCTTAGAAAAACGCAGCAATTCGTCTCAAACACTGATCTATGTAATTAAAATTTGTAACACGTGGATGTCTGCCCCATAAATATTTAAAAAAAAAACCCAACAAATTAAAAGACTCTTGACTGCCTGTTTGAAAATGCCCATAGACTCATCCCAAGACTTGTCATAAGAAGAAAATGTCAATTTTTCAATTGATTTCTCCTTTTTTTTTTTTTGTTTTGAAACATATCTTCAAAAAGACATAGCCTAGAAATATCAGATTTATTTTTTTTTACCTTTAGGGGAGAATCATGTCTGAAATTCTGTGTTTTCTGAGAGAGAGTACAAAAGAGTAGATGAGATGTCAATAGAAGAATTATAATTACATAAATGCCACTCTCAGATAAAGAATTTACTCCCCTGCTTGGGATTCGAGTAGTTAAATGAAACTGCTAATATGTGACTTGAAAAAAACCACAGGATTTTTTTTTTTGTGTCTGTTTTTGCTGTTGTGGTTTTTAGTTTGTTTCTGTCACCCTAATTTTAGTGTCAATTGCAAATAGTATTAAAAAGACTGTATGACATCAGAACAATGTAATGAGAAGATTTATATGTGATAAAACTGAATTGTAGTACATTTAATTGTTGTTAGGAAATTGTTCTTGCATAGACTCTATACGTAGTATTTGACTGTAGAAAATCTGGTGATTTTACTTCACAGTTTTTTAAGATCACTATTCTTTTACAGTCTCCATGCTGGCATGAAATATGATTTAAAAAGAACAACAAAAAAAGCAAAAAAAAAAAGGATATGAATATATGCAATTATGGTTTAAACAAAATGATGCCAAAAGCAGTACAATTATTTCTACCAATTTCAATAGCCTTAGCAATTAGCCAAACCAATATCTTTGCTTAAATGTAATTATTTGTCTTGATTTTCTTCTCCTGAAAGTTTAAAGATTATATTAAAATAATTTTGGTCCAAAATAAATAATAATCCTTCTATTTTAATTAATTAAATTTAATTAAATAATTTTTTTCTGAGTTAGGACTACCAAGTCTATTGTTGCCAAGTTTATTGGAGGGAAAAGCATCTCTATTTTAACTGAAATTAGGACAGATGAAGCTTATTCACTTCTCCATCATGATCTAAAATTAGCTGGCAATCAATGAACCATACACCAGGATTACTATCAGGAATCCAATAAATAAAACACAACTGTAAACACCTAACAAAGGTTAATAAACACTTTTCTGAACACCCTTCAATACTGAACACCTTTCAACAATTAATCTCATAACATTCTACTGTCCTTTGTCCCCTTTCTGCCCCCCCACTCCAATATTTAGTTGTATCATATGACCCAGAAGTGAAGACACTACTGAAAACAGAGATCCTGCTCATGCCTCCCACATCTCTGAAGATAGGACATAGCTACTATTATAGTAGTTCAGGGATATGGAGATCTTTGATATAGGCTCATCCTACAATAGGATTGAACAAAATGGCATATTTTCTACAAAATGAAAAACATTTTTCCACAAGTAGTAGTATTTAACAAGCACATAATGTTTCCTGAACCTGTACTTATTGAGTGATTAGGCCTTGTTCAGTTATTTATACATTAGTGTCTCCTGCCATTTGTATTGTCCTGGGATATCTTGCTCAGCTTCCAGGTCTTGCTGCTAAATAAGTGCATTAAGGTCTCTCAGTGCCATATCTGCCAATGTTACTCAGATACCCTTTGATAGTCATGGCACTAGATGTGTATGCATGTCTCTAGACACCCAAACCCATACCATCTATTTAGCATTACCACTTGATTATTTAACACATATCTGTTCTTCCACCTGTTTTCAGTCACTCTGCCATTTTTCTTATCGTACCATCTACAAACATCTTATGCTTGCTATTTGTAAAGAATATTAATTCTTAATACAGCTCTTTCTGCTGCTTTCCTATATGGGTACCCTTTGGATACTGTTTCGATTAGCCTCTATCACACAGGATTTGAGAATAAGGCAGCACTTAGAGAAATGAGTAACTTCAAAAAGTCATCTTCCACTTCATACAATTTCTAAAGAAGAAAAAGAGTTTCCATTGTGCAAAGGAAATTACTTGAAAGCCCTTTTCACTATATCAAGGTGGGATCTTCTCATTTTGAACTTTATCCTGCTTTATTTTTGTCACACCTATTAAATGGGTTGAAAAAAATAGGAAAATATTGATTGAAAACTCCACTCCGTCCTTTATCACAAATCAGAGTCTCTGATATCTGTCCGCCTTCAAATATTGTTGTCTGTGGTGTTCTTATTTACTCTTATTTACTGTGAGAAGAGGCTGGGGCTGCCTTGTGTTGGACACAAACAGTTCCAGTTGGCTCCAGGAGACTGACCACAGTGGATGGCTGAGTCCTGCAGTCATGGGTCTTGATGGGAAGGCTTATTAAGGAATGGGCAAAATGTTGGCGGTAAGCAGTGAGGGATGAAGAAAAAAAATTAGGAGCAGCCATGTGAACATCAAGGTCAGGGAAGAAGAAGGAGGAGAAGACGCTCTAAGTTTTGTATCAGAGGTTTCCTTAAAGCTGATAGAGAGGACCAAGGTGGATCACACAAGTATTTCTTGAGATAAGGTGCAGCCCATGGAGGGCCACAAATGAGTGAGTTCCTCTGGCAGGAGCTACAGCCATTGGAGACTTATTCTTCAAGTTTATCCTGCAGAACTGCTGGAAAGAACCCTTTTCTGGAGAAGGGGAAAGGTGTGAGAAGGAAGGAATGGCAAAGAGCAACAATTATGAACTGACAACAACCATACCCTCCTGTCTCCTCTGGGCCTCTCAAAGCAGGGGATGTGGAGGTAAATTTGTAAAGTTGAGGCAAAGCTGTTGTAGCTTCTTCATCTGCCACCATCCCAGTCTAATTTAATTGACATTAAATTCTATTTTTTTCCCAAAGCAAGTCTGTTTTATCTGTTCTTGGCAAGTGGTCTCACTGTCTTTCTCTCGACCAAGTTTTTCATCTTATTTTTTCCTCCCTGTCTTGTTGAGTGAGAGACCAGGGTGGGGGGGGATCTGGCAGCCAGACAAACTCAACCCAAAAGAAACAATAAACAAAACAGCAAAATGATCAGAAATGGCACAAGAAGTTAATATTATTAAACAGACGTAATCTCGAAAAACTTGCAATCTACAGGTAAGAACCCATAATTTATTTTGTTGTTGTATTTTTGTTTGTTTTTGTGGAGTTTTTGTTTATTTGTTTGGTTGTTGGTATGTTGTTGTTTTAGAGTTTTTGTTTTGGTATGGTTTTGTTTTGTTTGGTTTGGTTTTGTTTTGTTTTGTTTTGTTTTGTTTTTCAGTTGTGATTTATGACATTTCTCTTCACAAGTAATGATATGTGTGATGGAGCCCTGCTTTCCTGGAGATG
>JAOTQZ010000001.1:46553143-46565684 GCA_026546895.1 Pogonocichla stellata
TAATGATATGTGTGATGGAGCCCTGCTTTCCTGGAGATGGCCAAACACCTTCCTGCTCATGGAAGTGGTAAATGAATTCCTTGTTTTGTTTGCTTGAGCATATAGCTTTTCCCTTACTTACCTATCCACAAGTTTTCTCATTTTTATCTTTCTGATACTCTTCCTCATCCAGCTGTGTGAATAGTGAGCAAGCAGCTGTGTGAGGTTTAATACTGGCCAGGGTAAACCCAAAATTTCACATATCAATGAATGATAAATTTTCACAATACATATCACCAGTATATTTTATTTTTGAACAAAATAGGTAGGATTCATGTTGCTAGGTTAAAACTCTAGCAGTTTTCTGTCTTAATAGTTACCTTGTTTCATAATTTATGGAAGGAAGTGTCATCACTATGTGGCAGTTTATCCTTCCTAAATCCTTAGATAATTTATGTTCCTCATTTCCCTCTTCACTTCTTTTTAGTGTAATGGGAATTTGGATAATTATTTTAAACTTAACTGTTCAATGTGAAAAGTTATACAAAACCAAAAAAATAGAAGGGAAAGAAAATGAAGACCAGTACCAAAGACAGTGAAGGTGAAGTTGTAAACGTGGAGGGCCTGTTTTCTGTAGTTACCCTAAAACTGAAAGATGAAATCATAGGTTGTGCTTCTAACTACCCATGGGACTCATGAAGAGAATTTCACACTTTGAGTTGCGATTTCTACAGTGTACTGTACAAATAACAAATAGATGTAAAGAAATACAGGGACTCAGTATTTACCATTCAGAAATTAAACCTCTATCTACCTTCACATGAGTATTTTGACTCCTCAGTAAGAAAATAAAATTAAATTACATTTAAACACAGCAGTATTTTGTCTAAAGCTCTGTTTGTTAAGTGTATTCTGAGAATGTCGGCCAAATTAGGTGCTTGATGCGCCCAAGGCAAAGTCTTATTACTGAATACATTTGAGGCTTGAGTCTATTCCAGAACCTTTTGCTGTTTGGTATGTGAAGTAAAGGAACATTTAGATTCCTGAGAAAAATTTCAATCAAAATCATGTGTGTTTTCAGAATACTAAGATTTTGAGGCTAGGTAATAGCTGCACATTCTAGCAGCTGTTTTCAGGACAGTCTCTAAGGTGTGGATACCTGCAATTCCATTTTAATGTCTCCTAGTGAGGTACACAAAATTTTCCAGTAAGATACACAGGAAGGAGTTACATACTCAATTCAGAGAATATGAAATGCAAAACAATTTCCCTGAAATTTTGCTCCTCCTTTACATAATTTCCCCCTGCATTTGGTTTTGTGAGTTTTTTCCTGCAGCTCAATATTGTACAATAACTACTGAATGCCTAGACAAACCGGTGTGCTGCCTCATGTTCATGTAGTACTGTTTTATTGTTTTCTAAATTTCCATACATTTATATTTTTATTTTATAAATTCATAAGTTTAATACTATATAATTCAAGCTATTAATACTTAAATTAGCAATTACGTTCATGGATATAACAATCTGATGTGATAATGTTTTCATTTATGACTGAATTTGAGCTTAACGAGAAAGTAACTCCTAATCAAATAGAAAAATATGAAAACTGGATGGTATAACTAGAGTGAAATTTGAAATAAAAGTCACACTCAAGCAGAAACACAGTATAATTTCGAAGGGCATTTTAAGGTCATGTAAATTCTTAAGAACATAGGTATGATATGAAGATTCCCAGTACTGTATAGTCCTGCAGACAGAGAGCTTGGTTGAAGAGGAAAATTAAGAAAAAAAGTTGCAGAGTAATATACAGAAAAAAAAAAAAAATTATGCTAAGATGCTTTTGTTTCATCATTGGTGAATAGATTCAGAAACAGATCATCTCTTGCCTCCTTCAATATTGCTGACACTTTAAAGTATTTTACTACTAATTTTGACTTTCGTCTGATAAGTCTGAAAAGACTTAATGAAGCCTAGCATGCTATCAGCCAAATTTGTGATAAAATATCTATTAAAACTAATACATCTATAAATATTTTCAAAATCTGAATTGTGTGAAGCCTCACAAAGAACAAACTGGTGATTATCTAACTAAATATATATGAGGGGTAACCACTGTAATTTTCATGTAATATAATATTTGAGATAAGTGGACTTTAATGAACAATTATAGTTCCCTAATTGTAGCCTCATCTCCTCTCCTGGTTATTAGATCTGTAGTTCTGGCCAAGACCAAATACACAGAAAATTTGATTACCTGAACTAAAAAATCTAACTCTACAAAATAGGAGCACTGATGTTAACAACAGCCCTCTCTTCTGCTGAGACTGCATGGAATTTGAGGATCTGAAGCTGACACAGCAGTTTTAGTCAATGAATTCTTGATAATCTTAGAAGTCCTATTCTTAGACTGCCATTATTAGCTAGGATGCCAATACAAGAAATAATTTCAACTTTCAAATTATCTTTCTGAAGATGTACAGAAAAACATTAAATGCTCTGTGCATAAGAAAGGAAAGCAACTGTTTCTGGATGAAAGCCAAGAAGATTGTGTCTTCAGCAGAACAGATAATATTTGTCAATGAAACTTCTGTTATGGGAATGTGATAGAGAGACTTCAGTGTACGTATCTTCACAAGAATCGATGCTATCTGTTTTGCTATTTTGATTGGGAGACTATTCAAAGATATTTGTTTTAACTTTCTTGTCTTCTCACACAGAATTTGAAGACTTAATCATGTTAGCGGTTCTTGAAGAAATAAGCAGTAAAATTATAAAATTATTTTTTTAAAAAAATTATTACCCCATCACCCCATAGTCCTGAAAAAAAACCAACAAAACAAAACTTACTGAAGAAATTTTATTTCCTTCCTCACTCTCACCTAGATAAGTGGGATGAAAACTAGGGTGCAGACAAGGGTGCAGATCTTGATTCATTGTGGTTTAGGAAGAAAATACTAAAACTTCAGTAGTACATAGTACATGTAAAATTTAAAAATAATTATGCTTTTATTGAGGGCATACAATCAGAAAACTTTCACTGACAAGAGTAGATGATAAACAGTTTGGGACACCACTGATTTAGACTATTATTTGTGTTGTGATCAAGTTTATATTTCCTAGAATTAAAAAAACGAGGGACAAAATAGAAGGTCAAACAGTAGTCTAGTTTCAGTCTTGCAGAAAGAGAAACAGCTAAGACAAGCACATTCCAAAACCCTTCCTGTGAAGAACTTCTTCCAGCTGTCCAGCCTAAACCTCCCTGGATGCAGCTTCAGGCTGTGCCTTCTTGTCCTGTGGCTGGTTCCCTGGGAGCAGAGCCCAATCCTCACCTGGCTAACGTTGCCTCCCGAGCATCCTCTTCTCCAGGCTCAACAATCCCCAGCTCCCTCAGCTACTTGTAGGACTTGTGTCCCAGACCTTTCACCAGCCTTGTTGCCCAGAAGTATCTGAGAAAAGACAAGGTTTTCTGAAAATCTGTCTAAGGAAAAAAAATGAACTTATTTCATAGAGGTTTAGAAAACATTATTTTTCCTGACAAAGATTATACAGTAAAACTGGACTTAGTTCATCTTTCATTCCTTCCTTAGGCATTGATTGATGTTAGCATCTGCTGGCCTGTTTACAATAACTGTGTTTCTGAACCTCTACATCCTGGCTTGGCTACAAATCATTTGCACAATTCTCTCTGCCTATAAATAGAACAGTTTGATTTGAAAACTTTAACAAAGCACTCTGACAGTTAAATATGAAAACATGTTATTTTTATATCCTTTTGATATTATTTTGTTTTATCCATTCATTAGTAGATCATGATAACTTTGCAATTATAGGTCTTTATATTGACAAAGTGACCTAGATCTCATCAGAAGATGGTATAGAGATTCACAAAATTAGTCTAGTTGAACTGCAAAGACTGGAAAATTCCTGCAAGGGATAACTCTCCCCAGCCCTTCTTTCAATACTTTTTTTTTGGCTTGTATTATGTAAACTATATTTACATAAGACACATACATTTTTGCAAGGGCAAAGAAAAGAAATTTAGGCTCTTTACAAAAATTAAATTCGTGAGGTAAGCATACTGCTAAGGATTAAAAAATATTGATTTTGAAAAGAAAATACAGTAAAAAATTGCCTGGGGGGACGAGAGGGTTAGGGCATTCCAGGCAGAAAATCCAGGCCACAACAATAGGGAAATTGACACTCTTTGAAGATATTAATCTTTCTGTATTGCTTATAGCTGGAACATACATAAGTATCTCAGATTACTTTTTTTTTATATAACAGTTTTTATACTATTTATTGATAGCCCACATTAATTTCTATCTGGACTTTTCTCAATGGTTCCATTAATATTTATGGGAGAAAGATATAAAACCATACATAGAATTAGGGAAGTGTTGTAATATTCTTGATATAAAATGGAGAAATGGTAACCACAAAATAATTAAATTCAGTGATGTGCAGTGAAGTAGGAGGTAAGAAAAAAAGGAGAGGATATTAAAGGAGTGTGATTAGCAGACATATCTTCAAAACTTTTCAATACTTTATGATAATTGCAGTAAATTACAATGTACCATCAACCATAAGTTTAAGACCTTTTCCTAGAATAATAATAATCTAGGGGTTGATTAATACTGGAAGAAATGTCTGGTGAGAAGGTGAGAACAAGGTGTCAAAGGTGAAGTAGATTGTGGATTGAAAATCAAGTCAGTTTCATAGAGAAAGTAAGACACCGAGAAGATGGAAAATGAGTGAAAACAAAGATAGGGAAAATAGGTGTGTGGAAAATGCCTAAATACAGGAGTGGTGGTGAGTGCTGAGTTGAGATTTCAGCAAAATATAGTCAGGATCATGGTTAAGAGGAGCCTGTTGAAAAGTTATTCTTTTGAATCTGAAAACCATCTTGGAAGGCTTACTACTGAAGTCTAAGCCAAATGATTTGCATGACTAAATTAGTAATTTAATGAACAGCCCATAATGAAGAAAAAAAGGAATTGAAGCACCGTGAGCATGTACCTATCATGACTTGAACATTTTGTTCCATATATTAATCTTTATAGAAAATATTTCACTTTAACAGATCAAATTATTTGCACAGAAATAACACTGATTGGAAACATAAACTTTCGTTGATGTTACTTTTATATTTGGGGGGGGTTGTGTTTGTCATTTTTCTTTGCTTTGGTAAATTTCATAAACATTGATAAATTTCATATCTCAAAAAATTTCTCAGTATCTCAATCTCAAAAAATTGGAAATCTGAGCAGCAAGGATCTTTCCTAATATAGAAGAAAAATGCAGATATCTGCAGATGTTAAGCTACATGCCTCATTCTTAAAGTAATCCTTAAATTAATTATTTTAATTGAATAAATAAAGAACTCAGCTAAGTTCTAGAACAGGGTTTTATTGTTTTACATTACTACAGTTGGATATACAGATTTTACTATGATGTTTATCTATACATAGTAAATCCTTTTGGAAGTGGGTGTGTTACATGCAATATGTAGTAGTATGAAAACAGTTTTGCTGTTGTTGCTCATTTTTCATCAGTGTTGTCATAGAAGTAATTTTCCCAGGAAAATCCTCCCTAATTTCTTTAGAAATATTTTAAAATGCAATTATATTCAGTGTCACAGTCTTAAATGTTTGCTGACACATATTTTTCTGTCTCTGAAGGTTAGAACATGGGGAAAAAAAATCACTTTTGTAACTGGTAGGTGAGAGAGCTAAGTGTTTCCATTACAAATAAGACAGCTGAAGACAGATAACATTTCAAAGAATACTTGTAGCAAATTTAAATGTAGATGCAAAATTTTCAAAGGATTCTTCTCCTCAAAAATATTTTTCCTGTTTTGAAAAACTGTTTTCTACAATTCTGGATTTGGCATGTAGTATTATAAATTTTGTTCTAATAGTGCTTATTATTTTCAAAAGAGGAAAATTTTTTATCATTAAAAATAAGTATTATACTTTGAAATACTACTTTTTTATCTTGATTATTTTAATATTACTTAGAATATTTGAAATTGTCTTGGAATGATATGACATCCCTATAGGATGTCTTCCATGGAACATCACAGCGTGAATGCAAAAGCAATGATAAATCTTGGACAGTGATACCACTGCAAATCACAATATAATGCCAGTATAGCAAGGAACACCCAAAAATATTTGTACAAAAAAGTAACGTTTTCTTGGATTAAAGCAAAAACCAAAATTTTCTGTTTGCAAAGGTGTGTGTGTGTGTGTGTGTGTGTGTGTTATAAAATCCTGGCTTTTTTTCTATTTGATTACCATTCTTAATAATTTTATTTGTTGATAGGAAGACAAAACACCATAATAGTGCCTGTTCTCCCTAGTGAATAAATGAGTTCAGCCATCTTTCATTTTTACTTGAGTGAATGCAGCAGAAGATGGCAAAGGATTATGCCACCTCAGTGCATAATCTCATGAGGTGCAAATATGCTAGAAGAGAGATGACTTCAAGGTGTTTATTTAATTAAACAGAAGGGAAGTTATTTCCAGGGAATGTACATTAAAAAGGAAAATGCTAATAGTCCCCACACATAATATGAATAACTCTGAAGAAAAATCAGACTACATACTTAAAAAAATTCCACATTACAGCCGGATCTAGTAATAACATGGGTATTTTAAGGTTATTATAAATTAAAAATCAACCAATGTCTGGATGTAACAATTTCAAAGTGGTTTTTATTTTTTCATTTTTGTAGTACCAATTTTTTTTTTCAGTGCCAAGCTTTTTCTACCAAAAACTTATTCAGAATTAAAAGGTTTTTTAAGGCACTGGCATGTTTTTGTCATTTAAACTGATGCTATTCAATCAATAGTCTAATAGTATATCTAAATTTCATTCCACAAATCTTTGTCATGGGGAAACTGAAAGTCAAATACAGAATTGATGATTCCTAAGAGAATTTTTGAACAACACTTCACCTATGAGCTTCTTACTTATTTCAATTCTGACAGCACATCTCTCTGAGCAGAGGAGTCCTAATGGATAACTTAGTATCCAGTAGATCCTAATGCAGATATACAGAATTGAATGAGGCACTGACCCCTCAAAGACAAATAAATAATTTCCTGTGGCCAATATTTTTCTTGCTTAAATTTCTGGATGCTTAGGTGTTAGAGATTGGCTTTTTTGTGTACTTGATTTCTTAGTATTTTGTCTTATTTAATTTCTTATAAAAGGTCAGTTAAATTTTTTTTATTTATTATTAAGGGAAGTAGCTTATTTCTCATAAATTTTATAAAAATTATAAATTTGCAAATAAAAGAAATACATTGTCACAGGTTATATGATAAAAAAATTAACCAATTCCCATATCTCACTTCCCAAAAAAATTGTTTTTGATGGTCATAACTGCTATTAAAAATAGCTTGGATTCCAAACAAAATGTCATTGGAGTCTTGATATATTATTTCAAATAAGTGAAAAACTATAATTTTTTTATTAATTTAATTTGGCAAAAACTATTCAGCTAAGTTTATTGAAATACAATTAATTTGTACCTTCATTTGATTTTTTAAGAGGTGAGAAAGAAAGGAATTAGTGTTTCTATTCTAATATTCATATACATATAATATTTCATATTCTATTATGTTCAAGGTTAGATTAAGTGTTATAACTGTCTCTCACACTAGTTAATGGTGTCCTAATGATTGTCCTAATTTTTCAAAGCTGTTTAATTTCTGCTATAGCACTAGGAAAAAAATACCCCCCATGCTAAAATCTGTTTCTAAAAGAAAAATCAATTAGGAGTTGTCTGTGCAATTAGGTATAAAAATGGAATTAGGTATTTCCAATTTACAACAATTCTGAAATACATTGTCTTGAATTGTTATGAATTAATGTTCTAATACAATATTTAGGAGTGTTAAAGGATGCCTGCTTCAATACAGCAAATAAGTGGAGAATAAGATGTGTAAATCCTTAATCACTTTGTCATTATCAGTGTGTAGACAGATGAAATAAACACCTTCCTCACAAGCCCATCATCCTTAAGGAGTTACTTGAAATTTATATTTTTTCTTTAAATTTTCACTGCTATTATTGAAGCAATAACTGTCTTCTCGAAACTTGCACGAATATATAGAAAACCTTTTCTTTCTTTACTTTAATGGAGACATATCGTATAAATAATTTGGGGTGGGGGGTGGCATCAAATAAAACATCTACTGTATCTTCATGTAGTATGAAGAAAGATTTAAAATCTACATCAAAATCTACTGTCCCACATAGACATCCCATTAAGTAAGGATTCAGGTGCCTTGGTACTTTACATCTCTTTTCCAAAGGTATAGGGTTCACCAGGATATCATGCAATACTGTATTTTTTGATCTAATGTCCACACTGAACCCTGCCAGTTGGTGTTGCTCTTCGTCATTCTGAATTTGTGCAAGAAATTGCTTAGTATCCATCCAAAAAGGCTGCTTCCCTCCCCTGCCCCTTGCCCATTTTAAGAAAGCGCCAGCCAAGCTATGCTACTAAAAAAATTGTTTCCATTTTCTTCAGCTGTGCCTAGTTATGTCTCGGTCACTTTTGCAAGACATCAATGTGTGACTACTGAATGATTGGTTTTTTAATGATTCCTGTTTATGGAGAATCAAATGATCTAACAGTGAAATGAGTATGGGTCTATAATCTTTTTTCCCCCTTCCTTTAAAGTCCTTGTTTCATTCTCTGTTCACCAGTCCCTTTTTTTCCATAAGCAACTAAAAAGGATTATCAACTTTCACCAGCTTTGCCTCTTGAATCTATTAACTTGGTCTAGTCAAATCTTCACCTGAGTACCAAACGTGAACATTTTAATTGCCATGTACAAACATCAAACCCTCTCATACCCAGACAAATATAGCAACACAGGTGGATGTAATGCCAGTATATGAAACAAGGGAAAAGCTTTAAAATAACGATGAAGATTGACAGTGACATGAGTTTTGTTTTTTAGTAAGTAAATAAAGTGTCACCTGAGATTTAGAAGTACGACTTTTAGCATTTATCTGTATTTGTAGTCAAAATTGCTTTTGCCAAATAGATATTTACTCAGGCAGATGAGTGTGTCAAGCACAGCTAGTTAAGGTATCAGTCATATTTTTACCTTTTGTTAAAGTTGATTGTGGAAAGCATGATTCCTTAAGTACATTTAATGTTATTTGATGTTAAAACCCGTCCACACATTCTTTTTTCCTTCTGAATTTAAACTGGAGAATAATGAAAGAAATTCTACTGATTTGTACTTAAAATACTATAAATCTCTGGACTTAGTATGGTATAACAAGCTGCTTGCAAAACCAAGTGGATAAAAGATGAATATGGCACAAAGCTTATGGACAGAAATTAGAGGGGGAAAAGTCAAATTGTAATTAAGCAAAGCAAAGCAAGCTTGCGTTGATTAGCTAGCTAAAACAGGGGAAAATTAATAGTTGCTAAAGCAGAGTTGGAGCAAATTGCCATTGGGCCAAGTTATCAAGGGTAGTAATTAGCTTTTCCGCAACTGCACACTATGCATTGAGAACAAATGTTTGTTCGTTTAAAAAAAAAAAATTACATGAAGCATAGGATTTGAAGTGGAAATTAATTAACTTCTCATCTGTATTCTGCAGGGTATAAGAGTAAATGATCATCTCAAAGTCTTCTATCGTCACAGTCTTTGATGCTGTATCACTATTTTCCCTTCTGGCAATAGGGATTTGTTTGATAACAGGTTACAGGGCACACAAACAAGATTTTACACAACAGGATATTAACACTGTCAAGCAGATTAATATCTAGGTGAGTTGGATTCATAAATACTAAAGCAAAGCATGGTTAATAGGAATTACTCAAGCAGAAGGTAAATATTTATAATAGAATTAAACTTCTTGCACTGACTTTTCTGTGGTTGTGGCTATCCTAAGGAATCTATGTTTAAAGGAATATTTTCTCCGCAACAAATGTGAATCAATTTTTTTGGCTGTTAAAAATACAGCAATACAGTATACTCTGCAATCTTTTTTACTATATTTGTTTTCATCTCATGTTTCATCTTTCTTTTACTGTTATGACCAACACCAGTCTAAGAATTCCTCAAGAAAAACTTTCTTTGGTGGTGGAAGTTGAGAGTGAAAGCTTTATTTGTTTGATTTGTATCCATATTTCAGATGAGAATTATGAAGCAAAATGAATCTTCTCTAGGTGATGATTCATTACATAAATATGATACTTGAAATGCTGGAACTCCTTAAGACTTTGTATACAAGCAAAAGAAATCTCCTCTGAAAACTACAACTCAGAGAGTAATCTCATCTAACCTTTGGGAATTTAATTTTTGCTCTAGCCTAGTTGTTGGTTAGGGTTATTCAATCCTATAGTAAATACAGCATTGTTAGTAATGAAAGTTATTAGAAAAGTGGATTCACCCTGAAGAAACATTGTTTAAATTTCATTTTGAGATTGGCGCTATCAGGCATCCATATAATGTTTACAGCAAATGTAATAAGAGATATATTAACTTCTTGGCATCTTGAAATGAATTCATAAAGGATAATTCAAACCAACTTTTAACGATGTTTGGAAATCACAAATAAACAAAACCTTCAAGAGTGTCTGTCTGCATGAACTCAGAAATCTTTTCATCTACAGCTAACTACTTAGGTAGTATCACCAAAAGTTTTACATTTATTGCACCACCTGTTCTGTTCCATTTTTTCTTTGTAGCCTTTATTTTACCTTTTATGTGCATATACCAAACTGGAAGATAGCATAGAAATTGAGTGCTCTTCTAGTCATGGATAGTCTCTTCACAGATGGACAGACAGAATAAATGACTGCCCATCCCATAAGATTCTACTTTACTTTTTCTACACATTGCTATATATACCTGTACTAATGACTAGTGCTGGTGGATTCATTTCCCAAAATTTTAAAGTGGGATATATTTACCAAACTGTAGCCAGTAAGCAGCAATTATCCTAATACTAGGTTCTCTCTCTAGTTGGTGACTCTCACTAACCACCACCACTTGCTTTCTTTATTTTCAAGGAATTATCTAAGATGGACTTAATTACACCCTTGTTTCATTACTAGCTCTTTTGGGAATGGATAAATCATCATCATGGTCACTATCACAGCAGATTCATCATGAAGGAGCTACAGAAGCTTGATCCATTGCTTAAGTTTTGGAAATTTGTCACCTGAAATTTGCTAAGATGTTCTGACTGAGATCCAACTACCTCTGCAGAAGAATGTGATTTTTTATCTGCTGGTTCCCTCTGGGTATCTCAGCAGCACTGCAGCTAATTGGATGATATTAAATATATATAAGTATGTTATTAAATCCATAAATCACTCCAGTAGGTTAGATACCTAGCTATAAGTTAGTTAAAATGAGGTGAAATAAATTGACTATGTTTGTAGCTGAGTTTCAGATTTTTAACACGAGTAGAGTCATCTTCATGCATGAAGAGTAAGAATCCGGGATGTCACTATAGTCAGACAAAATGTAGTCAGCACAGAAATCTATGCCACCTGAAACAGAGACATAGTTCATTTTCTCAGCATGGAATCCAAGGGTGATAAGAATGTTAGAGAAAAAACTCTCGCAGCCTGCAGCAGCTCCTGTAGAAATTCAAAGTTTTCTATAGGTCCTTTGTCACATACTAGTATTATGTACATGTCTCAAATACCTTACAGAATCACAAATTGCATTTTGTGTCTCTGTGTAGGCAGTTGAATAAATACTCTAGTAGCTGCTCAGTTGCTAACAGACAATTCCATATATGTGTCTGTGACCTGGAGCTGAAGTGCACATATTGTTTTGGTAGTGTATGCCTGCTATAAAAGCACTTATTTTATGACAGCTATAAATTCACTTTCTCTTTTTTTCTTTTTTCTTTTTCTTTTTTTGTTTGTTTGTTTGTTTCTCTGGTCACTTTATAAGGTCAAAACTATTTTATTGTTGTTGTTTCACTGACACTGTAATTTCTGAATGGCTATAAAGAAATTTCCAAATTAAGGTTATGAGCCTGCCTATCTTGACCTTTGCCTTTTTAATTACAGTTTTCTCTGTCTGATAAGGCTGAGAGTAGAATTGAGTTAGAATTAAGAATCATATCTTGCAAAATACTATAAAATATTGTAATAACATTTTTATCAGAGTTGGAAAGTACTATATTAAAGATAGTGTTCTTATCGGAAGTGAAGTATGCTAAGCTGGGGAGTTGAAGAGTTTTGGAATATAAAACCAAAATAAATTACTCTATTTATTGACAAGCTAGAGATGATAATTAATGCTTTATAAAAATTATTCTACTAAGAACAGTATATAGTTTTTAAAGAGAAAAATCAGCTAAAGAAATTGTTTCCCTTGCTCTCCACTTTTTGCCTTGTATGAAATGCATACACTATACAGAATAAATAAAATTAAACTTTATAAGAAATATTAATTATGAAAATGAAGAAATAGACATAATACCTCCTCTCTTCTCTTCTCTTCTCTTCTCTTCTCTTCTCTTCTCTTCTCTTCTCTTCTCTTCTCTTCTCTTCTCTTCT
>JAOTQZ010000001.1:46576497-46596829 GCA_026546895.1 Pogonocichla stellata
AGCCTGCCTTGTCTCTACTCCTGGGTCCTGTCTCTAAAAGAAATTAAATATATTAAGGTTGGCAAACCCAAGTCACAATGTGACAAGTACTCAGTGCTGTCTTTTCAAACATCAAAATCTCATTGCATAATGAATAGTCTGGTGAACTATGGTTCATAGGTGAGGAATAGGAGCTACCAAAAATCTTCCACTTTAAACCTTTCACTGAATATACCCATGAAATATAGAATTATTCTCAATGGGTTTTTCCCACATTTTTGTGACAACTCGACAAAATTCTGCATATATTATAGCAAAAACAGCCACGTGTGGTCTAAAATCTGCTACAGAATAACTACAGGCTCTCTTTCTTCATTCTCCTGCACTGCTCAGAGAGAGGAGAAGAGAGTAAAGGAGTTTGGAATGAAGGATATACCATACAAGACACTACAGATGAAAAATACAATCATAACTGTATGCTTAGAGTAAAAAAATTTAAAAATGCTGTTTCAGCAAACTTGGAACAATGAACTGACAGGTCTTTATAAAAATCATCGTGTCCACTTTTGACAAGGCAAGAGAAGTTACCAAGCTGACCTCATCTGAGTTACGGAGAAAACCTGTGATACAGTAGCTATCCACATGGTAGATAGAGAGACTGTTGCAGAATCTGTGTACCAAACTCCTGGAAAACTAAATAATTCAACGAATTTTATCTGATTTTAGGAAAAAATAAATCAAAACCGGTAAGTATTCTGTAAAGACATACAGGTCTCAGTGATTTAATTTCTACTGCATCACAGCTGTTTTCTTTGAGTCAAAATAATGCAATGAAATCTTTCAGTTAAATGACAAACCTCCCTGAAATTCCATAACATCAGAATAAGAAATCTTATTCAATACACTGAAAAGTGTGGAACTGTATTCTAGTAACACAGGAATACAGGTATGAAAATACACGGTTCTTCACCAGAACCATTAATAGAGAACGAATTGCTGAGGTCTACCCCAAACTTCATCACAGTCTCTGTGCTTCTTGAAAGGCTGAAGAAGACATGGGCATTTCTTATTTTTCAAGATACTGTCAGATGCTGATAAGAAAAATTTTGTCTCTGAAATGTAGTCTGCTACTAGTGGTAGTAGTCTGAATAATTAGCTATTTAAATGTGTGGTCTTCTTTTGTGTTTTCCAGTGTATCACAAATAATACTCTTGTCTTCTCCAAATTGCCCCTATTTAAATAGCCTATACTGGTCTACCTTAGTACCATACTTTTGTCTTAGAACTTTGTGTTATATTTGTACACATATATAAAGACCTGCTGCAGAATTTTCTGCTGATATATGACTATCTAAAATAATTAGATTTGCCATCAACTGTAATATACTGCTGCAAAGCAGAACTGGAATGTGCTCTGGATTTCTTAATTTAAAGTAAGAAGTCACTTACTCTCTGAATTACAACAGTCACAGTGTATCACTCTTAATGTCCTCATCCTAATTAGTATTTAATGACTTATACCAAGTGACAAAGGTTCAATGGGACACAATGCCCTTTCCTGCCCTTTTCATACAAAACAATTTATAGGGCTCCTTTTGTCAATCTAATTGCACATTATCTGTTCAGGACTCTAATCTACCCTACTGGGCCCCAATCTGGATCAAAATAGAGAATCTTAAGGAAATGTTAAAAGAGGTACAATAAATGACTGAAATAGTAGGTCTCTGTTAGAACATATTCCAATAAAAAGAATAAATGTAACCATGACCAATGCCAATTGGTACCAATGTGGATTAATTGCTTCAGTATGAAGTGAAAATTAATTAGGAGGGAAAAAAGAGGTTTTTTTCTTCAAATGCAAAAACATTCTGCTCCAGAGTTCATTCTTAGAAATGTGTAAGATCAACTTCCTTTTCAACAATTCACAACTCAAAGAATGACAAATTGCAGCAAAGTGTTGTGGCTGTTTAATCATTGTCCCTAAGAAATTACTGACAATGCACAAAGCAAAGGGGAACCCAGTATTATTGAAATGCATATCTAAAAGGTGACACAGTACTTTCTGTGAATATGGTTTACTTTTCCCCATATACTAGTGACAGTTTTACCTGTGGCTTTAAAAACAAAGCAATGCAGAAATAGATGGGCAATTTCAGTTCTAGTTAGGTCTTGCTCTTTAGATATGCAGTGCTAAAATAGGCAGTCATCTGCATTCTAAGTAAATGAAGTCCTATTCTGCCCAGGGTGCCTGGATCAGGATCACACAAAAGGTTGTGGAATTAATGGATTGAGGAAAAAATGGTGAATTTCATCTCTGTGCTACAAATGTACATCAAATGTCTGCTTACCACTAGTGTGAAAAAAATGTTTGTTTCTTACTGAAGGGGTGTAAAATACTCACTGGGATGCAGGAGGGGAAGGGATTGTGTGCAGATATGCCTTGTTGTTTCAAAACAGTTGTTTGAGGCCTGTTATCAGCTTGGTGGACTTGCTCCAACAAGTCTGTGTTCCTGTGCTGAGGGTTCCAGAGCTGGATGCAGTACTGCAGGTGGGATTTCAGAATCCCCTTCCTGGCCCTGCTGCCCACGCTGTTTTGGATGCTGCCCAGGACACGTTTGGCTTTCTGGGTTGCAAATGCACAGTTCTGGTTCATGTCAAGCCTCACATCCACCAGCACCCTCAAGTCCTTCTCAGCAAAAAGAAATTATTTATACTGGAAATTTTCATTTAAATCATCTAACCCCAAGAGGCACAACTATGACCTTTTCTGAAATTCTCAGGACCTACATTGCTACTGACATGGGAGTAAATTATATTTAGAAAGACAATACTTGCCTGTCCAAACTTTGTGGACAGAAGGAAGGTGTTTTGTGGCAGAAAGAACAACAGAATGCTGATACTATGTATATTTTCTGAATTATTTTTTACAATATAAAAAGCAGCATTATTTCAATTTTTGTATTCTTTTTAGTCTTGGGCTGCTTTTACAGAGGACTATAAGAGGAAGGACCCATAAGGAGAACTTCTCTGCATAACTTTCTTGCAAATACTGCAAAAGTTACCCAGTTGTTCCAATTTAAGACTCAAAGTGCAAGATGCAGCTGGTAAGTCTTCTAATGAAGTGTGAACTGCAGCTGATTAATTGTCTCTCATTAAGAGATAGAAAAAACAGTCCATATGAACTTCTTGCCTACAAAGTTCATCATCAGAGAGCAAAGTCACAATCTTTTTCTCAATAATTGCTTGGATGTCTGAAGGTTTAACCTATCAGCATGAAGGGATGTATACAATAAAATCAGCATCAAAACTTCCATTTCATTTCAGTAGAAAAAGAGACTTCAGTCCTGTTTTAATGCTTGGACTACATGGTTCTCCAGTTTCTCTACAGTGTTTTAAGTTAGAAGCTATTTGAAATTCAGAGTTTTGTAGCTTCCAAAGCGTCTGTCACTAAACGTTGTAAAATCATTATCTATTAAAAACTTTACTTAATTAATTTTGAAAAAATACCCTTATCTCTAATTTTTGCATGGCTAAAATTCATTTAACTTACATTGTCCATATTTTTATACATAATGAAATGTAATCCAATGGCATGTCTAATTTTTTAAGTGTAAAGAAAAATGAATGATAGACTTTTCAGAATATGTTTTCTGCAGAGGGAAGATTTTTATAATTAATAGAAAATAAATTCATTTGAGATAATTTTTTTTCAGTTTTCTCTCATTTCATAAATTCTTTTTCAAACCACAGAAATTATAGTTTATAGGTGACCTGTTATATTTTTTATTCTGAAGAGTACATCTAGCTGTTAATTCCATTGGCAAAAAATGCCTCTTCCATGCAATAGAATTATAAGTAAAACATAACAAATTGAAAGATTTTAAGCAGACTTTGATCCAATTAGAGATATAAATATTGCCTGAATCATATAGGCTTAAGGTGTACATCCAAAAAGGAAACAAGCATAATTAATTGCAAGTAGTATTTCATTTGTTGCCTGCAATTAAAATCTGAGTGAGATCCAAAGCATTTGGCTGAACATTCAGTACTTGGCTCCAGCCACATTATAGCAAAGTATGGTTTCCAGATTGATGGAAGGGTGAGATAGCCTCCTGATAACTTATGCTCAGAGCAATGGCGTATCATTACTAGACTGGCAGCAAAAAGATGTCTCTGCATTCAAAACATATGCTTGAATCAGTGTACTTGACCTTGTTTTGGGATTTGGAACACAGGTTTATTTCTCTTGAAGACAAACTTCTTCCTTTAAGTTACAGAAGAGAGACTTCTACTTCTTTACATGAGAGTGTGTTGACTTGGGTACTCCACTGGGAGATGTTGTTTCTTATAAGTGTTCTCTGAATATTTTTAATTAAAAAAAAAAAAAAGGACACTTTGAAAAATACAGAGTGGCATTTAAAAACTTATACTGTGTTCCACGCACATCTCTTTTTCTATTTCTTTCTTTCTTTTCTCTTTTTTCTCTTTTCCTCTTTTTACTGGTAAATAAAATGCATCAAGTCTTTTGGCATCAACATCTAACCTTGTTTGGTTTTAGTCATGTTTTTTGGGAATATTTCAAACTTTCTGGATCTGATCTCTTTTATTCACAGACCCTTTCCTTTGCTCTTCTGTGTTTAAACTGGTTTGTAACAGTCCTGAGTTGCCAGGGCTAAATTTCCAGAGCAGTGAAATCTAAATAACACTTTTGTATTTATGAGAAGCTGAAGAAGTACTTCTGAAACACAACTAGTCTCTATTAATAAAAAAGGATTCAAATTATGGAGAGTTTTGAACATATCGGATATGTGAGATTAATTCTACCAATCTGAAAATGTACCAAGAATTCATTCTTTATGTTTCATTTGGAATGTTGCTACAATTTCCACTGATATAGAATGGCTTCTTTATCTTTTAGTAAAAATATTATCTCCTAATGCTATCATCTTTAATGTGTCTAGCTATCATGGAAAACAGTTGTGAAAATGCCAAATGGAAGATTACCACATCAAACAGAGTATTTGTCAGTGTCAGGAAGCATCCCAGACCCTGTCACTCTGCCTTATTATAACAGTGGTTGTGTCTCCATATAAGGTACTAAGCAAGACTAGAGTCGACAGGTTTGGCAAAGTAAAACATCATCTCTGTTGAAGAGTGCTTACAACATAATTAAGAAACAAATATAACACCTCACTGTAATGGAAAAGAAGAAATGGAAACCACAAGGAGCATATCAGTCTTTTAATTTCAGTGTTTTTATGTGGTCGATCAGGTGCTGAGGTAAACAAGATGACAGCTATCTAAAAGCTGTGGGGAAGGAGTGGCCACAGTGAGGGAAAGCACTCCTCCCAAAAACAGTCTAGAAGTTTTTGCAATGATAGGACCCATTGGCTCCTGCCCATTGACAGTGTTTGCAGGTAAGTCTGGAAACAAGAAGGGTCTAACGAGTATAGATGATGATGCAGTCTCTGTTAGTAGTACAGTGTCTGCTAATAAATCTACAGCATTACAGCTCCTCAATAATAGGGAGCAGTAACAGATGGATTCAAAAACTAAATAACTGCCATATTTTAGAAGAGTCAGCTATTAGGTAGCAGAGGATCTAGAAACTGGAAAGACAGAAAAATAGAAATGCTAAATATGGGTATATTTTTCAATCCTAAACAAGTTTTTTAATACTTGACTTTTGAACGCATTGTGTCTTAAATTTTTAATTTTGTGGGCTTGCTCTTGGTATGATAGAAACCAGCTTTAATTTGAGTGTTTTATCCATTGCTTTAAGTCTTATAAGGTACATGTAGAAACACCTACCTAGGTGCTTATTTGGAATCAGTAAGCATTCTAGGAAGAAAAAATATCCAATCAACTTCTGCACCAAAAGGAAAGAAGAGAGTCAGAGTCACAGCAGTGGACTTTACGGAAGATTCGTTACCAAAAATGTTCTGCAAAGTATTTTTGCACCCCTGACCTATCTTGCAAAGGAAAGATTACTTTCGGTGCTTGGTTGCCATCTGGGTTAAACCCAAGCTATTAAACAATAGCTTGCACAAGTTTGACCTTTGTTTGAATGGGCTGACTTGCTGCAGAGCTAAGATCCATGGCTTTTCAATGATGGATCTGTAGCATGGAAAACAGTAGGTCATCAATGTTCAGTAGAACCACAAATATTGTTAAGTAAGGTTTAGCATCTATTAATCTTTTACTGACAAATCACTTAGATTTATACCTTCTTTTAAATTTATTGTTATTTTTATGTTAATTGTCTTTGCAAGGGGCAGATGAGGCATATTTTCAGGTTAATGTTAAGGAAATGCAACTCTGCTTACATCAATATTTACTTAAGGACTGAAGTTGGCCGTCTTTGAATAATTCAGGAAAGAAAATATATACTTATATCATCTTAATTTCTCCCAGGAAATTTTGATATAAAGCAGTATATTTTCATATATGCAGAAATGCAGATTAATGTTTTCCTTATTTAGTCAGTACTTCCAATTAAGACCTGAAAGTAGCAGTTCTACAGAAATAGAGAGCTAGCTAGCAGTTGAGTCTTCAGTATCCTACCAAATTTTTAACAGAAATGCCAGTTAAGGACATTTCTAATCTAATTCAACTTGTATTATTTTGCCTGTTAATTTGCCTCTTGTCTTTACACACACACAAAATGACCTAACACTCATCTCCTTTATCCAGGAAATAGATAAAGAAGTTCTTTCAGCTTACTGAAATGGAAATATTTAGGACAAATATGCCTTGAAAAAAATAG
Organism: Pogonocichla stellata; assembly: GCA_026546895.1. Lineage (NCBI taxonomy): Eukaryota > Metazoa > Chordata > Aves > Passeriformes > Muscicapidae > Pogonocichla > Pogonocichla stellata. Next base: position 46,583,242 of record JAOTQZ010000001.1, read on the forward strand.
TCTTTAAACTCCCATCAGTAAAGAAATATATCAATTAAACTTTATTTCTTCAAGTTTTGCTATTGCCTCAACGTCTTTTACATCATCTTTGGATAATGCATTTGCAAAATGCATACTAGGATGACTAAATGGAGCTAAAAAAAAGCCATGAAAATTATTTTGCTTTAGGAATTAAATTATTTCTTGATAAATATGCTAATATTAAGTGTTTAGTAATAATGGAACTATATGAAAATGGAATTATATTTTGTTCTCAAAACTTAATGATGGAAAAAAGAACCCCTTTATAAATCTTGCTAACACATATTAATGTGCATACCAAAATTGATAGTGAGGCTTTATTAGAATAACTTATGTCTGAGGAAGAATTTGTTTCACACATCAGAAAATTTTTCTTCAAACCACTTTCTAAATAGGTTTTTAATTTGCTTTTTTTAAAAAAAAAATTGTTTATTTGAAACATATCACTTCAACCAGCAGAATGTAAATCAGGAGGCTGTGAAATATGACCAAACATTCCAAGAGATATAACATTGTTAAACTGGAATCAAAAAAGTGGATTTATAGTTTTGTAGAATACGAATAGCTATTTCCAGTTGGATCTTTTGAACCTTTTTCTTGGACTTCTTGGAATATGATTTATTAAATAAGGAAGAAATCACTGCAAACATTAGCTACAGAAGAAGATGATTGTTTAGTTTAAGGTGCTAATGAGAAATTTAAAAAAAGAAACAAACAAAATTATTTTGCATCTCTGTCTAATTTCTTTAGGAAGAAAATAGCATCCTAATTATATCTGAAAAGCGTTTTCATCTTAACTGAGAAATAAAATCAGTTTGTCAACACCCAGAGACAGATATTGAAGTTTGACTCCAAGGTATCAGTGAAGGCATTATTTTACTCTGAACTGAGACTTTTAAAGTATTAATTAGCAAGCTGTGGAGTAGGTGTGATATTCTGAATTAATTGATGAATTGCTTGTTTGATTAAATTATGATTAAACAGATTTATTTTTATTTCATAATCCATAAATGATAAATTAGTCTAAAACTAGTTCTGTAATTAAGTTACACATACAGTAAATGAAGAGATTAATGTTTAATTAACTGAGGTCCTAACTATAGCACTTTAGGCTCTATTCATTAAGGAAAAGCTACAGTAACTGTGGTGGCCTAACCCAAACCCTCATTGCACTTCAGTAAAATGAAATAATTGTATATGAAGAATTTGCCTCAGTGAAAGGGCTGCAGGGCTATCATTTTTTCTCAAATAAGAGACTTGTGAATGTATATTCTTGCTTGTTGTAAATTATGCCTGCGTCTGTATTCATGAATGCTTACTGATTTCTATCACACAAGATTCTGATGCTAAGCACATTAAATAGCTGTTGGGTCAAATTAGTCTTGATCATGACACCAAAACTGCATTATGATTTTAATGCATCCATCTTTTATTGAGTAAAGCTAAAACAAAGTCAATTTGGAGATGATGAAATGTGATTTCATACAAGTTCAAAAAAATTTAACTGAAGATGAAAAAAATTCCTCCCAACTTTTTTGAAACCTTTTTCTCGTTAGTCAGAGATAAAGGTGTAGACAGAAGTGCATTAGAGTATTAAGGATTGCTCTCCAACCCCTTAAAAAGAAAAGAACCATAAATCTAACCACTCCAAATGCACATATACCCATTTACACAATTTAGGCAACAATAAGGAGGAACTGGAGTTCTGTGACCAATCTGGGATTTATGATATCGTAAGATTCATTAGAAACTCACTTGACTCAAGGATAACAATGTATGTCTACAAATCCAAAATATAGTACCATAAATGAGCTACTATGAAGAACATAATGTCTATACCAGGCAAAACCAGTATGGAGTTGCACTGGGGATCTCTTTGTTTCTGGAAACAAATATTGACACAATTGTTCTAAAGAAAGGAATTCTGCAGAACTGAATTTTATACGAATAATCACCTGGAAAAAGTGAAGCTGCAGTACTTTTTGTGTGGAATATATGCAGAATGAATTTAAAATTGTTTTTGCTGACTTTGAGTGGTTTCTGTGTAGTAAGCCCCATGAAAGTTCAACACCTAGCTGTTCATTACAACAGCATTTTGGTCTTCTAAGGTATTGTCAAAGCGACAGAATACAAAGTTTGAATTTAACACTAAATGTGAGTTTTACAATAAGATCATGACTTAACAAGCCCTTATGTCTATTGTCATTGGGAATAACAGCATAGTCACAACCAAGCAAAATCATGTGTGCTCTGAGATCTCAAGGCAAGTTTAAAGCTATCTCTGTCAATTATCCATATGTGATCATGAGTTCAAGGATCCATAAAAAGACTTCAGCAATTGTATTTTTACACTTGTTAAACTATTTCTTACTAATGAGTCATTTCTATTCTGAATTCAGACACGTGTTTTATTAAAACCCTGGCATATGAAATTTTCTAGCCCATAGAGAACTATTTTTTTTCCCCAGCTGAGCTGAAATACAAAGATATGATATTTGAAAACAAAGATATAATATTAACCAAACAAAAATTAGCTATCATAACATTTCCAAGCTCAGAAACTAAATATATAAAATTATGTCTTCCTCATCACATTATCATAAACTAAATTGACCATGAGTAGTAGCAACATCATGAAATTGATTATGTAAGTGTATCATTTTATTTTAGAATTCTAAAAGAAAAACAAGAGGAGTTAAGTTGAAACTGTCAACTATACTTGTGTTGATATTTCAATTTCAATATTTCTATTTCAAATACATAAATATATGATTATTTATTTAAACATTTTTACAACCTTTGACTGACTTCAAAGCAGAAAGAACACTTTCTTCTTTGGGAGGCTGTAACGAAGAGAATATCTTGGAATTACTGGGAGTCCTAAACTCAAGGCACATTTGCAGCAGTTACAAGGGGATTCAGAGAGAGCCTTACTGATGATGTGGCTTGACTAAAAGTTAAAATAATGCATTATTTACTATTGCACTGCTTTTTTCATTGTTTCTTTATAGTACTCTTCATTTATTCTTTTTCAAGAGTACACACATATATTAGGTACCTACTTGCAAATGGCATCTTTGAGAATATAACAAAAATAACATAGAAATTCAGTACTGAAATTCTTATAGTTCTGTGTAGAGTTTCTGGCTGGAACAATGTAGATCCTTAGAAAAGAGTACAAGAACAGTACATGTGTAGTAGTGTTTTCCCAAATGCTTGCATTCTCCCAGTGTGCCATGATTTGTGGCTCAAGGTCTTCCTGACTTTTATGTGATTTCTTTCTTCTTTATAGACCTCAAAGGATTTTTCTTCAAAAATCTGTCCAAATCTTCTTTTGAACACACATAAACTTGGAGCAGTCAAAATGTCCTCTGGCAAACAGTTCAATAGCTGAGTATTTCCTTTTATTTGTTCTGAATCTGGCTCTCTGGACCTTTGACTAGGAAAGACAGTAAACAAAATTCTCCATTGCTCTCAGAATATTAGACTTCTACTTTTTTTGCCACTGTAGGTTGCAGATGAAAAAACCCCAGTATAGACTCACTGCTATTAGTGCTATTAAGTCCTTTATTGCTTTACCTCCACAGTAAATGCATCAAGTAAAACCAAAATATTTCCTCTAATTTTTAGCCAGGAAGATTGTGTCACAAAAGGGGAAAAATCCAGTTTTATCCTACTTGCATTTCAAATAAATTCTTCTTGCTCCAGCATGATATGGATAATAGATATGGAAATAGAGAAATGTGTCTATTCACTTTTCCTTTCTCTAGGATGTCCTACCACATGTTATTAAATTCAAAGAAAAATTTCAAGGTTTTCTGGAAGGGAAAATCATAAAAATATAGCCTTCAAACATGTTCAACAAGAAAGATGCTTTCCAGGGAAGGAAATAACTCGGACATATATTTGAAATAATTTGGGCATATATTTGGAAGATGTAGTTTACATGCATCTGCAAAAAGTAAACAAGTAGACTAGATTTTTTTATCACACAAATACTTTGAAATCAATACAACTGTAGAAATTTATATCTGCTTGATTTTACTCATGCTTTTCACCGTAATTAAATAATCATGTCTTTGTTACACTGACTTTCAGTTTAACATTCTGCTTTCTATATAAAATGCTCATGTAGTGTGCTTTTGAATGTGTTCTACTTGTGTCCAAAGCAAGTTTGGTCCATAAGTAGCATACATCTTTTCAAACATGACAATAAAAATATGCATGATTGAAGCCAGGAAAGACTTATATGTACCAGGTGATGCTACAACACCATCAATTTGTGAAATTGACGGAATTGTTCTGAAAATTGTTCTGAAAATATTTTATAGCTCTGTTGTTCTCTTCATCATGTGAAAGGTTGATAGAGGATGCACATGCATGAGCTGTGACACAATTTCATTTAGTAACTGTGTTTCTGAGCAGTGCTCTACCATTATGTTAGGCGTGTTTGTAGCTATCTGAAAATGAAAATAATAACTGCCTCTATGAATTATCCAGGACATCCAGAAGTACTTTGATCAATTCTTCCCTAAGTCCTTATTTTTGCAGCTTTCTATAATTCATGGGAGGTGTACTGTTACTTTGTCATATGGTGATTAAGAACTATACTGAGTTTTATCTGAAATTCCTGAGATGTTTGTTTGAAAATCCAAAGCATATTTTTCAGGTTTTTTGACTATGTAAAGAACATATGAAATTAGATTAAAAATGGGATTTGTGTTATTTGAAATCATAAATATTTTCTCTTCCAAGATTATGTTCTGGAATGTGCATGACTTTTTCCGTGGTATTCATACCTTGTGAATTCTCTTTTCCCATAAGATGCCAAGATTTACTCACCTCCACATTTAAAAATTATTCTAAAAATTTATTAATGAAATATTGAAGTCCCCTAGAGCATTTTTGTGCTGTGTAGGTAGAATAATATTTTTCTTGTTCTTTTACCACTGATGAAGGATTTTATACTGACTTTAAAGCTGAATGTAAATTATTATGCTATGCTCTACAAATGATTAATAGCACCTGTCAAGATATTTCACTGCAACATAATGATTGTTTCAACATTTATGTCTTTAGTTTTATTTTCTACTGTGCTTATCCATCTCTAAATAAATTGTACTTCAACTGGGGTTAACGTAACACTCAGTATTTAGCTGAATCAACTGAATATCTGGATGTCTGATGTTTATGAAAGGTTTAAACTGCTAACTTTCTGGTTCTCCCTAAAGTTTACTACCGGAATTAAAGTTTAATTCTTGACCTACTATCTTCTCAAAGCAGAACAACATCTTGCAATAAAGAGGTTCTATTATGAGAGTGATCAGATATGTGTCATTAAAAAACTGACAAATTAGATGTGAAATCAGAAGACAGCCAGGTATCTCAAAAAATAGCAACAATTAAATCCTGCTGTGCTGCAAAACTTATAAACTGTAGGAGTGGGAAATAATAGATATTTATTCCCTTAAAGGAGACAAACAAAAAAATTAAGCAGGAAACTCAACAGTTGAAGTTAGTTACCGCCATTGCAAGTATTCTGCCATAAACTTTTCATGGACCTGATATAAATCCTATTGATGTGAAATAATGTCTCACCCAGGAAATATTGTTGCATTGCATCTCTCTGCAGTTCTTTTGTATGAGTTTTTAAGTGCTTTCTTGTAATTTTTCACTAAATCCATACACTTGGTTTAAACTCCCTACATATCTGCTTTATAAAGGAGATAGAAGTTTTGCTGGTTTTTGTAATTGTAGCCATGTGATCTCAGGTCTAATTACCTTTCCTATTATCTACATTCTGAATACAATCAGGCAAATACCTAGACTGTATCATAGATAATCTCTATTTAAAGAACTCAGCTACTGCCCTCCTATCATTTGCAGTTCATAAATTTGCTGAAGTAGATTTTTCTGGCTTTAGTTTCTAGTGAGAGTCCTCATAGATGACTTCTGTCAGTCTTCATAGATCCTCAGTGCTCTTGTAAACCCTTAGCATCAGAAGTGTTCTTTGGCTGGAAGTGTCACTCTTTTAATTGTTTAATGGGTAAAAATGCTCCTTTGCTTGCTGTGAGATTGTTCCCTCAGTTTCATCTGATGTCTCATTAATTCACCCTTTCCTCACTGTGCTGTAACACTCATAACAGAGGGTTGAAATCAATTTACATGAAATAAGTAACATAGCTATTTAAAGCCCTTACTGAGCTGCACACTGGGTTTGGCTGGGGAAAAGTTAATTTTCATCACAGTGGCTGGTATGGACTTGTAATTTTTTGGTTTTTTTCTGAAAACAGTTTTATGATATAGTGATGTTTCTGTTATTGCTGAACAGGGCTTACATAGAGCCAAGGCCTCTTCTGCTTCTGATACAGAGGGAAGGCTGGGGGTGCATGGGAAGTAGGGAGAAGATACAGCAGAAACAGGTGACCTAAAATGATCAAAGGGGTGCTCCAGACCACATGGCATCATGCTCAGTAGAATGTTTAAAGTGGTGGAGGAACATTTTTGGAATATTTGTCTTCCCAATTGTTACATTTCTGCCAATAGGAAGAAGGGAATTAATTCCATGTTTTGCCTCACTTGTGTGTGCAGCTTTGCTAGCAAAGTTTTCTAGCTTTTAGCTTTCCAATTCTGTCTCCAATCCTACTGGTGAGGGAGAGAGGGAGGGAGTGGCTGCTTGTTGCTTGCCGGCTGGTTGAGGCTAAAACACGACTTACTGTTAACAAAACAAAAGAAAAATCATTTAAATGTCCTTATTATTCATAATTTTCACCTAGGTACTTCTTTTCTGTGCCTATATATATACATATATATGAATAAAAAACCTCTTGTGATATTTCTTCTCTTTTTTTATGTCCAATTTATTTAATTATTTATAGGTACTATAGATAGAGAGAAAATTAGTTGGATGCTTGAACATTTGGGTTGCAAAAATCTCAGGGACAGTTTGGAGGTCTTTTTAAACTCTCTGAACTGATTTTAAGGTGAGTGGAAGAGCAAGGAAAATGGGGTTATAAGGTCAGACTGATGCTATCATATCTTATTTCCAGCTGGAGGAACATAAAATCTTCAATTCTGTATTGGAGGACTGGTAAAGCCAAGGAATTAGGGACTTCAGTGGAGAAAATACTTTTAAATAAGAGACATAATAGTAAAATAGCTAAATCACAGAATGAAAGATAAAATGAAGGTCTGGATAAAGATTACAGGCAGGGATGAATCAAATCAATGAAATTCACATGCCATTCATGCAACCAGAGAAATTTCTTATAGCGGGAAAAATTATATTTAGAATTTTACATGGAAAATAGTAAGCTGGGTACACCTCCATTGTTCAATGAGGCCAGGCTTGGTCATTCTGCAAGGCAACAAACACATTATACTGAAACACATGCAGTCAAATTTGTCTTTTATTTTCAGTGATGAAATATCCCGTCCCATAACCACACACTGATCTGTGGTAATGTTTTCAATCCTTAGAAATGCACTGTGAGAGACAAGCTTTCTGATGGACAGCTGATGCAGGATGGTTCTTACCCCATGCAGTTACATCCATATGCTGTTCCATTCACATCACACTCACTCTCTGTGGACGTTGAAGAGCAGAATCTGCTGTGAACATGAGGTACAATCAAGACAGAAAATAATGTGAAAAAATAAAAAAATAAAAAACATCTGATAGAAAGCCATAAGCAAGTTGCAGCATATTTTGTTGCCTTGTAAAGAGGCAGCATGCCCTAAAGAGGCCACACAAGGGCTTCAGACATAAACCTGGCCTGAAAGAAAAGAACTCTCTTGCATATATTTTTGTTCTGGAGCAGAATTGAAAGCATAAAATATTATGCTGCTTGGTCCTTCTAGTTTCAGATGCTTGAAACTGCATCTAGAATTTTAGATACCAGCTTTGCAGTCCTGTCAGACCTCTTCTTCAGCACCAGAATCTACACAAGGTGCTGCCATAGCAGAATGAGGTTCTTATTATTTATCAGTTACATAGTCATAGTTAAACAGTCTGGTTGATGTTGACAGTTGTTGGGTCAGTGATTTGCAAAGCAAATATTTCTCCCTGTAACTGTGAGCTTTGAACAGATTTCTTCATTATGCTGTGTTTATCAAGGGTGTGCAGTCTGCTTGCGTGGTTCACATGAATATGATAATTGAAAAGAACATTAATTTTAGTAGCTCATTAAGGATGCTTTGATTGATCAAGGAAGAAGGGTGGCAAGCTCCATGATGGCATCTACAACTCTAAAGTAATCAGTTCATTAAAAAAAAATACAGAAGTAATATTTCCCTGGTTCATTCATGAAATGATGACAGAAAAGAGTTTATCAAATGTGCATCTTGATGAGCAAAATCAAAATGGGAGCTAGGGAAATAACAGATGGTTTTGAACAATTTTTTTCTGTTGAACCATCATCTTGTACAGTGTCAATATCTCAATGTACTTTTTGCCTCAATGCTTTCCACCAGTTTCATTGTATTGTGAAAATTTTTAGAAGCTGTGCTTCCATACTCCTGCATTTAGTTTTTCCTTTTTTTTTTCTATTTTTTTTTCACTTTATTAGTACCTGTAGAGAGAAGTGACATAACTCCTTTTTTTACAGAACACGTAGGAGGTGGAAAATGGAAGTAGATCATATTTTAGCCATTTGTTGTAGGTATATCGAATGAAGGTAAGATTTTTAAGGGAGTGGTAAAAATTGGATCATTTACACGAAAAAAAAGGAAAAAAAAAAGGAAAAATACATAAATAAGAGTAATGGTATGAGCAAATTATAAACCGAAAGAAAAGTGAAGAATTGAAAAAGAAAGAGAAATACGTAGAAAAAGTGAAGACAGAAGATAAATAAAGTGTGAATTTAAAAAGAGAATTAAAAGGGGCAAAACCAACATCCAAGGGACATATAAATACCTAGCTGATAGAGAGGAGAAATTTTTAGCCAAATATTTCCTGGAAAGTGGAAATTCAGTAGGAGAAGAAAAGTTGTTCTTTGTTGTACTGAGCGAGCAAGCAAATAGGAAAAATTTGGAGGACAAATTATCCTGCATTATGTGCGTCCTTACATTTATGCGTATAATTCCTTTTCAATTACAATAAACATTACCCAAATAGAAAAAAATAGATTCCTATATTTGTACAATAAGAAATAAATAATAATTAAATATTACCAAATAAATTGCCATAAATGTAAAATGGTTAAGTGTAATCACATACACATATACTGAGGAGAAAAATAATTAGCCTTTTGCATTTGCTTGAATGAGTTAAGATAATAAAAATGCTTTCACTTTAATTTAAATCTTTTTGAGTCCAGTTACTTTATTTCCTAATAGGAGTGATCTTATCTTCTGGGTCATTTATCCTTCATGAGCTCATACTTCCAAGGTGAATGGATTTCAGTTAAGGAGAACAAATATATTGCTTCCAGCCACGCTCTATAAATGTTGTCTAGTATCCCCTCAGTGTTTTAAAAGCCAAGTCATAAATAAAATGGCAAAGGTTATTTTAACTGATGAGAACAAAATGCTTCCACTTTATTATACACCAACAAAATGTAAAGGAAATTCAGTTCTGTAGAGAATCTATTAAGGTTCTACATCTTTACAAAATAGGAGGAAAGAAATTAAAAGCTGTCTTTGAAATAATTTATTTCAAAGAACATCTATGGGGGATTTACTAAGTATCAGATGACATCATCCAATAATGCACTATCTAGAATTAATGCACAATTTTAGTCCTGCTTTTCAAACTGTCAAAATGAATGAGACTTATTACAGAAGTAAGGAAGTAAGAAGTAATGAAGTAAGGAGAATGAACTATGAAGAAGTTAATCAACTAATAAATCCTCAATTTCCTTGCCAGCATGGCAATAGGAAAAGCAAAAAAGCACCTGGCTCTGTGTAAGTCAATAACAAAAACACAAAACTGTTGAATCTGAAACTTTTGGGTTGAAGTACCAATGACATCTGTTAGAAAAAGAGCTACAAGATAGGATTGGTGGAGCTGAAAGCACTACTTAGCCAAAATAACTAATAAGAATGAAGGATGACAAAGAAATTAAAGGTTCTTCTTGAAGATAGATGATATAAATTTTTACCTGGTGGGGTTCTTCCATAGCAAACAAAGAGGTCTAGGAATTTTTAAGGCATGTTTATCCGATTTATGTTAGATGTCTGTTTGCAGTATTGGGGGGATACAACAAAAAAACCCAAAAACAAACTGCCAAACCCCTATGAAACAACAACAAAAACCCACTCAAGCAAAATTTTTGTGCTTTTCTTTTAGGTCTAGAAGTATGTAGAAATTAGTTCTTCTATGTATTAGATGTGTTTAGATGCAATAAGAAGCATGCATGATTTTTTAAATCAATTCCAGTTCACAGCCTGAAGACTAGTAGATATTTTAATTATTCCAAACAATAGATGTCTAAGAAGAAACAGAAAAAGCATAGAACAACATGCAGTGTTTTAAAGTTTTGTAATTTCTTTTTCATATCCTACAAGTATTACTACTATGATTTAAATCTGCGTTAGGACATGGTGGCAAATAGCGTGAAAAATGCAGTAATTCTGTGAGTTTGAAACATATAAAGTAAATAAACTCTCCATATGATGGGCAGGTAATTATTCAGTGGAAAATAAAGAAGGCAGATATTGACTCTCAGACAAATTTGTCAAAGTGTATTTGATGGTATGCTAAATTATGTCTATATTTTTTAGACAGAAATTATTATATTTTCTAGCAGTAAGAGGAAAATTTTGTAATCTTGAATAATTAACAAGATATTTTACAAAACCTACATAAAATTATTAGGTAAAATGATAATTGCTATTATCTAATAAATACTAATAAGTACTGCCATTACACCTAATTAAGCATAGCATGAAGATAAATTTAAAAGAACAGAAAAAAACTCAGGGAATTTAAATGTAAACACACTTTTTCTTTCATTTTAGCCTTGTTTATAGAAAAAAAATTACTGAAACATTTTAGAAGATAGGGAATTAATTAAAGTTCCCTATGCTTTCCATCTGTAATTTTGCATATATCCATTCAGGACAGATAGCCTTTCATTGTTATTTCTGTAATGTCCTTGAAATCTATATATAATCTTGAAGATAATATCTTCAGAATTTCGCCAGGAATGATAACTTTGATTTATTACTATTATCACCATTATTATTATTATTATTATTATTATTATTATTATTATTATTATTATTATATCATGCTACTATAGTAGCAATGCTGTTGCTAGGGATTTCTGTAGTCCCTTGTGTCCTAAGAGCAATGCTAATAAGTGTGGAATGATTACTATGGTGCTCTGGAGTTATCCACACCTGCTTTGATTGAACCTAATTTAGCTGTCAATTATTTCAAATGTCAGACTGAAATGGAGAGATCTAAACTCATGGATGATTCCTCACTGAACTGAGACAGCCTGTTAGAGGCAAAAGTTTCAATCAAATCGTTGTTTGCATATAGGCTTGGAAATTTTTTCACCAGGTAAAATCTCAATAAGTGAAATATTGCACTAGTTTACTAAAACAAATACAGAGCAGGACTCTACTCAGAAATATAATCAATGAAGAACACTTTCCCTGACTCCATTTGTATTCTAAATGGTCTGCACATTCAGATGAAAAATTCAGTACTTAAAGCACTTAGAGTAAGGAGCTCTGAATACTTTTACCAGTAAAGAACAAAGGCTCCATTATATAATTTTTTAAGACCTTTGACAGATAAACTATAGGTAAAGATTCTAAAGTACTTTACAATCCAAATAAAGTCAAATAAAAACTATTAACCGAGTTAGGAAAACAACCTTACTTTACTTAACTCTTGTGAAAATCCTACCTTAAAAAGAAAACTGGAAATGGTTGTGCTTAATGCATTCTAAATAGTATATGTACTGCTAAATGAGGTCAAATACAAGTGCCACAGTGGGCAAGAGAAAAGCATATCTGGTTTCTTAAATGATACACACTTCCCTATGTGAAACGCTGACTATATAAATATCAATTTCGGATAAACTTTCAATTGTTAGAGCTGAATTTTGATAGCTCAAAACCAAGGCAATAGATAGAGAATATACTACTATTTGCCTACAAGTATTTTAGGACTTCAGACAAAAACTTGAAAGGAGAAAATGAAGTGATCTTTATTTTTTGTTTTGGGGTATTTTTTCTTTACTTTCCTTTTTTTGTTGTTGTTTTTTGTTTTGTTTTGTTTTGTTTGTTTTCACTTTGGGAATGAGTTCTTTTTCAATGTCTCTATCTCCATCTTATATTGTATTAAATCACATCTGACAGATACCTCATATATAGTACATCCAAAAAAGAATAAAAGGTTAGAAGCCTACTGGTTTGTTACAAGTACTATATGTTGCTGAGGAATAACATATCCCTGCTTCCCTGTGAAATCAGTGGTATGAGATTACATTAGATACATTGTAAAATTTAATTCCTCATTAAAATTAGAGCAGTTGCATGGTAGATTGAAGTTGTAAATATAAATATAATCAGTAAACATTCATGTGTTTTTACAGAAGTAGGATGGGAGGCTTTGTAACTGAGTCTTATTTATAGGCACAATTAATCTGACCTATTTTAAGAGTCTGCTTTAAAATGAGATGAGCCATGCCCTGGAAGTGCCTATTCATCTTGATTGTTTGTAAAGGGAGTTTAGGGAGTTTAGGTGAGACACAGATATCTACTTGTATTCAGATGAGTCTTGCACTGTATAACTACAGAGGCAAAATTTAAACCTTTGACACACGTGTTGAGAGATGAAAAGATATGAAAAAAATTACATTTAATAATATTTGTATTTTATTGACTGAGAACCTGATTTTTCACTTTTCTTTTAGAAAGGGAATAAATATTTTCTGTTAATTCTTTAATACTCGGCATTTTGCTGCCTGTGAAACTCCATGTTTAATGCCTTTAGTAGTAGAGAATATTACGTAGTCCATTACTGAAGCTTTGAGATTTTTCAGGATATATTTGGGTGGGATTCTTTGCTATAATATTGGAAACCTATGTTTCTATAATATTTTTGCATGTGGCTTCATTTCTCCCTATGGAATTAAGGATCAAATCTCAGTATAACAGAATCATTGTAAGGATTCAATGCCCTGAGTGTGCTTGCAAAAACAAAGTATTCATGAATTATTTTATTTTAAAACCAATTTGTCAAATGGTAAAAAAAAAAAAAAACCCAAACAAGTGCCCAAGACTCTAGTTTATGGAATTGAACCCTGCAAATATTTTTTTCTGATTTCTGCTTCTGAAAATTAGACAACTAAAAGGAACTTAATATTTCAATCAGCTCCTTTTGTTTCTCTTCCAGCTATATATTTCTTTTTAAAAAAAGTAATTATTTGTTTCAAGATAGTACTTTAGTTCACTGTTTTGATTGAGTTTGAATATTTGTTGCTTTTGATTTTTCCTCTACAAGGAGTCAAAAACCTGTGTCCATCATAGAGGTGGAAGTCACATGATAACATAAATAATTATCTTCAGTGCAGACATGTGAATCTGTTCCAGTAATTCAATTACATCT
>JAOTQZ010000001.1:46598946-46620333 GCA_026546895.1 Pogonocichla stellata
TTAAACTCTGTAACTACACAAGGAGAATTATGAAAATAAATCACAAGTGTGATTTTGATTTTCAGTGAAATGAATTGAATTTGAAGAGTTACCTGAATTAATTTCATTTTAAAAAATTCAATAAAAGCCATAAATTTCTGGAGTATTGTGTTCCCTGTTTTATAACTTTTTATCTGTCACATTCGTAGTTTTATTAAGCCAAAAGTGTTACCACACTCTAGTAATATATCTTTAACAGTACGTATTGTAATCAGATCATTTGTCATTATAATATTTCTCTCATAATTGCTTATACTAATGAAGCTGATAAATGATGGGATTCTATGATTTTGTTTAAAGAATCATCGAATTTCTTGTGACATGGGTGGTACTTTTTGTATTTCAAGCAAGTTGGAGATAAATGTTACGAACTTGTGCAGATCTCAGTGTGCAGTTACTGGCAGCTAATCTCCCAACCCTGAGTTCCTCTTGCTGGAAATCTAATTTACATGTGACCAGTCAATTTTATGAACTTATTTTCAATAAGGTGAAATGTAATTAACATTTCAATGTGCTGTGGAAACTGCAGACAGACTGCAATTTAGAAGTGTTGTGGATTAAGAACAGTCTTTTGCCTTCCTCTCTTGCACTTTCATCTCTCTTTTCTTTTTTCTGTCTCTTTTTTTTATACAGGTTCTGAATATGACTTGTTTCTTTTAATAAAGATATTCTTCTTTGGACTATGCATTTCCATTATGATGAGAGGAAAAAAACCAACCACCCCTCCAAAACAACCTTAAACCCACAGAGACCCAAACAGATCAATACAAAATAAAACCCCAAACAAAAAAAAATAAAAAAAAATGCGACAAACTCTAAGATTTTTCCATAACAATCTGTCTTAAGTCTCTTAGGTTCACCTTTCTCTACTTGAAAGCCTATTACTGTGAACCTACTGACATGCAGAAATTCCATATTCAGGGAGTGAGGACACAAAAATGGTCAAAAGAGTAGAGAATTGTCGCAGCTTTCATCTGCAATTGAATATATTAATATGAAAAGGTTTTGTTTTCCTACTATCAGGAAAGTCATTAATATAATGAGATGATTTATTAGAACTTCTAAGATCAGTTGCTTATTTCTCATTGAATGCAACTAACAATGAAGTACTACAATGTTTCCACTGCATTGTATGTGGGGTTTTTAATATATTTTGGTTTATCACTCAATTTAGTTTGGATCAAAACTATTTGCTTTTTTGTGCAACTTGGTTTTCTTGGTTTCTTTGTAAGACTTTCCTCATAGCTGGTCATAACTCAGATATTTTCCAGATGTCAGTTTTTTAAAATGAAATCACATACTGAAAATAGATAAATATTCATATAATTTGTTTCTCTTGTGTTGTTTAAAGAAAATTACAACTTTCCAAGTAACAGCAGTCTAATTATATAGAAAAAGCCTCTTAAATAATGGACTAAATTATGCTGTACATCAGAAGCAGAATTAAAAAATGCTGTGACAGAATTTTATAATAAAGTATAGAACAAAAAAAGGAATTATTTAAAATATATGGCTGTTTTCTAAACCAAATCTAAAAAAATGGCCACACAACAAAGTCACAAAATATTTAACTTAAATAGTTATACTGCTATGAAGAATAACAATAGGAAGAATACATTAAAAATTAGTGGCAAACTCTTCAGATTGCTTGTAGAAACAAAACAAACAAAAACAATCAGGTACTCTCCTGTGTTTTGCTAGTGGGTTTGTTTGTTTGTTTGCTTTTCTATCTAGTCATTATATAGAAATAAAAACATTGTTTTTATTTTGTAAATTTTTGTTTAACACCTGGAAACAGAAGAACATCATCAGACTTCTGGAATTGTTCTTTTAGTCAAACAACACATGAAACAGTGTAATTGCAACATTTAAACTCTTGGATGTAGAGCATGTATTAGAAGAAATATCTTGTAAGAGGCAAAGGATGGCAAGCTCTACCACGCTAAACAGAATTCAAAGGATTTCAATGGAAAATGGAACATGAGCAGAAGGTGCCAAACAACTGCTACATGACATTTCTATGGAAAATAAACCAGATAAACACTCTTAAGCAGATGAGTAACTTATGAAAAGATTTAATACTGATTTACAAATGCAAGCAACACAGAAGGTCCTGAAAGAATGGTTCTGACATGGATAACAAGATAATTTGTTTGCTATTTTATTAAATAGATAGGTGATACAGACTTAATGGCAACAAAAAAAGTACTGTTTTTAATCAGAGTTTTTGATATAGATGTTTTCGCACGAGTTTATTTTAAACCAATTTTAAAAATTGCTAGTGATTTAGCAATGGTTAAAAAAATAAAAGCTTTTCCAAAGAAACGACAATATGTTTCAAAATAATGTACCCTCCTCAGTTTTGGCATTTACATTGCAAAATTCAAAACAGAGATGCAATCTCAGATTTTCAGACTTCACTTGAAAATAAAATATTAAGGCTGAAAAGATAACTTAAGGTCTCAAGGCTCTTATATTTATACTGATTTATAAGTTGCAGCTATTTGTCAGCCAGGGACTGCTGTTCATGAATTTTACACTAGGGAGCTTTTAGATACAGGATAGAACTAACATATAAGCAGGATGTTTAAACTTCAGTACTCCTGTTCCCTTCTGACTTTTGGAAGCACTGCCAAGGGGACTATTAGTTTGCCTTGCTCTTTTCAGCATCAAAATTCATGTATCATGGCCTGACTTCAGGAAAAATGACCTATAGTAGCATGCAGGATACTTCTCTTGCATATGAAAAATACAAATTTAAACAATTAGAGACAGCCTGGAATGCAGCTATCAGTCTTCCTAGACGTGATCTGACAGTCACTGCCCACCCCACTCTACTGAACACAGAAATTTTGCTCTGAGTGGAGCTAAAAAAGGCCATGCAAAGTTGTTAACCATAAGTTTTTTTAATGTTCATATTGCCTTAGACAAACTGAATCTATCTTGAAGTTCAAATACTGGTTCTTACGTGTCAGGTGGTGATTTGTCAATGCCATGAAATTTTCCCGGTATCTAGGCCTTGAATGATTTATTTCCCTATCAGGTTAGACTCTAGATTTTATTTGATTTCTGTATCATTTTTTGGAGCTTAACTTCTTAAATCCTCTCCAGTCTTCATGGTTGTAAGTTCAGTATTACCTAGTATCTTCCTTTTATCTGTAGGAAAACCTGCAGGGCTATGAAATCCCATCACCTCATATCAGGTGGATTGTGTTTCCATCTACAAGGATGTTATTTTCTGAATTTATTCAGGAAGAGTTTCTATCTGGTCTTTATCAAGCCAAAACTTTCTCTTTATTATATGTCTCTTTATCTTTTCTGATATTTCTATCCCTGAGATATTTATAGAAAGCTGTCATATTCCATTCATATTTTGTTTTCCATTGAGATTTTTTTTTGCTAGATTAAACAAGAAAAAGCTCCTGTAGTCTCCTGTGTAAAAAATGACTCTCTATTCCTCTCATTACTCTATTCATTGTCTGTATTTTTTTAGTCCAATTTCATGTTTCTTGAACACAAAAATGCACAAAATAAGGAATGTTTTAGTCACAATATATAAACCATCAAGAAAACTCATATGGAACATTCTTAATTCAAGTAATAAATCTTTTTTGCAATATATGCGAATGCTTTTTCCTTCTTGGATGTATGGATTTAGGTGGTTTATAGAAATTCTCTTGTCTCTTCTCTCTGTCTTTGCTTGTTCTACATAGCAAGGTTTTTGCTAATCTGAGGTTTTTTTCCTAGGCTCTTTTTCGGTGACATTCACCTTCACAGGCTACTTTTAAGTTTATCCACTTTTATGTGTTCTTAATAATTAAAATTCATCTCTATGACACTCTGATTCATATAGAGTATTTGGCCTGGCTAAATCTGAAATCCTTACAAATCTAATTATGCTTTAATAAATTTTACAGTTGGAAAGATTTGTCATTTTCCTGGGGATTTTTATTAACACACTCTGACAAAATCCAAGTAATGAAATTTTGGTTATATTTTTGTTTCATTCTCATCAAACGAAGTGTAAAGAAGAAAATTATTTTTTCCTTTTTTTTTTCCCTCTTCTTAGTCATGAATACTTTAAAAATACACTTCCATGATTTTGAGTTTAATTTCCAGTTGGGCTATTTTTACCCTTGTAGATATTCAATATTATTCATTTTTTTCTCTCTACTTCATCATTTATGTAAAAAAGAGATAAGGAGAAAAAAATAAATTAGATGTAAGAAAAGGTTTTGTAATCTGAAAGCCTACATTTCAGACAAAAATCAGAGTAATTTAAAACTATATCCTTCTCCAGGCAAATCTGCACTAAACTTAAACTACTTTAGCAAAACCAGTTTTAGTGGCTCTTTGCAGGTCACAGAGTACTTTCAGATATTTTTTTCAGCATTTCTATGCAATGTGTTGCTGACATGGCACGAAGTCTGTTGCCTGTACTAGAAATATCATCAGTTTAATTTTTCTATTTTACTGTAAAAAGCAAGATAATAAGAGTGGTAGAAGACGGAAAGTTTGCATAGTCATTTTTGAACTTCTAAATAAAGAACATATCTACTGGACACTACTTACATATCAGCCATGTGTTGGCTTTTCCAGTTTGTCAATATACCTTTTCTATTGCTTGTTACTGTATTGAAATATACAGAACTCCAAAGAACCATAGGTTAAATAAGTATGTGTGTAATAACAGTCTGTTTAAAAATGCATCAGAATGTATCAGAATTAATTCTGATATTTAATTAATATCTAAATATCTAAAAATATTTCATATCTAATTATTTCTGATACATTAAAAATGTATCAGAAAGAGAGAGAAGAGCTAAAAAGCCAAAAAAGATTTTTTAGGATAGCACCAGCGTTTTGAAAAATATCATGGATATACAGGTTTTAACTTCCTCATTTAACTCAAAAAGTTCATAATATTCATGACAATTATTCCATTTGCATTTTTCGTTTTTCTTTTTCCAGTTATCATCTCTGTCTTATTTTTGGAAATATTTTAACTGAAATTTTTAAAAAATAAATGATGTTTGGTTAAATCACAGTATGAAACATGAATTCTTTCTATCAAGAAAGAATCTGCATAAATTGTAATAACCTAGATTTCTAAAGTTATCAGACCAGTAGAAAGAAAAAGGTTTTTATACTTAATAATATTTACCTGTGATTAACACAATTCTCAAAGTATGTTTAACAAGGGTAATTACACTTAATGCTAAACTGGTATCACCTTAAATTGTAGCAAAATTACATATGCAGGAGCAAATCAGTTTATTTCTTTACATCAGGTCAGTCCATTATTTGATACAGAATATGCAATATCAAATTTTATAAATATTCATTCCAGTAAAAGGTAAGTTTTTTCAAGAAAGATAAGGAAAGTTTAAGACACATAGAAAGAGAATAATAAGGAAAATTTACCCAAAAAACTGCTTTATATTATTCATTTTATAACATTTTTTGTTGCTACATATATGTGTTAGATGCCACATGTGAGGAATAGAAATACTTCGCTGTGCTGAAAGCAGAAAGCAAGGGGCCTCAAATGTATCTGTATTTTTGTTTCTTATTTGACTTATTTACAAGCATTGTTCTCTTGATATTCTATTACTCCCAACACAGTGATGCAACTCCACTGTCAACAGTCAGTGAAGCTCTAGAAAAGAAAGACTCTTGTCACCACTACATTTTGACCACTGGGTAAAAGTTTCAGTTGATTGTCTTTAAGTAAAGTATTTATTACAGTTATGCTGAGAGATTCTTCAGAGCTTTTCAGTACTGGTCATAATATATACTGTGGATAATATAAGTACTTCGACCAGAGATTGTTCTGTTGTGTTTTTTTTGACAAATAATAAAGAACAATCATTTATAATATAATCTATAGAGACAGGGCAAATGTGGGAAATAAAAAGAAAAAAAAAGACAGATGAAATATTTTGACTCTTTTCTTAAATAGAGAACAGAAAACTTAGATGATTGAAGTTATTACCAAGGATTATTCACCAGATTACAGATGAAAATAATTCTTTAAATTTGGCTTTTTAGTTGCCTAAAAATAAAAATTAAATTTATATTAAATTAAAAAAAAAAAAAAAAAAAAAAAAAAAGAAGAGGATTATAAGAGAAAAGTAAATGAAGGACTGTAAATACCATTGAAAGGGAATCAGACTCCAAGACAGTCTGATATTCTTACCTTATTCAAGCAAAATATATGTTAACATAGGTATATACAGACTAATATATCTACGTGTGAGAACACAAACCCTATTGACTTTATGGGAGATTTTTAAGGAGCAGAGCTGCCAGTACAATGCTAGAGCCCAAAAAGTTATTCCAGTCTCTGCTCACATATAGAAGCAGAGTGAGCAGGAAAGGAACATGGCTGCTGCATACAGCATTGGCCAGGGGATGGTTGGAGCTTTGAATGCAGATATCTACTCTTAATATGAAGCTGAATAACTGGAAAAGGTAAAAGGACAAAGTACAACATGCACATGGACAAAATGCTTTACACTTAAAAACTTAATGCTTGCCACACAATTGATGGTTTTTCAGCCTAGTTTACTCTGGCTCTGTAATGTGGCATCAATTTTGTTGTCATATGGGAAGGCTGAACCAGAAACTCAACATACACTAAGTTTCAGAATTCTAATTTACTTAACCTAATTATGTTGTCATTCATAATGTTTTATGTATGACTGCTGTTTCTTCAGCAGAGAAATGTGATGAGGAGTGAATAAAAAGTAGTTTTTCTCCTAGGCTGGATGGGAGGGGTACATGTTGGTGTTGAAGCAATAGCATCAATCACTTGAGGTCCTTAGCCAGTGAGTACTCAGACTGGAATAGATCTCTGTCTGCTATTTTGTTTCCATTCCCCGACTTGTTGTAACTGTTATATCTTCTTGCTGCCTAATTTATTTTAACCACATCAGGAGTTCACATCAGAAACAGAGCACATCAATTCAAGCTTTTGACAGGCCTGAGCACATGTATTATGTAGGTGTTGCTGCTTTCATTATTAATATTACTGTCATCCAGTATGGCATGATGTGAGACATATCTCCTTCATTTTTTTTAGAGAAATAATGAGCTACACTGACATGTTCTTAATTAACATTTCCTTTCAATGAAACATTTTTGTAAATATTTAAACCAAACAGTAACTTACATTGTGAAAATATTTTTTCAATGAAATTATAACATTTCTTGCCTCAAAAAGAAAATATTTTTATTGAATATCACAGAGTTATATGACAAGTTAATGATCAGAAATCAAATTGAAGAAGAACTGATTCACTAGTAGCATGTAGTAACTAAAGATTTTCACACCTTTGAGCATGAGCATATGTCACGAGTGGCAGCACTGTGATGTCTTGGCCTAGGAAAGATTCAGTGCTTTGTGGTAAATTGAACATTAACTTTGTCTGGTGCTGTGGGTTGTGCAGAGATATATCAATCAGGCAGAAGTAAATATCTGGTTTTGCTGATATTGCTTTGTAACCAATACTTGATCAAACTCATAACCAAATGTACATGGCCCTTCTCTCTATACCTCCATGTTACTCTATATGGTAGCATCCAAATACTTTTACAGGTATGACTGTATTCATTATCATCATGACATGAATATCTCTTCCTGTTCTGCCCCAGGCTTCATATATAACCTATCCCAATTTCTTAAGCAGTTTAAATACTAACAAATCACAGTAAATTAGGGTTGCTAGCTAGGGATGCATGAAACATTAAATAAAAATATTTAGTCAGCTGGAAATTAACAATCTGACTTCAAGTTTAGAGAATGACAATTATAGCAGAAAGTTAACCAGGTTCTTCAGTAAGTTGTCATGTTATAAAAAAGAAATTAAAATGTATGTTTGCTCCATATATTTTAGCAAATTTAACTTGCTACACTTTTTAGTTTCAGTTAGAACATTAAAAAAGTTAGTACAAAGCACTCTAAAAAGAACAAGGTGGTGGGCTGTCCACAGAACAAATGGAAATGCAAAACTCTACTCAGCAGCTGAATATGGAAGCACAGATGCAGGGGAATCCTTTCAGTCCTGAAACTGATGATGACAACCCACTTCTGATCTGTACTTTAGTAGGAAATTATTAATATACTCAAACTTCATCCGAAAAATCACTGCAATTTCTGCAGAGATGAACACGACCACGTTATCAGGTACTTTTCCTTTACTTAAGATACTGAAGAATATCAGAATGAGAACAATATTTGTTCTGAAAGAAAAAAAATCCT
Organism: Pogonocichla stellata; assembly: GCA_026546895.1. Classification (NCBI taxonomy): domain Eukaryota; kingdom Metazoa; phylum Chordata; class Aves; order Passeriformes; family Muscicapidae; genus Pogonocichla; species Pogonocichla stellata. The sequence continues at coordinate 46,607,249 of JAOTQZ010000001.1, forward strand.
GTAATGGGAACTGAAAACAGTTTAAAAAAGGGAAAAACAAATTAGTAGATTATAAGAAATTATAAATTGTCTCTACAAGTGTTCTAGGATCTCAGTGGAATAATTGCTCAGCTTGCTGCTTAATGTCAGCTTCCCATGAACTGTCTTGCCCAGAGGAAGTTATCGATGCTACATGAATATTTAAGAAGGGAAGTCATTGCCCCTGGGTATTGAAGGATTTTTTTACTAGACTTCCATTGACTACAGCAGGAGATTAAATGGCTAGTTACCAAGTAGATACATATATTTAGATACCTAAATGTATTTGCAATTTGCAAGTGAAGTGCATGAGTCCAAGGGTTCATATCAATTGTACAGCCATAACTCCTGTGCCAGTTGAGGTTATTAGAGGAATCTCATCCAACATTCAGCTGCTGACTGAAATAGGAGCCGATCTTCTGCAGCTATGGGTCCTGAGGTGTGTCTTCCATAAGCAGCCTCACATAGAGACATAGAGGTCTCAGACTTCCTCTACATCTTAAATTAAACTAAACACCTATTGCTAAGCAACTAAGCTGAATCTTTTTTTTTTTTTCTTTTTTTTATATCATGTTAGGTAGCATGCAAACTAATTTTTTTCATGAATACTCATGAACAAAAGGAAGATAAGGAAACAAGAAAAAAAAATCAAACATTTAAAAAGATATACTTTTATCATGCCTTGTTAGGATATAATTAACACACTGATATTTTGGCTTGGTTGGTCAGAGCATGATGCTAATAATGCCACAGTCATAGGTTCAATCCCCATACAGGCTATTTACTTAAGAATGGAACTCTATGAACCTTGTGAGTCCCTTCCAACTCAAAAATATTCTATGACATTTCTTCTGTTGTCAGGCTTTCTGCATTGATTTCTTAGGGGAAAAGAAACCTGACCAAAAAAAAGGAAAAAAAAAAAGAGTGCATTAGAATGATTCTTACTAATCAACTATTGAATTGGAATGAAAGGGTGAAAAACTTGTAACTCCAATAAGCACATAGAAAATAGTATATGGGTCTTAATGATTTTCAGCTTGAGTGGAAAGTATATTTCATTGTCAAACCTATAAAACATTTTCATCCATCTGCCTGTCGGAGGTACTGCAAGTTAGCAATTGTTCCACGAATTTACCGGTGATTTAATGCTCAATGTTTTTGTCCCCATTCCCTGATTTTTTCAAATATAGGGGAAAATCACTGGGGAGAGTTTGGAACATTTTTCTATCATACATTGACAAAAGAATAAACTAATGTTTATATTGATTAAAAGTTCCTAAGCAAATGAAACACTTTAAACTAATACTGTATTCTTTCACATTTTTTTCAACGAAACTTTTCTTTTCTATGATGTGAAAATTTGCCACTGACTTCTGTGTACATTTTTCAGCTATAAAATGTAGGACACTAAGAAACAAAGAAAGAACACTGTGCTGAGATAGAGTTAGTGTTTTCCATAGTAGCTTATGTGTGACTGTGCTTTGGATTAGTGATGGAAACAATGTTGATAAAACAAAGATGCTTTAGTTACTGCTGAATAATGCTCACAAAGAGGAAGGGCTTTTTCTGCTTCCCTCTGATCATCTTTGTAGTGTCCCTTTGGACTGTCATTAACTTGTTCTTGTCTCTCTTGAATTGTGTTGACAGCAAGTGCACTCAACAATCCAGATGCAGCCTGACAACTGCTGACTAGATTTGGATGATAATTTCTCTGCTGGTAATGACCCTGTGGGTGCAGCCCTGGATCCAATTTGAGACAAAACATGTTTCCATGCTTATGGCTGGTCCTACTATGCTCCAGACAACCTCAAAGCACTGCCGATGAGCCTTTCTGACCCTCTGGAGACCTCCAGTTGTTGGTTAGCCTTGTACAGCCAAAAGCCAGCTTGAGTAAATAAAGGGGCTGTAGCCTGAGACCACAGGTGAGCAAAGCAAGCATCAGCCTGGCAGAGTGGTCTGTGCTTCCTATGTGTCCTGATGACACTCCCTGTTGGTTTTGGTCTTTTATTTAATAATATGACTTCCTCCCTTAATCAATGCTGTACACTTTTATTACCAAAGATTTCAGCAGGATAATATCATTCTAATCATTATGGATATCATAATTTGAAGTTTTCTCTACTTATATAATTAATCACATGTAAATGCCTTTTAACATGAAAAGTGGTATTATGGAAGCTGACCTGTCTTAATTATATTTATAATCATTATTATTCATGGAACAGCTACACTATATACTGAAAGCTCTTCTGCTCCTTACTTACTTGTTAAAAATTTTCCTGACATCAGGCTGACATGCACACACACACAAATAAAAATACTTGCAAGGTGTATATGATGTCATATTTTGACTCTTACTGGTAAAAGCAGTTTGGGGTAAAACCAAAACAACAAGAAAGAAAGAAGGAGAGAGAGTCAGAGGGAGAGTCAGAGACAGGGACAAGGAAAGGGAAAAGGAATGGGAAAAGGAAAGAGAAAGGACTTCTCAGTAAACAAGGATTTGGAGTGGCACAGGTCTCCCATATGAGTGTAGTCCTCTGGAGGTCCTCTCTAGTGAAGCAGGTGGTTGTTTCAAAATATTTTTCTGATAATATTTATTCATTTTCTTCAGGAACTTGCTCAAAGTCCCTGTCGATTTTTCCTCATTATGATGCTATTAGTGCTGACTGAAGAATGCTTTGATCAGATGTAGAAATTGCACTCTCATTTGATGCTAAATTCTGTGCATATATATTAGTGTTATGCTTACCGCATATTTAGCCAACAATTATCTACTCTATCATCCATCAAGTCTTGATTTTCCTCTTGGACAAGCTAAAAACAAAACAAAACAAAGCAAAACAAAACAAAGCAAAAAAAGATCGAGGCAATTAAGGTCTATGACAAAAATCCTCATCCCAGCAACAGTCATTTTCCACAGTAATACCAATGTACTTACCTTTTGCAAGTGTAAGTACAGAAAAAAAAACCAGCAAAAGAATAACTGTATAGCAGTAATACCAAAGGGGGAAAAGCTTAAATACTGATAAAACAACTTAATTGAAAGCTTATGCAGTTTCAAATGAAAGGGAGATTGCAGGGGTGAGAGTGAAGGCCTCCAAGTACCCAAGTGAAGCCCCTTAGTACTGCAAAGATTTAAGAGTTTAAAGCACAGTGTAACAGCAAATGGAGAGAATATTCCAATTACAGGATTTAATCCCTTCTTTCAATCATAAGAGTAAATCAGTGGAAATACAGGACACCCTGGATAAATTTTGGAATTACCAAAGAATTCACAGTCAGATCAAGAATCCAGTTCTCTGAATTTGTTAAAATGGAGAATGGTTTGTTGGGGTTTTTTGGTAATTGAGAAAACACAGGAAGCAAAGAAGAAAAACGGTTTCTGTCATTGAAATTCTCTTCCCTGAACATCATTTGCAAACATGAGCTCAAAGCAGAGTTAGCATTGACACCATTTCTGCTCACAGGTCATACTATAGCCTTGTTTCCATCCTTGTTTAAACAAAATATGCTTTGGGTACAGATTTCTTACTGTGACTCATGCACATTCTATTTAAATTTTAATTCTTCAAGCACTTACATTTCAGGGCAATTCAGAACAATAAAGAGAGTTAATACAGGACAAGACAAGAAAGAAAGTAAGAGATTGAAAAGCACAAGATGCTGAGATTTTCTAGAAGGATATAAATTCCACGTTTTCCTTTAAATACTGTTTTTGATTTTACTTAGCTAAACCTGTTACTGTGTTTAAGAATTTTTAGCTTTGTTATAAGCTAGATGGCTAAGTATATAAGACAGTAAAACTATGTAAGTCAGGAATTAAAATAAAAAAGAAAAAATAAAAGTGGAGAGTATCCTATTTCAGAGTATGAAACAGAAAATGGTAATTCAATGTAGCTTTGGATGAAAAAAACGGACTTTTTTTTTTGTTTGTTTGTTCAGTTGCTTAATTTGTTTTGGGAGATGGTATTTCTCCTGGAAGAGGCAGCAGTTAAGTGCTGGATTTGTCACTTAATTAATTGTTCTTTAGCTCATAGAAAAATCTGACATGCAATACAGATCCTTCTTTGTGTACATTGGAAATTGAAGTAAAATAATTCCTTCTTAGTAGAAGCTCCTCTTGGTTTGTTGCAACAGGATCTAGTTTCACAGTTGCAGTAAAACTATGGTAACAGGCCCTGCATTAGAAAGCATGTGTGATATATGCTTCAGATCTATTGTAAAATAGCTGCTCTTAAGTGAAAAATAAAGATAAAACATGATAAAAAATGACAGTTAAACTACAAAAATATTAACTGCCTTGCTTTTCTTAAAGCAACTTTAAATTTAATCCACATTCAGCTACTGAGCCAAATCATCATGTTTTAAAAATACATTATGATGCAGTAGGTGGAAAACATTTCATATCAAAAGCTTAATACATCAAGCTGCGAGGCTGGTTTCAGATGAATTACACCTGAAATATTTTAGTCAGCTGCTAGGATTTAAAAGCAACATTTTAATATAGTGATGTATGACCCACTCTAGCCACTGCCTTCCACAGTACATTAAAAAGCTGAATAGAAATATTAAATAGCTTTTTTATTTTATTTTCTCCTTTTTTTTAAGCATGCTACCTACTGCTTTTACTATTCTGTCTTTAAATTCACTAGCAAAGTTATAAAGCTCACTAAGTTTGTCGTTACCATAAAAGCCATGTTGTTACCATCAAATCTTGGCTATTTTAGACAAAGTTATAAATTCTTCTCTCTTCAGATACATAATAAATATCCTCACTTGCCATTGAATGAGAGTCTGTGTGTCAACAAGACCAAGTCATAAAATCCCTTAGAGTTAGAAGTTGTTATATAGTAAATGAAATAAAATCATGCCCTGCGCTGCATCTTACAGTTTTCCAGAGCTGTTTGCAGGAAACCTTTGAAGGCTGCTTTGAAGGAACTGAGATATAAACAGAAGGCGAGTGGGCAGAGGCAGAGAGCACAGGCATTTTCACTTAGGGCAACAGTGTAAGCATTGGTGAGAATGGGGAGGTACTGAAAGGACTGGAGCAGCAGGGACAAGGACTCTGCAGATAAGGAGAATCCCAGCATTTACATTGGGAGATTATGAAAACATGAAAAAGCTTAGGAGGACTGATATGAAGAAAATGATAATTGGTAAAAAATGGTCTCTGTAACAGCACTTTGTAATTAGCAGGACCAAGGGCTTCCCAATGGTGAAAGGGTAACTCTTGAACTCAGGGCTGAGATTAGTAAAGGGGAAGTGACAATCAGATGTGAGGATGGAAAGGTTTGAAGGACAGATAATTTTGATGAGATGAGGAAGAGATATGGGTTAATAAAAGACCAGGAAGATGTAGTAAGTCAAAGAATATGAGAAGTTAAATTAACAAGGAAGTGGTGAATATTGATTCTCTAATCAATGCTAGTGACTCTAAGTACACTTTTTGGCTTAGGAAAGAAATTATTTGTAGACTGTAATTTATCTCTTGCTGATGTTGTTTCATTTGCCTGCACTTAGCTCATAGACATCTATTGATACTTGAGATATGCTGATCTGAAATATCCAGCATGTCTCAAGTGGTGGCACAAAAGAACAGGTGCACACAAGTTTTTCGGAGTGTCAGCTATAGATCATATGGAATGCTACTGGATGCCTCACAAAGAGAATATGCATGGTGGTTAAACCAGGTTGACATGCTTACTTTTGGGAAGCATGATCCCATGACATCAGGAGAAGATATGCTTATGCTGTTAGATGCTTAGAAGCCTCAAATACACTGTAGTAGCCAGTTTTGTCCACAGTTAATAAAGCAGGTTCAGGACAACAGCTCAGATTTTGCATAATAGTTATCTAAAGCCAAGTAACAGAAAACGTTCTCCTGTGTCATGCTGCAAGGAGATATCTTGCAACTGTTGTTGCTGTCTAGAGACATGGAAGACATAAAATTAATATATTGGTTTTGGTCCTTGGTTACAGGGGTAGCTCTGTACAACCAAGGTAAAGTTCAGCTTATTAGAAAAGTTAACACCATCATTTGTGCTACATCTTTCTTTTAATGTTAGGAACTGCCTTCTTGACCATGAAAAATGTTTTAACTCTCAGAATAAAGGGTCTGGCCCTCATTCAAATATTCCATTTGTTTCATCTAACCACTTAAACACATGGTTAGCTTTCAGCAAGTGTCTGAATCCTCAACTGCCAATAAAAGATAACCCTAAAAGTAAGTGAATAATTCACTAAAATGGAGTAAAGAATCTCTTTCTAATTCCCACTAAAAGGGAAGTAAAATTCCCAAATTAATTTTAAATTTAATCCTCCTTAGTGGAATATTTGCATACCTTCAGGAACAGAAATATAAAGACATTTTAATATGATTAATTCTACTTCATTCCCTCAGATGTCTTGCTTGTGGAAACTGTATGGCATATGGCTCAAAATGTAATTCTCTTCCCAACTCTTTATTGATAATCATTGTCCATAGTTAGTTTTATGTTCACAATCACATAGTTATACACACAGAGCTGGTGTTTTCTTCATCTTTGCTGATGCACAAATAACAGATTTTGGGGTTTGATGCAGATGTTAACCCATCCATTCCAAAGTACGTGAAAGAGGATAACAGACTATGCAGCAGAATATCATCAAAACCAAAGTTAAGCATTAATGCACTTCAAGTGCTAAATTAGCAGTTTCAGTAAATTCTTCCTAACCCACCAACCAAATATTAGTTCCTGCAGAGCAAAGGGTGTATGTTCACTCTATATAAAACCTGTCTTCTAAGTTTCTTGGTGTACCCTAGTGGCCCTGGTGTGTTTATCACATACATACTCCTGTACAGGTGAGGGAGGGAGCATAGAGAAAATTTAGAGGGTGTGCAACACACAGACATAACATGGAGCATGGAAAAACATACCACAATAGTATTACTTACACCCTCTCATTGGTAGTTCACTCCAGAATGAGGTATCTTTAGGGCTCTATATTTTTTTGAACCTTGAACCTGTGTTTTGCTATCTAGTGACTTACTCAAGGTCCTCCAAAAAATAGTGGAAGAACAAACTGACAATCTTAATGGATGACCATGGCCCTACTCCTATTACTTTAACACCATAAATGCAGCTAAAGGAATCTGAGCTGATATCCCATTTGTTTGCTTTTTTTTTTTTTTTTAATCTCATAGAGACAAGTCTAAGTCTATACCATATTAAACACTTTAAAAAGCATATTGGAAAAGAGAGGTCTTCTTTGGGAGCAGTCTCGTGTCAGACATAACTTTTCTTCAGGAACAGCCTCTCCCATTCACCCATACCTGAAATAAGGACATTCTACAAATTTAGAATCAGGTCCTCATTTTAAAAGTTATGTGTCTTACTTTAAATTAAAGGATTATTTCTGCATCTATAGATAGATGTACACTTATGTATGATATATATAAGATATACTGAACATTAAATCTGTAATTAGTTTTTTTATATACAAATATGGTTTTTCCAATGAAATCTCCTGAGGTCAAAATGCTCAGTTCAGATCATGTTTATAAGTTATTGTGAATATTTTAAACTTGCTTGTGAATGCTTCAGCCAAGCTTGTAGCTTCCTTTAAAGATGTGGAAACTGCAGGTTTTAAGCTTTAATGGGAGAGTAACTGCAAGCAGAAGTCCAACATGTTCTGTAATGCCCATATGCCCATATGCTTCAGAAAGCAGAGTGCATTCTTGGACTACTCAGCAATGCAGAAAAAAGAATGTGTCTGAGTGCCTCAAAAAGTATTTCAAAGATTAAGCAGTCCTGAGAAGCCTAAATGTTGCAAAAACTGAATAAAACATGGATACTGGGAAAAAAATCAGTTCATTTTTTGGAAAGTAAGTTCCTAATGGAAATTAAAAGAAATTAAGGACAGAGTCCTTAATTAAAGAAAATTAAGGGCACCTAATTGTATTTTTATACTCTGCAGCTGTTTTTGCCTTTTTATTATTCTAGCTAGAAAATTAAGAGAGTATTCCTCCACACTAACTTTTGCTTTAAGAAGTTAGAGATTCCTAACAGAACTAGCCACTTTAGGCCATTTTTTAGTCAAACAGAAATTAAAATTCTAAAATAGACCATTAAGACTAACTGCAATATTTTGCAGGTGCATATGTCTGCACTAACTATAAAGAGAGCCAAAAATACCTACTTCTAATTTAAATATTTAGCTTTTTTTTTTTTTTTTTTGTTCAGTCTTCTGGTCTAGGAAATCAGAAGGAAATATAGAAAGAAAAAAAATGGGACTAGACAAGGATAATGGGGAGGGAAAATCTTTGTGCAGGCAAACAGAGCAGGAAGTAGAAATCCCTGATATAGAAGGGAAGGAGGTTGCTACAAGGACATGACAAAAGAAATACTGGTTTCATATTTTCTTTGCCTTTTTTGTGTGTATTACACCCTGTCATCTCTCTCATACTGACATTTTTTCTGGTGTTTATATGGAAAGGTGACAAGAAGGTGAAACACTTCATAGTTTTCTATAAGACTCAAAGCTCAAAATGTTCATATCTGTCAGAAAGTGTCAAACTCATCAAGTTCACCATTCGGGGGAAAATATCTGAAACATGCTTTCACAAAAACCTCAACTGTACATGAATTTTTATTCTTTTTTTTTTTTTTTAGACTTTTTAAAAATTCAGCTGTACTGTAGCTATGTGGATTTTTCCTCCCATGGGAAAATACAAACCTATTAATGTGATAGTCTTTGCTTAAGGATCAGGGTGTACTTGGTGGATAATGCAGAATGGTGAACCACAGCAGTGTGTGGTTCAAAGAGATTAAACCTTGCGGGGGGAAAATAATCAGAGGTGTAAGTTGTATGTTTCAGGAAGTAAAGTAGCAGGAAGACACAAACCAACAAAGACTGAATTTTGAGAGGAGCAAGGAGAGTGCAACAATGACCTGAGCAGAGACTGTGTCGGTGCCCAACGATTGATTGTGCTGTTTCTCCTGCCTTGAGAATCCATCCTGCTAAGATGAAGCCCAAGGCATGAATCTGGAGGGGCAGAGGAAGCCCATGAAATGGGCAAATATTACCTATTTGTGAAAGGATGGGGTATAGCAGGTAATGAAAATATATTAACCTGTACATTGGGTATTAAAATGGTTTAAGGGTGCAGTTTAAGTTGCATGAATTAGAAGGAAGGGATTTCAGTAATGAGAAATAAATACAGTGAAATAGTTAGAAGATATAAAAATTGTATATAATCTGAGTATGAAACAAATGGTGTGGAGCAAGTACTGGAGATTGTACTGGGTCTGGCTGAGATTGAGCTGGAACGTTTTCCTATGGTAGCCCATAGTGCTGTGCTTTGCAGTGGCACCTGGAAAGGTGTTGATAGGACCCCAGTGCTTTGGGTACTGCTGAGCAGGGCTGGCACAGCATCAGAGGAGGCTCTCAACATTCCCCCCTCCCCCCACCCCCCCATCATGGGATGGCCAAGGTCCTGGGAGGGGACACAACCAGGCCAGCTGAATCAATATAACCAAAGGGATTTCCCATCCCATATGATGTCAGCTCAGATATAAAAGCTAAGGAAACGAGAAGGAGAGGGTAGAACTTTGTTATTTACAATGTTTGCCCTCCACGCTATACGTGCTGAAGTCCTGCTTCTGGGGAGTGGCTGAACATCTCTTGTTGAAGGGAAATAGAGAGCAAACCTGTTCTTTCCTTCTCTTTGTTCATGTACGCACAAACCTGCACTTTTACTTTAGTAAGCTTCCTATCCCCAGCTGTGAGCGGTTTTCCACCTTATTTTCTTTCCCCTGTCCATCTGGGAGGGAAGTGATAGAGCAGCTTGATGGGTACCTGGTGTCCAGACAAGGTAAACCCAACAAGCTTAAATATGCCTAAATTTTGATGATCTGTAAGTCAGTAGTAGTAATGTCTACTTCAAGAGATGTGAGATGCTGTATTTTGGCAAAGAAGGAAAATCTACTCTATTTCACAATCGGAAAAGTTTTAAATTCAGAAACTAAAAAAAAAGAAAAAAGAAAGTTCTACATATGGTAAGTATAGAAAAATTAATATTGAAAAATCTACAGTTTCTCACTGCAGAGACTCTTTGAATCTCCATCTCTTTCTATTATTTCACATAAATGATATAAACACTTGGTATTATGAGACACAAATTAAGCTAATTCTGTGGAACCACAATTAAATTTTCTGTCCCAATATAACTAAAATTCTACTTTAGACAATATGTATGAACTATCTATACCAATGAATCAAAATGGGAAAATTACATTGTCAATCTATATTTTAGTAAAAATGGACTTAATTCTGGCAAACAGAAAAGAGACTCAAAAGATCAGTTTCAAGCTCTTCTCTCCCTTTTCTCCTTTTTCCTTCACCAGGTACTGATTTTGCATCAGTGAAAGTATCATTGAAATAATGAGTGAAGTTATCATTGATTGAAATAATCTTTTTGAAGACTACAATGACCATATTTTATCAAAATCACAGAATCATTACCCAGGCTTCATTATTTGTCAACACTTTCATCTCTGCTATTTCAGTTCTTCTTCTGACTTGAGTCATTCTCTCTGTTGTCTAAGAGATTATATGCTTACCTTGGAATAGCAAAGATGCCTAATCTTGGTTTAGACTGATGTGAAGAAGAGACCAGAAAATGCTTCACCAATAACCTTCCCCATCACCCCCCAGTTCATTTTTTTGTGAGTGCATTTAAGTTCGGGCTCTCATTTTTGGTCTTTGATTTAGCTAAGCTGCACACATGCTTCGGCTTGCTTGTATGTCTTTCACAGTCTAAAAGGTTTCTCCAGAAAACCTCATTGACCACAGAGATGATAGAAAGCAGGCATCATTCCACAACCCATGTCTTATCCACTGGTTTTGTTTTTTTTAAATGCATATTTTTCCCATCTCTAAAAAACTCATCAAAATTTAGACTACTTGCTTGGTAAGGTGTTAGGTATAATAACCTAAATTATATTATGACTTTTTCACAAAGTTTCTTTGTCATCATCCTTGCAGTGTGCAGGAAATAATTTTAAACAGTAGATCCTGTTTGGTGACAAAATACTGTTTATATTACCATCTGCAAACCATAAAAAATACAGAAATTTGAAGCTCTAACTGAGCAAATAGATCAAAATAGAAATCTAACGTCAATTCAATAGCTTAGTATGGCACAAGTAAACTCAGATGTCCTGGGGTAATCAGACTTGATCTTTTCAATTCCTGAAAGAATTGTCTCCCATGTATCCAGTGTAATGTCTGCCACTCCCAGGTGGATGCTCAGATTATTGAAGACTACTCAAATACCCCTTTATGCTTGCAATTAGGCAGTTGTATCTAGTTCAAGATTCCTGATTTCCCATTATAGCCCATTCTATAACTCTCTTTAGTTGTTCACAAGGTGGCTGGTGCCTTATGAGATATCTTAGATTTAAGAATAATTTGTAAATCATTTGTAAATAGGATGCAAGTTTGCCATGGACCATATTTCATTTGCCTTGGTTTTACAAAGGCCTCTCAAATGGTTGAAAACACTTCTCTCTGAGCAGGTCCCTAGCCATGTCTATTAGAATTTTCAATCCTAATTCAGGATGCAGTGTATTGCATTCAAATACCTAAATTAAAGTGTGTGCAACCTGGATGTGAACACTACTCCTAATGTAACATTAAATTTATCTTACCTTCATGTCTGCCTAGAATTTCAGGAATAGGATTTTCTGCTGTGTAAGTCTCTCCTAATTATTCTTTCACTCATCTTCCCTTCTTTCCAAATCATGTGATACCACTGGGAACAGAAAGCTAGTTCAGTTAAAAAAATATTTACCCTCTCATGCCTATATTTCTTTCTATGTGACTAAAGAATATGTTTGATTTAATATAGTTCCTTGATCAAGTCAGAGAAGAACTTTGGGCTTCACTGAATCTCAAGAATTCTTAAGAGACAAATTATCATCTATATGCTAGAGGTTTGACAAATTAAGTAAGGGTTTTATAGCAACAAGAAAACTACAGCTGTAAGTAGGAAGAAAGAACTGAGATTTTATGTTAAAATGTGGAATCACTCCTGTATGCAAACAGGAATGGCATGCTATTAGAACAGAAAGGCAGAACACTTGACTCTGGGCTTATTTTGAAAAGGTAGTGTACAGAAAAAGAGGGATAAGCTGTTACCTTGTGATGGATAGAAACAGACAAGTGGATTCAGAAGTTTGATAGTCATCAGAAAGATAGCACAAAATGTCAAGGTATCCTTCTATTGAATTAATCTGAGATTATAAAAAGCCTTTATGATTAGCTGTCCAACAAAAGGTCCCACAGAAATTGAAGACCTATCAAGAAATCACAAAATTGATTATTTAACAATGTTCCTCTCATGAAAAAGAGTGTAATACATGAAGCATTTATAGATCAAGTCATCTGCAACTGGATGTCTGAGATTTCCATGTTAAAACTTATGAGATTTTACTATAAAATGAACTTTAATCCTGATAATATGATTTCAAAATATTGGTAGAAGGAAAACATTATTTTAGTACTTGCTGAAGAGAGGCTCTTAGCACATCTATATTTTGTAGGCTTTGTAAACAGGAAAATGGTGAAAACTGCATCCCAAGATGTCATAGATATTTACACATGTAAACTCTTTGAGGAGGTACAATGCTTATATAGTTTTTTCTTGAAAACAACATAAAACTGACAAGAAAAGCCATAAACAAATCAAAGCAAAACATCATAGTGTTGCATTTATTGATAATAATATGCTGGAAGAACTGTAAAAGAAAATAATTTATTTCAAGCTTTAAAAACAGCAATAGTTGGATTTCCCACCTAACTGAGGAAAAAATTTCAATTTTTTGAAGAATTGTGGCCCAAAAGACCAAAAATTGCTGTAAAAGCAAATGCTTTTTCACTCACAATAAAAAAAAAAATTAAATATTTTGAGTACAGTTTGTTTGTTGGTTTTTCCATGGCTACGCTTCATGGTGTTGATTTGGTCATAAAATTTTCACATTGTGCCTCATTAATATGCAAAATTGGTATATGTGAACACAAGACAT
>JAOTQZ010000001.1:46622913-46641204 GCA_026546895.1 Pogonocichla stellata
GATGGGGACAGAGCTGGACCATGTTACAAGATTGTATTGTATTGGGAGTCATTTGTAAATACCTAGTACGTAATTTAAACTATAAAAGATAAGTCCTACCTCTACCAGGCGGATTCCACCCTGGGTGCCCGGCTGAGAATACCGCTGTTAACCGGGCAAAGAGATGCCGAGACAAGAAACAATAAACAATCCTTGAAGCCTCTGAAAACCATCTCCTGCAATCTCTCATCGGCAGCTTTGGGAAAAACCAGGATTTGAACCACCTGCATGTCCTCCTGAGGTGATCTTGGGTCTAGGAGAAACCTCGGGAGCGGACAGTTACTTCCTCAAGTTTTGGAAGAAAATATTCTGCTATCTAACAGATTCTTGCAGTGTAGGCTTCAAGAAAAATCCTGATTAATATGCTTATCATATGCACTAAATTATTTTATCGGATATGTAACTAATCAATACAGTGATGACACTACCACACAGATATGTAGAACTGTTGGCTCTATAAATAAGAGACAGGCAGGGATTCAAAATCATCTAGAACAATGTCCTTATTTAACACAGATAATATCTTTATTCAGAAGATGGGAAGGTTTGTTTTTATTAATTAATTGTGGTTTCCTTAATTAATTTTCTATTTGTGAACAAAGCTTTGAATGCTAATGATGTGTCTGGTTAGTATAACAAAAAGTAAAACATTGCCTAATTACCTATACTTCATGCTTTCATGCCCAGCCACTGTTAGCTTTCTGATCTTTTTTGGGTATCTTATTACACACCCCTGCTGAAAAATGTCCTCCTCTCTGACATTCAGATTTTCAGTCAGTCTCTTGTCCCATCCCATATGGGAGCTTCCTACAGAAAAGATGTTCCTTCACACTCAAAACAAAACCCTCTCCACCACCTTCTCTGCCTGTCACTCCTAACAACATTTATTTGGTCATTATACCACCAAGACTTAATTCATCCAACAACATTGCAGTATTAAAGCAACACGGGGCTTTCTGGTTCCTCCCACTTGTTTCCAAGGCTGGGCACATTTTCCTATGTATGCTTTACAAAGGCATTGTTCCACTCTGTTTCTGAGGTCTTTTTTGTTCCTGTTGCCATGGATCTTTGGTTTGTCCCCCATTTCCTCATTTGACTCTGGTTTGTAATCTCTATTGTCTTTTCTTCCTACTTTAGAAATCTCTTCACCAAGATGGCAAGCTTGTTGGATCTTGCCTTTGGCCACTTTTATCGTTCTTCAAGTTGCTGGGTGTTTTCCTTTTTTCTTCATCACTCACTTCAGTGAACTAGTAAAACAGTTTGAAGAAAATAAATGGCTTATCTCTTTCTCTTTTATAGCTCTTCAGTCCTTTTGTCATTTCATGCTTAAATCAGTCCCTTTAGAGAACTGCTAGCACTTCTTAAATAACTTCATTGTTAAGGCGTCTTTGCAGTGCAGAAATTGGTTATTCTCAGAAGGGACAAGCTTATTTTTTATTATATTTGCATTTGAATAGAGGCAGCATTCCTTTAAAAAGCCATATACTGTGAGGTCTGCATTACTTTTTTTAGGATTTCAACTATATGTTGAGATAGAAAGGCAACAGAGAAATGAGAGACTCAAATGCTGCTGACAGCACAGCATGTCATTTAGAAAATGGAAATGGCAACTTGATAGAGAGACATACAGTCTTGTAACTTCAGTCATTATTAATAAATTGTGTAGAGAGATTCTTGAACTTGTCCTGGAATTTTTTTTTTTTCTCATCATAAATTCATTTAAGTACTAAAAAAAAAAAAAGAAAAAAAAAAAGATATTCTACTTCTTTCTTTTTTACTGTGCAAGAGAAAAGTAATTAGAAGACTTAGCTGGATCATCAAATGGTATATAAGCAACCCATATGTCGATATTACAATGGTGATCATTGCTCTCTGTTGGACCTTCTGAATCATCTCCTAGATGGTACAGAGAAGAATAAAATAAGATCAGTAATATCTTCGAAAACATCTTTTCAAAAAAAGCCAGTTTTAGTCTGAACATAAACAATATCTATAACCTCATTGATGTAAGTTTAATCAGCAGTGGATGCAGTATTAAGGAAATTATACTTAAAGGCAAGTCACCACAAATATTTGTTTCATCTCTGTTTAATTTAAAAATTGCTATAGTAGAGCCAGTGGCAGATACAACTGTGGCGGAAAATCACATGTGAGCATTACACTGAGCAGGACTGAATGTTGACAGAAAGCAGATTTAATTTCCTCAGTTGTCTTTGATGCTTGCATTGTTGATGTGCAAACAGACTCTTGCACTCTCCTTCAAAGACTGTTAAGTAACTCCACTGAAGTAAAAGTAACAAAAAAATAAGAGGAAAGAAGTTTGAAATTTAGAGATTTCTAATGGTCTACATAGCATAGAAATTCATTGAAGGAGGTGCTCTATTAAAACAAGATATTCCATTATTACTAATTTAAAAAGACGTAATTAATAACATCTTACACAGTTTATATATTTTCCAGCTGGATAATTCTATCAGTTTAGACATTAAAGTATTCAGATTGGAGCTGTTTATAAGACAGATGGGAGAGAAGAAAATTAAAAAAGGGAGAGAGAAAAAGTAAATGGAGGAAGGCTGGAAGGAAGGCCAAACAATCTGGACAAAATCATCAAAATAATTTGATGCTTGTTTCCATGTAGGTCTCAAATAAGGAGAGAGGTAGGTGTCATAATCTGACATAACAAAACCAGTTTGAGAGAAAACTCAGCCAAGAAGTTAGGAATGCTGGCAGTGAGTATGAATGTAGCCCAGACACTAGAGTCACACAGGACGAGTTCTAAGACCATGCCTTTGTCCTTGGACGTCTGGCAAAATCAGCTTTTCTTTGCACCGTGATTAGGGTCGTGGTCAACATAGAGCTGTCCGTCGGAGAATTGTCAGCCAAAATGAGTGCCCTTGCCTAGGAAGCTGCCCACGAGAACAGATGTGTGGGAACAGGACTGTCCGGGCATAGCTGCATGTCACAATGTCACAACAAATGAGGCATTTGCTGTGTGCTGAGGAGGAAGGTGTTAAACCACTGAGAACCTTGAACTGTCTCTGGTACAGCCACAGCTGTCCCCATGGCAGCAGGAGTGTCTGTGCACCACTGCTGCTGAAGGAACATTATTAAAAAGCTCTGTCTGCAGCTTCAGCACTAATGTTCATGTCAAAAACTGTATTAATCTATAAAAAAGACAATTCCAAAAGTGAAGATTCTTGAATCGCAAAAAGGTGAAATATAAGTAATTAAATGCGATTATCAGTACTCCAAAGCTTTAGAGAAAATGAGATGGAAAATGTTTTTCATGAGAAAATAAAGCAGAATGTAGGAAATGCAGGAAATAGCTTTACTTGCTCAACCAGATGATTTCAAATAAATGTTGAGAATAAATAGCTGCCTGCAGGCGGCATCCTATTGTCTTACTTAAATATTTTATGAGTATGTGCTTTCTCATTAACAAATAAATAAATTCTGAAATTTTTACTATAAATAGGTGCAAAATTACCCTTCAAATCTATTGGCAGTGGAATAAAAGTATGTCTGAAAGAACTATTTCCAGAGAACAGAACATTACACAATTTAAAAAAAAAATCTGTTTTAATCACTTAAAGACAAATACACAGGTTATATATATACAGGACAAATATATTAACAAAAATCACATATATTTAAAAAAATTATAGTCCTTGAATTAAAGGAAATAAGGTTATAACTTCCGTTTTTTTAGTTAAAACAGAACAAATTGGATGAAGTGGTTTTATTTATCTCACAAATGTACAGAAAGTTTGGAGTATCCCCCAAAATATCTTCTAAGAGCTCAGAAAGTTAAAGGTAAGCTCCTCTGAAAAAAAAAAATAATAAGACAATCAAACAAATAAAAGAAAAAGCAACCAACTAATGCCCACCACCACCAGCAAACCCATGGGACCAAACCAAACAAACAACACAACCCCCCCAAACAAAGAAAAAGCTCCCAACCAATCAACTAACCANNNAAAAACAGAAAAAAACAAAACAAAACAAAACAAAACCCAAACAAAAAAAAATCCACCAAAAAATCATAGAAGTCTTGCTTTCAACATACTCTCTTGATTTTCAAAAGAATGAAAGTAATTGAGAAAATGATAAACTGAAAAGTATTTGTACATTAAGAACATGCTGAACATGTTTCAGGGAACCTACAAAGCTGAAAAAACATAAATATTTTATCATACCTAATGAAGGAAAATATAACAATTTGTGTCCAGTATAATCATGCAAATAAAGTTAGCAAATAAATCTGATTATTACTGACCTATCTTGAACTCTTTTTGTTTCTGCAGCTGTTTAGAACCAAGGATGAATGTGAGGAGTGGGTATAGGTTCCAGCTATAAATATGAACAGTACTAGATGTACAAAGAACTTTTTGTGTACCAGAAATAATGGGAATATCCATTGACAAAAAAAATAAAAACCTTGGGTTTTTAACCTGTAAAGTTACATATCCTTAATTACAAAATCAAGAGCTATTTTAAATTGCCTGAATTATAGCAAGTTAAATCTTCCTCCTTTCTTTCATTTTACTGCTTTTTTTTCTCTCTCTCTTTAAAGATTCAGGCTGATTTCTGTTTTCTTGCTTAGAAAGCTTGTGCACATATGTGTGTATGTGCATAGCATACCTCTAGGCCTCCTGTGTTAATCCTAAGAGCACTAATTATACAAAATTCTTATCTGGCTAACACACACTGAGAGCATTTGTCTTTTGGATTAGCAGTGCTTTAATATTGATAAACAGAAACTCTTCCAAGAATCATTGACTTCCATATTTTAATAATATTTCACTTTGTTGTTTCCCAGTTATGCTAGAAGGATCCTTTCTGAAGTGGGAAAAGAGTTCAGGAAATAGGCTGACATTCTCAGAGCTTTAAGGCTGTGGTGAAGGTGATCTGAAATTTGATTGGGGTTTTATGGTGATCTGTTTGTTTGCTTTTGTTTTTGTTTATAATATATCAACATGCTATTATCAATGATTACAGGACAGCAAATTGTTTAGACCTAGATTCACTGACTAAAGATCTTTGAATGTAGATTTTAATGACTACACACATTGGTATTTTATCATATTTGTCAGTACAGGGAGAAATTTAAGAGCTGACAAAGACAAAAACTCCATGAACCACCAACATCATTCATTTATTTTCACCTCTTTCGTATTTACAGGTTTATTCTGTACACGACATTAGGCTTACAATCTATTTCTGTCATCACAAGTGTTCACATACTAACAAACCTTTTTAAATACCATATCTAAACTTCTTGATTCTGACTTTGCACCATAAATAATGGAGAGAAGGAAGATCTGTGAGAGCTATGAGAGTATTTTTTCTTGGAATTTGGGGGAGGAAGAACAGAAAAAAACCCCAAAATACTACCTGTATTCCAAATTCTTATTTAAGTACGTTGTCTAGTCTGAAAAGGTGTCCAAAACAGGAGTTTATTATTCTGACTCTAATTACTGGCAGTTCAAAAGTCTTTTCTGAAATAGGTATTTCAGAAGGTTAAGCTTCTGAAAAAAAAAATAGAGAAAGAAATGGATACTGGCAAATATTGTATAGAGAAGCAGATTGGGAAGAATGCATTATGGTTTAAAAATACTCATCAAAACAAAACCTGAAACATGAAGGCTGATATCCTTTTTCATACATTTCTATTCCATTTTCTCTTCAAACAAATTAGGGTGAAAGAACCCATCATATCTAGAATTTGTTTAAGTAATGTTTTCCATGCAATGCGTGTATGTTGTTAGAGAAATAACATTTTTTTCTCTTCCTTTTTTTTTCTCGTCCTTTTTTTTTTTCTTTTAATATAAATATCTGTTGACTGAACCAAGGTGTTTTGTGCTCTTAATAACTTCATCACTAAATTAATTCTATACTTCAAGGAGCAAAAACTGCTTTGTTTTGTCATGATTTCTGTTTTGTTTTGCTCTTTTACTCTTTTTACTCAACTCTATTATACTCTATAATACTTGAGTCCATTTAATCTCAGCGTTTGCATCTGGTTAAGCATAAGAATTCAAGTGGAACATAGTAATTCTCTCTCAGTGGTGGTGAAGTTTAATTAAAGCTAATTGAATCTATTTATACCAGAATCTG
Source organism: Pogonocichla stellata (assembly GCA_026546895.1). Taxonomy (NCBI): domain Eukaryota; kingdom Metazoa; phylum Chordata; class Aves; order Passeriformes; family Muscicapidae; genus Pogonocichla; species Pogonocichla stellata. Next base: position 46,629,070 of record JAOTQZ010000001.1, read on the forward strand.
GTTTAGTCTTTAAAATGTAGTTTGTATTATTTTTATTCATTTAGAAACACAAATTGCTTCATTTCTGCAGCTGCACAGTTGTTCTTTAGAGATACATAATGAGTTTGAAATATTTTTACTTCAGAAGACACTGCAATTTCAGAGGCCATCTCCAGGTTTATAAAATATTCACATATTTTTAAAGGCAATTTGTCTTTTGCTTACAATACCTTAAAAACACATCATGTTTTCCTATTTTGACTTACTAGTATTTGGTTGTTTTTTGGGGGTTTTTTTTAATCAATAAAAAAGCTGTAAATATTGTGCCAGTATCTAGACCCACAAATTATCATAATTCATAAAAGTGGTTTCAGTAAGTAGGATAAGTATAAAATGCTCAATATATATTCTAATTTCCAACGTATTATAAATGTGTGATTTTGTAGTTTTACCTAGGTGCTGCTCTACTACACTTTAGAGTCTCTTAAAAATAAGTATTTACTTGTTATTTTTGTTATTTTATAATTTTGTGATCCTAAGTAAAGTCTAAGACAGTATGCTGCAAGCCAAAAGAATCTTTCGGGTTTACATATAAAACAACCAATGATGAGTTAAAGTATAATCCATATATCACTAAGCGCTTCATTATTCTCTTCTCAATTTAAAATTGGTCTCAGTTCGATCATGTGAGGCTCTCAGTTCAAATTACTGGTTAATATAATACAGAGGAATGTTTAAGAACAACTGTAGCACAAACACCAGAAAAAAATTCCCTTGGGATTTGGTACAAGGAGCAAGGTTGTTCCTAACAAAGGATTCCAGTACTTGGTTTTCCATTCACATTTCTAATTTAAATCAACTAGTCTTCTTATGCACAATCACCCCAGTAGAGTTTGAGTGTGCCTGTAACTTAGTCTTTAATGTCTATTACACAAAATAAATGAATATCTCACCAAAACAATGTTGGACTCACATTTGAGCAACGGCAAATGCTGGGTTACAGCCACAAAGAGGTATTGGGCTGAGATTGGGGCAGCCATATTCCAGCTATATTTAAATTAGGGTGCACTTCGTCAGTCTAGCCTTAGATTGTAGAAATAGGTGTTTTTCATACATTCTTGTTTATGAAGTGTCTTAACATTATTTTGTACCATTTTAACAACTGCTTTGAAGAAAATTTCTCAATTAGCAGATGAGAGATATTAATAATAATCTTTTTATTAAACAAAGAAAAATACAAAAGATAGAAAAACAAAAGGACAAAAGAAAGGTGAGATTCTATAAAGACGTTTCTGTAAACAGTCTGCAAAATGAATAATTTCTTTGATTTTCCCAATGTCTATCTGTTACATTTCATTAGGTAAATTTCTCTTATTTGGAAATTGCTTTCTAAAGAAAATTGAGAAACTTCAGGGGTTTTATGTGAACCAATTTTTAACAGTGAGGACTGAGTTCACTTACTTGATGGACTCATTCATACAATTTTCTCATTCCCTGATTTGAAAGTACGTTAGAAAGTAATGTAAGAGGAAAAAAATAAAGTGTTGGCTTCACTTAGATGAAAAAGGGTTATGAAGGCTAGTATCAAAGGCACTATTTGAAATTCCACCTTACACAAAATTGACAATCTGCTATTGCAGTCTTTCAAGGCACCAAATTTGCACAAATGATTTAAATACTCTGACAGACAAGCTTCCATTCCTAGTAAGACAGAGCTGCAGCAAGCTGTTTCACAATAATGAAAACTGCACCCAACACACTATTTCTGTACTTCAATGTGCCTTAATTGTCATTTCTCTGTCTGACTTTCTTACCATAGAGAGTCTGGGAAGCACTGAAGAGTCTAAAACTGATGGCAAAGAAAATACTGAGAGCAAAATACACTGTAACTGCAAAATTTCCACTAGAGTTTTAATTCTAACAAAAGAACAAAATATAGTAGTATTACAGAATGATTTGATAGCTGTCACAGAACTAATGTTCTTTTATTAGGAACTGATTCAGACTAAAGCTAAGCTCAGTGACATTGGAAACAGAAAAAAAAAAAAGGAAATGTACAAAACATTCTAAAAAGATTAAAGGTTGCAGTTATGGTAGTAGGCTTTTCACTTTTCCCTTTATTTCCAGCACATGCTTCTAAACCAAATAGAATAATTGATTTAAAATACTTATTTTCCTAAGTGACACTCCTAATAATTATCTTTCTTAAGCTCATTAGGGTACATTGACATGCAATTATGCTAATTTAATGACATGATTTATATTCTTTTATTATTCTTTCAACATAATTTGTGATCAATAATTATTTTTTTTTCCCTCCACTTATATTTTTCCTTTACATTTCCTTCCTCGGGTTAAGGCTGGTCATTATTTTCAGGTGTACAAGAAAATTTCCTAATTAGAATCCATTAACAATCTATTCCATTACTTTCAATTATGCTACCCCTGGTAAAAAGGTGGGATCTTCACATGAATTCTGAGATCAAAACATGTCATTCTGCTCTTGAAACAATAATATCTTAGAGTTGCTCTTACCGAAGCAGCACACCTCCATGCACCAGCAACTCTCTGGCAAAAAAAGTAGCATACGTCTGTCTTTTTTTGTTTCCCATGGCAACTACATTTTCTCAGAAATCTACCAGTGCTTTTATGAGAAAAAACAAAACAAAACAAAAAAATTATATATATATGTAGGGTTAGTGCATTTTATATTATAAGCATAGTTGTATGGACTACTCCAAATTCCATATTTTGCTTTTATCTTCAAGGTGCAAGAATAAATAAATTTGCATATTTAGTGGGAACCAAGGCAGTGGATTTTCTCTTTGCATCATAATAAATCAATAAGGCTGCAGTAGGTATCTTGTAGAACAGTAACTAATAAAGTATTTTAAAAGCAGAAAGCATTTTTCTGCGGCTTTCTTTGAACTATACAGAATGAGGTTGTTTATTTTATCCATTCTCAAAAAAATCCTTTACAAAGCAATACAATGTAAAAATTTTTTTCTAGTTCAACTGTAGACTTCATTGTTACCCGTAAGGAGAAAAAAAAAAAAGTATATTCAAAATCTGAGTTAAAAATAATACTGAAGATGAGGAGTTGCTGCCATGATATACCACATGTATGAATATAATTAAGGCAAAGTACAAGACATAATTTTAAGCAGCAATTGGAATTACTTGCTTTTCAAGAATGACAGACTCATGCACCAGAATATGCTGGGGAATCAACCAAGAAGCTTTGAAGGAAAGGACCTAGGAGTCCGGATGGGCATCAACTTGAACATGGGTGTTCTGGGTTAGCTCCAGTAGGCAGCTAAACAAGACACAGATTCTTGCTCCTGCTCCACACACCAGGATAGGGGGAGAGAAAACCAGAAGGGTAAAAATGAGAAAACTTGTCGGTTGAGAGAGTGCAATAGGTAAAGCAAAAGCCATGCACACAAAGCAAAATAGCAGTGGATTGAGTCATTTGCTGCCTCCTATTAATCAGGTGTTCATCCAGAAAAGCAGGGTTCCAGCATGCATAGTGTTTACTTGGGAAGTCAAATGCCGGGAGCATCCCCTCCCTTCTTCTTCCTCCAACATTTTATTGTTGAGCATGGTAACATATGATATGGAATATCCCTTTTATCAGTTTGGGTCACCTTCTTGTGCACCCCCGCCTCCTCAATGGGGGAGTGAAGTTGGAAGCAAAAAAGTCCTTGACTTTGGGTAAGCACTGTGTAACAATTGCTAAAACATCCCTCTACTGCCAACACTGTTTTGGTAGTAAATATAAAACATAACCTCATACACACTACTATGAAGAAAAATTACCCACCCTTGTCAAAGCCAGCACTATGAGCCAGCAATGTATTTTTGTGGCAAAGAGGGCTAAAGTTAAAATTGTTAAAAATCTACTTCAATCTCTAAATGAGCCTAGAAATCCTTTAGAATTTCTCACATAAACTTTTTAATGACAGCTAATGATAAGATAGTGCCCACTTTTTCTCAAGGACACAATAGCCAACTAGTGCAATCACTTGGCCTTGTGCAATCCTTTCCTTAACCTGCAGAGGCCTGTATCCAAAAGACAGTCTTCATTTTTAAATGACTGGATAAAATATGGAAAATGAAAAGGAGAGACAGAGAACAGTTCTGTTCCCTTCCTGCTTAATCTGAACTTCCATGGAACGAGATTTGTGTTGAACGAGGTAGAAATTATTTACCTTTATGCTCCCAGGAGATAAAGATGCTAAAAAAAGGGGACCTTGACAGCAACACACTGATGAAGATATTTTTCATCTAGTCAAAATGATTATTTAAGTTTGCTAATTCCTACAGAAACTGATAATTTTTCTTTTGTATTTTTGTAGACCATTCTTAACTAGCTAAGCCATCTGCAGAGAGCATTAAGCAGTTAATTCAAGAGCAAGAATTTGGTATGAGCACTTAAACGGAATCTGGAAAACATGCCACACTCTTGCTCTGGTATGCAGACAGTGTAAAAATAAAGAAAATGCATCCAATTAATTAGAACTAGGTAGAGGAATCAAGGCTAAAGTAGAACACTGTTTCTAAAAGTCTCTACAGTAAAAAAAATGTTGCAAGTATGAACTTGATAATTTCTAGTAACATTGAGGGCACCGAGACAGCAGTGGCAATAGGATCAGATAAGAGTAAAAATGTCTTAGCAACAAGGTTGGAAACTCCAGATTTGGGTATATTTGTAGCATACATTGAGATAAATGAGGAAGAAAAAAAAATAAGGGAAGAGAAGATGGATCCAAAGTAGGAAAAAAATAAAAAGAAGGAAAAGGAAGGCTTGAAGTTAGGTAAAAAGCATGAGAGCATGATCTTGCAAAGGGAGAAGTGAGTGTCTGCAGCCAGTAATAAAATTTGCCTGCAGAGAAAAGCCCAACAAATGTTGGGGGAGTCCTCCTCAATAGTCTATGAGACTCTCCATCATTTCAGTACCTAAAAGACCAGATCTGAAGATGTAGTTAAGAGGAATTTGTTTTCATCCTAATACTGAGTGCTTTGATCAGGAAAGGCTTACAAAACTGTAGTTTTATAGCACCTTCTTCCTCATTTAAGAACTCAGTTTCTTATTTATTTTTGCATTTTGAACTCGTAAATATTTTCAATGGTGCATGTCAAGTTCTAAAATAAATTTATTCTTTCAATCAATGATAGAACAATTTGAGGGCTTGAGTGTTGTCTTGGAACATACAGGAAGGCAGTTTAAATCTCTTCTTGTTAGAGACTCCTAATAAGATGAATCTAACAAGTTAATCAACCCCAAATGGATAATTTCCTTTAGAAAAAAAGAAAAGTCTTTGTCTTTTCTTTCTCATTTCAGAAACTCCAATAGCAGAATTCTGAGTAAATTATCTCTCTAAAGTGCATTGAGTATTCCCATACACAAAATTTGTATTTGCCCACAGAGTGCACTTTGTGCCAGAGCAGTCTATATCATATCTAACATCTCTATGATAACGAAGGTTGGACTCACTTTGGACTCAGCAATATCTATCACATTCTGTTTGACTTTAGGGCTTTTTGGATGTCTCAGTTTCTGTGGTGAATCTGGGCATAAAATCACAGAAATTGTGTATTAGAAAGCCAAAATCAGATTATGTGATATAAATCTTTATTTCTCAGAGCTAACTTCATTTCCAAACAGTGGAGTAGTGGGGAAATTGGGATGACTCATTGCATTTAAATGCCAGTGTTAAGCAGGAAGAAAGCCAGCTTGAAGCCTATATCACTTTAGACAAACTCAAGACTTGACATATGAGAAGTCTGCCCTTGTAGTCTTTATTAAAGGGGAGTCAAAAATAATGTGTTTTCTAGAACATTTGCTGTGATTTATGGAATATCTTAACTTCAAATCAATTCTTCGGATTCAGAAATATCTTTGTCATAGAGGTATCCCCTAAGGGTGAAATCTTGATCCATCTGTATAGAAGAGCAAATATCTTTTCCTAAATACCTCCCCAGATAAGTTGCAAGTAAGTGCAGCTGCTCCGCTTCTATCAGTAAGAGAGAAGACTGCATAGCCCTGTCTGTGCTAGACACCATGTGATGCTGAGTGCATTTCATGGGGGGAAACATTATCTTTAGTTTTCTCACCAGGAGCATCTATCAGCCCTGCTTTTCAATTGTGTAAAAAGATTTCAGGTTCCCTTTTCTGTAACATAATTTGTCCTTTATTGGTTTGATTCATTTTACTTTCACAAAATTCTGTCAGGATCTCTGTAATTTAACGTACAGATCTCCAAGACATTTGGAATTTTACAGTTCCTAACCCATAGTCCCAGTCAGACAAAGCAAAGAGGGAAGATATAAGTACATGTGCACTTATGGCTTATTACTGTACTTATGTTTGATTTCATAACGACCAAATACATCTGCTTGATGGGTTACTGTCTTCATGGATGCAACAGATCTGTGCTTTAGCTGTATATATCATGGATATATTATTTCCCTTGTTCAAATAGTTCAAAAGTACTTAGTTTTACTTCAAAGTGGATTTTGAGTTTAAAAATTTTGCAAACATTTTAAAATAAGAGTCGACTAAAGAGGATTTTTGGGAGCTATAATGTTCATAAACTATGTATCCATTAAATAAGCTTGAGAGAAATATGTCAATACAGCAGTACAAGTCCAGCAAGGAGTTTTAAAGTAGCTGGCCTGCAAAGTTGAGGTACCTTAAAATATCAAAACACAGCTCTTCAACCTTAATTTCCTATTCGTGCTTCCAAGCCTTTTTTTATTTCATAACATTCATCAGATTTAACAATTTTAATAACTGAGAGGGATTTTTTTCTACCTGTGTTTAATAGAATTCCCCTAATTGATGATGGTAACTGATTTTTTTCTGCTGTACATTTACTTCAGAAAATATGGAAAAATTTTTAGTAGCATACTAATAAATAATGGAAACTCCTATTGTCGTTTAAGTCATTTCTAATATAAACTTATTTTTGGTAGAATTACTCTGCCAAGATCAGCTAAAATACTATCCCCAAAAGTATTTCTTTAGTTTTGCTTTCCTTGCATGTGTTTTCACTTGGAGAATAATTTCAACAATACTGAAATAAACAGCATTTTTACCTTTGACTTCAAGAGTGTAACAACAAAAGACAACATATTGATTTAAATGGAAATTTTATTAAATCTGAGTTTTGTTTTCTGAGTTCAAGTTTATTGATGATCTCTGGAAGATTGTTATTTTATTCAGTAACCAGATTTAAATATTAAACATTGAGTGTTATGGGAATATACAAACTGAGGTTCATAGAAAAGAAAGCAGAATAATATGGTAATTTCTAATGATGTGACCAGAATAATGAGATAATTAAAGATTTCTCTCATCATTAACGACAAACTCAACAAAAATATTGTGTTATGAGACTGCAATGGAAATTGGAAATGCTGCGGATAAAAATTCAAGAATAATCTGAGAAGTTAACTAAAGAGTCCCCAAAATTCTTTGTATAACTAGATCTCACAAATCTAGGTAAAACATATAAGCTCTGTGAGAGCCTCATTTAAATGTAGTATTAATTAAAATGGATGGAAACAGAGGAATTTCACTAATATGAAGCATTTATCACTCTGGTGATGTAAAAAACTATAAAAAAGACCTGGTTAGAAAGAGAAACCTACCAAATAGGAGAAAACACCTGCCAGCCTGAGAACTAGGTTTGGGAACCAGAAGCACCCTTGAAAAATGCAGCTGGCCTCTGAAGGACAGCTGAGTACCTGGAAACCAGAGACAACCACCAATAGGTGTTAAAACATGGAACTCTAATGACAACCTTTCGTCAGAAAAGGTGAAAACCAGTCTGGAAAAAGACAAAAACAGTCTGGAGAAATAAACTTTTGTTTAAGAGAACAAAAAACTTCATCATCTCATCATCTGCTATAAGTGAAAAATAGAAGTAAATATCATCTTTTGGCTGCTTGAAATGATGTTGTTCTAAGTCCACTTATGTCTTCATGATACAAAAAGGATTTAATTTTTATTCAAAGTGTAGCCTCTGTCTTTGAGAATTTCCCATGTTGCACATATTTTTCTCTATACCTGCATGTTATTCAGTTCTAGCACTTGGCTGACTTATGGGTCCCTGCAGTGCCCTGCCCCCAAGGATGCTGCTGGCCCCTTCTGTGCCCTGGCATAATATTGAAAATATAGAATACAAGAAGGGTATCATTAGTCCGAAAAGAACACTATTTCAGAAGCCATAGCAAAAAAAAACTAGATTGTCTCAGAAAATAAGAACAGTAAATCATTCATTTAGAATGTGCTTGAACATATTGAATGGTTGGTAATGCCTACGAACAGGCAAATAAATCTCATCTTCAAAGAGGAAAGAATTCAGCTCTTTATTTGTAGATGCCTAAATTTGTTGAAAATATGCATCTGTACGTGAGATGCACTTTCAAGCTCCATTTCTAGTTAATGAAATCGTGCAACTAAATATAGTTACCTCAATATAGGCATCTAATAGTGCATGTGTTGACTGAATGTGATCTGATTGTTATATCCCAGTTCCCATTCCATAACCTTGGCCTCTTCTCCCAGGAAATTAGTGAAAGAGGAAGTGGCCTCAAGCTGCAGCAGAGGAGGTTCAGGCTGGAAATCAAGAATTTCTTTACTGAAGGGGTGGTTAAACATTGGAATGAGAGGAAAGGGAGAGCTTGGAAGAACTACCTGAAAGTATAGAAGGAAACACTAACTTAGGTTTTATTCTCATACTTTAAGTAAATCCATATGCAGCTATATTTATTAGTAAGTTATATCCATAATGTCCATAAAGTTCAGAGATCTTGTACTCATTTTTTTTTTTAATATCAAAGCGAGTGGCCAGATTAGGATGGACTGAAATAAATCAACTCCAAAGCAAGCAGTCTTCTTCCCAGTGAAAACTCTCAGTCAGGAAGTTATAATTTTGAAATGAACAGAATTTGATGCAAGAGCTTCTGACACCTTCTATAATACTTCCTTAGGGAAGAAATACATCTTAGAAATATTTGTGAGTGAATGATTGGACTAGATGATCCTTGTGGGTGCCTCCTAACTCAATTTGTTCTGTGCTTTCTTTATGGTGCTCAATACTTTTTTTCTGAAGTTTCACATAATGGCAAGATTCTGCTAACAAGAAAAATAACAGTCTATCTACTTTCTGTCTTTCATGTCAATGCAAGTAAGCTCTAAACAGGTTGTTAGCTCAGTGTTATACCAATAGGCTTTACATGTCTGCTATGGATGACATGCATTTCGTATGAATGGCAATAGATAGTGTTCCTGAGGATTACCTTCTCCTTATGAAAGAGAGTGATGACAATATCTTTGTGCATATATCCCCAAGGATGCAATCTACATAAAGATTTCCTCCTTTTTTGTTAAAAGAGTGAATTAAAGTGGTCAACAAAACAGAATTATTCAGAAGTTCATGTCAGCAACATCAAATGTAATCATATAACAAACAGCTGGAAAAATCCCAGCCTCTTTCAGCAGACAGATTAGAAACTCATGTACAATGTTGTACAGTCATAAACTTTCAAAACTTTTACTCATTTCTTAATGTGATCACAAAATAATACGAGAAACAAAAAATGGAAATATAGTGTGATATTAGAGGAATGTCAAATGAAATGAATGGCAAACCTGTGGTGAGCTTAACTTTGAGCTTTACCTATTTTGTTTGTTGATCATATTTTTTCATTTCTTTCTCATAATTCTTTTGCATTCTTATTAAACCAGAGACTATTAGTAACAGCATCAGTGTATAGTAAATTGTTTTCAGTATCGGTAACTAATTGAAAAATATCACCAGGAGCAATAAACTACAACAGTAATATCAATGTTGTTTAAATAATCGGAATTGTGGAGACTGGAAGGAACCTCTGAGGGCTCTCAACAGGTCCAACCTGTTTCTAAAGACAGATCAAAACTAAATCAGGTCTGGCTTTATCCAACTGAGCTCTGAATGTGTCCAAGAATAGAAATAACAGAGCCTCTCTTGGCAACTCATTTTAGTATGTCACTACAATGTTTGCAGAAAGAATCAAAAGAAAGAATAACTCTACATATGCTAAAATTAATTTGGATAGTTCTGACAGTTTTCTTTTGCAAAAAACAAGAGATATGGGAAGTTTGAATTTCACTAAGATAAATGAAAGGTGTTTGTCAACTATTTTTTGTTCATTATTGCAAACTGAAGATCTCAAGGAATTATTTTGATCAGGAGAAGTTACACTGCAAAGTTAAATGCTTAATAGTAATTTTACTATAAGTACTACAAAATCAAAATATCATTTGATTAAATGAACAGTTACACTGGAACACTTGATTATTTTTTCTTGATAATAGTTTTGTCTATTCACGTTAAAGTAGTAGTTAATGATTTTAGTTAGGTATCTTGTCGCATTGTGAAATATAAACATTTCTTTCCGTGAAAAAAAACAAGTGTGTAAAATTGGGCATTTTTACAGTCAGAAAAAAAGAAGACAAAATAAACAAGTTCAAGATACAAACTTAAAAGAATTTTTACGTACTATTTTGCAATTACATGCATTGCATTTCATTCATTTTTACAACACATCTGATTAATACATTATTTGACCTATTTTTGTAGTCCTCTTTACTGAGGCTAAACAACATCAAAGAAGGTAACAATAATGATAATGTATCTCAGTGATTCAAAGCAGGATATTACCCTGCAATCTCAGCTCATTAATCGTGCTGGTAGTGATGTGCAAAGCACAGTAATATCTCTGTCATTTCCCTATGCCTATCACTTTCCTATTCTAAAAGGCCAAGAAAAGTAAATAGCTGTCCTGTTTTTATTGTTCCAATTTAAGACAAAAGTAAGACAAAAATCTGCCCCAGAAGAGAACAAATTATGTGGGCACATGGCAGCATGAAATACGCTTCAGAAGCTTGCAAAGTATTTTAGCAAATGTCTGCTCTTCTTTCTTTTTTCCCGCCGCCTAAATTTTTGCCTTTATTTTCTGTTTAGAATAACTACATAACCTATCTTTCACATCTGTCAAGCAATTCATTTTGAAGCCTTCATAAATTATGCAGAATTTTAAATTGTTAAGAATCACTGTGGTATTTCAAGTATGGGAAACCTGCAGTGTTTTATCACAGACACAGCTGTACTAGGAAACCCATCACAAAAGCCAATATTGTGTCTTCAAGTTCCCTGTTGAAAAATCTCATAACTCAGACGTCCACACGGGAATTAACAGCTGGATTTTGCTGGATAACCAGCAAAATGCATGAGGTTTTCAAAAAAATGAAGCGGTATGAAAAAAAATATTCCTCACAAGCATTCTGAGCCAGTAAATTCCATTACTTGTATGTATGAAAACACATAATCATTGAATACTTTGAGATCTGTTCCATTGATTGACCTGACTTTAATGTAGAACAAATAAGCTTCAGGATAGTACAGCATAATATACCAGGAAATATAAAGAGGGATTAGGTACAGATACCTAACACTTGATAGGCTATTTTTGCACACTACAATATGACTTTTATATATCAAAGTTACATTCCACATTATGTTCAATCATCTAGTGCTGCTCAAACGAAATCCTGACAATTTGAACTAAACTAACAACTAATGTTGCTGACACAGAAAGCAGCAATACATTTAAGATAAAGTGTATGAGATTACTGGTAACAATGAAATTACTGCATTAAAATAAATGAAGAAACCGAAACCTAAAAGGGCAAGCTCTATGTTGATAAAGTTTATCCTTCATTACTTGCTAATACTACAATTTAAAACATTTTCAGTGATAATGGTGGAACTCTGAGCTCAAGGTTCTAAAGGCAAAAGAAATTAAAAAGTGTTTAAAGCTTCCCTTTGTAGCAGAAATAAAATCAGTTTAGAGTCTATATAACCCATCCCACTGAAGTTACATAGAAAAGATTTACAAGGTGGTCTAATTAAGAATTTTGGTTTAAGTAAAACCCTTCATTTTGAATTGTGACAATTGTGTTGGGTGGTGTCCTGGTTTGAAGGACAGGTGTCTGCCGACAAAGGCGGAAGTTTTCCTTTGAAATAGAGACTTTAATTCCACTCCCCCCAAGTATTCTAATTGTTTGAATCAAGGACTCTGAGGCAGAGATAAGGGGGTAGGAAT
>JAOTQZ010000001.1:46641304-46670381 GCA_026546895.1 Pogonocichla stellata
TAACCCAGCCAGCTCCATTGGCATGATAATGGGAAAAATTCTTTAAATTGACACAGTAATAGAAAAACACTCAACCCTCAGCAGGTGGGTAAATAAAAATACCAAATAAGAGTTAAACCACCATCCAAAGCAGTAGTTGCCAAGCCACTATTGTAACAGGTTCTGAGTCAACATGCTCTTATCTGTTTAGAACATCTGGTCTATGTTTCTGATACCTGCATGTCAATTTAAAAATTATTATATATATTCTTATAATACAATCCTATGTTTCAATTACTTACAAATAGTTGTGTTTTAGTTTGTCACAGCAACACTTTCATCATTCATTTCACACACACTCAGAGACTGAAGACTTGAAAATTAGCAGAGAGTTCCTCTGGCCCTTAGAGTCTTGATTTCATCCTTTGGTAGGGACTACAGGTTATTTTCCTTCTTGAAGTTTCAGATATTCTGTGTAGGAGAGGACAACTGGTTTTATCCCAGACTTCTTGGGAATTTTCTACAACTTTTTCTTGAAAACCAAATTCTTCAATTCACATTTTGATACAGAAATAGATAGTAACGACTTCCGAGTTTGGTTTTATTCTGTTCACGGAGAAAGAAGCTGCTATGCATAATAAGGGCAAATTAATCTGGACATATTTACTTTAGAGAGTTAAACCAACACATACCACAGACCTGTTTTAAGATACTGGCTTTTTTTTTTTTCTCCTTTCTATTCATTCTTCTTCTTTTAATATCTGTTCTTTCAGTGTTGGACAATACCAAATGGCATATAATCTAATTATTCTTCTAATTTCCTACTAACACAGATTCTGAATCTGGGTGCTGCATGAAAAATAAAATATCCAACATAGCCATAAAATAGTGTGTACCTTGAGCTACAGTTGAGTTCTCCAAACATTGTTACTGCTTCATCAAGATGATTTAAGGTATGAGAGACAGCTACAAGGTCTGTCAAATGTGATGAAGGACATACAGAGACATGCTCATCTAGAAGAGTAATACATAGTTAAATAGCATAACTTAGGGAATATTAAAGCACACTAGATGCTAGGCAGATCAGTTCCACTCTTAGTATGGAGGAAGCTGAGTTTCCTTCAGCAATTAAACTCATTATTTACTTTATTCAGTCTTCAAAATGCTGACACAATCTCTTCAAAGTCTCTGTGAAATAAAAACATAAAGCAATAGTTGCAAGATGACTAAACAGGATGCAGCACTCAGGATGAATAGCTTACATAGTGCAATTAAAGTAGTACTCATCATGATGAACTATGGGTCTTTTTTTTGTTGCTAGTAATATATTGGCCAAATGTTGAAATCATTCCACACAGAACTATTATCTACAACACCACAGGGGTGTTAGAATCTTCATGGAGGTGAGAGTCTAATACATATAAATAAATCTGATATGAAAAACATGACAAATTAGATTATGCATTTTTTCTTTCAAATATCTGACAGAAGATTAAGCTGGAAAAAGATCTGCCTCCCAGTCCTTGCCAAAATCTTAATAAAAGTAAATAAAATTTATTATATATAGCAGGTGCCTGCCACCCACTTCATATTGTAAGACTTAAACTCAAGGCTATGAAAATTAAATGAGACAGTTTCAAATTTTAGGGTAGACATTAGACTGACAAGTTTGGTAACAGAATTGCACAAACCATTGCTATCTAAAGCTTTTAGCAGGGGGAATATTTTTATTTGAGATATTATTGCTACTTTGGTAATCAAAGTGCTTCTGGGTACACAATGTTAAGTGTTAATAATTATGGCAAGTTTATTTTTTCTGAAGGCTAGGTTTTGAGAGTTAGGTTGTGAAAGTGAAAATATACTAATACAGGAAGGAACATAAACACTTTGCTAAAAAATCAGCAGTGACAATAGAATGCCGCTGAAGATTTACATGTGACCAGAAAGGGGTGTTGTTTGGTTAGACAAAAGAATAGTTTAGATTGTTGTCAAATGGTAGATTGAAAGTTACCAATAAAATAAAAGTATATTCTTATATGAATGCGAGCATCCAGAAATCAATGGCAACTTTGCAGGAAGATAAAAATAAATCAGTTTAATTGCAAGTTGCCAGAACTATGTCTACAGTTACCAGCACATGGAATGCACACAGGGACCTAGTGAAGCCTGGTTTCCCATGGCTGTGTTTCTGAATGACTGAGACCTGCAGGCGATGGTGAGAGTTTGCAGGCTCTTGTTTAAGAATGTTTTAAAACCAAAGCATTTTTAATTCTTAAGGAGATCTCTAGTATTCATTATTGTCTGCACTCATATTATGTTTAGAAACTTAATAACTAGATATATGAGATTTTTACCAAACTCTCAATAGATGCCATGTGATTGGAGAACATGTGGAGATATCTGTGACAACGTTTCTGATTTCTCATAAAAGCTGAGTTAAGAAAAAAATAAAAAAAATGAGTGATTTTGTATCCTTAGACTCCATTTTAGCCATGAGTTTTACAGTGCAAACACTTGAGAAAGTTCTTTAGCAAAAATAAGTGAATGATCTAATTAAATATTTGCTTCTGACTGGAAAATTAACACCTATTCTGTAATTAAGCAATGATAACTAAAAGTGCACTTCGGCATGATTACAAGAGGAAATGAGAAATGTCATAGGACAAAAGTTTAATAGGCGAAGTTTTTCCTTGGTTTTGATGTTTTGGGGGTTTTTTTGGTACTTGTGTTACTTGTTTATGTATGTTCCATTTGTGTGTTATTTTATGTTTATCACAGAATAAAGGAGGCTTTGCAAGAAATTTCCATTTTCTAGTTCTGGGGAAAAAAAAAAGAAATAAAGCCTCTCCTCTGATCGTGCCATGATCATTGGGAGGCAAATTACTGGGTTCAATGAAAGTTTCCCTGTTGCCATGCTGCAGTTCAAAATTTGGCTACTTGAGCCTCTGGATTCAAACTTCTTGTTATAGATGCTAACTGCCTCCAACACAGAATATGGGGAAAAAAACAACAACCAAGTATTAGGTCTTTCAGTCAGAAAAGTGCCTGGAAAGAGAGAAAAGAAAGTGTTGATGCTCTGCTTTTTTTTATAGCCGAATGATTATATAAACTGAGGGAGATGATTCACTTAAGGGTATAGAAACATGGTAAACTATTGACAAAAAAATAAGTGACTAAGAACACTGTAGAAAGCAAGCCCCAAACACACTTCTTGTTACACAACACAATAGTAGATTTAATTAGAATTGACCATATTTAATTTTCTAACTTGTAAGATTTATCATCTTGTCCATTTTTAACTGAGGAAAAGAATAAGTTGTAAAATAGAAAAAAATATTGAAGGCATAATCTCAGTGAGAGAAGAATGGGAACACAGAAGAAAAATACAAAAGAGCTAAGAGTGCTTTGGTTTCCCAAGTGTTCCACCACTTTCTTATATGATAGCAGGTTGCCACGTCCCACTCCCATCACTCCTAGTTTAAAGCTGTTCTGAACAGTCTAGCCAGCCTACTTACAGAAGTTTTTTTCCCATTTTGTCAGTTCAATTCTATCTCTTCTTAACTCTGCTTTCTTGATCATCAGTGAAGGTGCCTTGGTCATACAAACAAAACCTTTGTTATCACTACAAAGCATGCAGCTGGCTGTTGACCTGCAGAAACTTCCCACTATTCCTCTCTGCTCCTCAATCCCTTACCCCTCACCTGAAGCATTGAGAGAAAACCAGCTGGGTCCCCATGCTCTTGATCTTCACCCCCAGTCCCTCATGTCCACACTTGCTGTTCAGCAGGCCTCCCCTGACAGCAAAGTTGATGCTTATGTGCAGGAGCATCGAGGACAGAGCCTAATTAGTCTGTTCACAGCATTCCAGATCTGAGCAGTAAATCTTACAAGAAAATAGGTTAGGTCAGCAGATAGCAGCCTCCATTACCTGGAGGAAGGAGTCTCCCACCTTTGTCACTCATTCATTTTCCTCTTGGTGCTGCTGTACTGTTCAGATCCAGCCTGTTTGGGTGCATCCTTGAGCACAGCTTCCTGTCCCTCATGTGCTACCAGGACTCTGAAACTCTTCTATAGCTTCACATATACTGCTGTATAGATTCTCCTACCAGAATTAATTTAGGTGGACTTTTTCCTTGTGACAGAAGTTAAAAGCTCCCACTTTTCCATTATGGGAGTCTCCATTTCCCAGCTCAGAGAACACAGACTCTGCCTCTGCTTCCTTCAGTACAGCTGAGCGTTAGGCTATTGTAGCTGCAGCATTGTAAGGCAGATCCAGACAACCTCCTTCATAATATCTTCAGTGTTGAGCAGTCCACTAAGCTCCTGCAGCAGCTACTTGGCAATGCAGATTTTTCCCCAGCACACACTTGAAAGCAAGGACACCACTTCTCCAATCTCAGCAAGAGGCCTTAGGCACTATTCTGTGAAAATCTCTGCTTTTGTTGACTGGCAGTAACACCCTCTCTGCAGCATCTGCTGAAAGGGCACTGCCCCTCCTTTTTTTGGGTGGAACAAAAGCTCAAAGAACCATTTCATCAGGAATAAGTGACAGAACTTAGACGTTTCTGTAGTTTGCTGGAAGCTGGGAGCCTCCTGTAGCTATCCTCATCTATTTGTAGCACTGAGCACAGTAGTGTTCTTCGACTACCCTAATTCCCCGAATGTTTAACGGCACCTGTAAACTGCCATGAACATTTCTGCACCTGTTGCTTCCCTGATGATGTTTTTAAAACTGCAGAACTCTATGATCCTCAATTATGTGAGCATGAATCATAAAAGTTATATTAAATAAACAGCCTAAACATAAACTCTCAGATCTGTACAGATTTTGTATATATGTATTTATCTTGCCTAATAAGTATACAAAACAAAATTTTCTGAACTCTGTTCATAAATTCTGAGGAAAAAAATCTAGTATTTTTTACTTATTTACAGGGGCCTATGCAATATTTTCCTAAAGACTCTTGAAATTCTACATTTTGTATAAAGGGACAACTAATTTCAAATATAGATTTCTGTTTTCAAGATGTCAAAAGCCCAGTGAAATACACTTTAATATTAGTGCCTGTAATACTTCGAATTTACCGTCAGTTCAAGTAATTTTTTTTTCAATGAATTTGAAAAATGACTGCATGGACATTGAAGTCAACTGTAAATGCAGCTGAAAGTCTATAGTCTTCATTTTAGTTTGGATTTTCTTCAATGATTTAGGGTTTAAGTGGAGACTTGGGCAACAGCAAAGGAATCTCGTATTTTCTGTAATGTGTTTCATGCAAAAAACAACAAAAAATTCTTAATAGTAAAGTCTCTGTGAGCCACATCCCACAGAACCTCTTAGTGACGAAGATGCTAGATCTCAAAGCACATGCTTTTAAAGAAAATCTGACTTGTTCTTAAGTCATCTTACTCTGTATTGATAAAGGAATGGAAAGGTAGGCCACCACTCAGCTGTTGCCTAAAACCAGTGAAAAGTACAATTACTTGGCAGTGTTATCTTTCACTGACGTATGACAATTCTAGTAAAAGCCTTCTACCTGGTCTTCTCAATAAAACTCCTTGCACTATCTATAATATGTTAGAAATAATCTCTGCTAGCTTTTACAAAACTCTGCAAAGTTCACTGTCAGACACTCAGGGAAAATTGTCTAGGTTGCTTCATAGTGTGGAGTTGACAAATACTTTAGGAGAAAGAAAAAATATTTGCTATACACTTTGGGCTTGTCTTCAGTAATCAGACATTTTAAAGCCTCTTTAAAGAATATGCTGAAGAAGCATTTAAGTTCTGAAAACTGCAAAGTTGAAAAAGTATTAAATATGGCATACTTGTTATGATCATTCAGCAAAATAAGTACAGCTTCTGGTAATCAGTATGCTGTGAATATTACCATTTCCGTCAAATAAACTCCGGAAAAAAAAGAGTCAGTGCTTTAGAAAAGCCTTTTAAAGTTTCTAATTTCCTTCACTAGAGTTGGAGCCATGAGAGTTATTGTAAAACAAAGTGAAACCTTTTTTTTTCACTTATTGATCTTTATTTTTCTTCTCCAGAATTTAATAACTCCTTTGTTATGCCAATAGAGAGTTCTTAAATTAATTTGGAATTAAATAAGGTGCTGCTTAAGCTGAGAAAGAAAGAAAATATTGCTGTTTTGGGTTTTTTACTATTAATGAGATTATAATTAATCTTTTGATTTTTCACTGGGTAAAGTATAACTTACTACTTCAGATACACAGAGACTCTACTTACATTCCTAATTGATGGATCTTTTTGAGCTAATAGGATATGTTCTAAAATCCTTTTCTTTTTTTTTTTTTTGTTATTATTGTCAAAGCAAATTTTCTTTCAGAAATAAACTTGCTACCTTTGTTGACAAATAAATAAGTCCTCTGACATATGACAATAGCAAAATGAGGTTGAAATATCATATCAGGTTTGCAGGAAAAAATATAAAAAATGAATCAGGCAGAAGTAACAAATTGTTGGCTGATAACTTTTGCAGGAAAATAGAAAAAGTAATTTTGACACAACATCCATTATTTCCTTAAAAAAAAAAAAAGTAGGAAAAAACTATTTTCAAATTAAACTATTTTTAAAATCTAATTACCATTTAATACACATTATCTGAAGCATCGTGACACTGATTGTCTCAAGGTGTGAGCCCCTAAAACTACGAATTATATAAACATTGAAATGTTTTTATCTTCAATGTATATTTTGAAGTAAAAGATGCCTAAAATCTGAAGGCTTGTTTTCCTGAAAAACAAAGTTGAAAAGATGAACCTGTGAAAGACAAAAAGAGCTGGTACAGCATATTCAAGTAAGTTAATTTTATTGAAGGGGGAAGCTCCTGCATGTTTTACCAATACAGTTTCTTAGAAGCTTTTGTCATTTTGTCCAGGAAACGACATAAATCGAGTTTTGAAGTTATGAATATGAA
The DNA here is from genome assembly GCA_026546895.1 of Pogonocichla stellata. Lineage (NCBI taxonomy): Eukaryota > Metazoa > Chordata > Aves > Passeriformes > Muscicapidae > Pogonocichla > Pogonocichla stellata. Next base: position 46,648,219 of record JAOTQZ010000001.1, read on the forward strand.
TATGAGAGTGTGCGCCACTGCTCACATCATTGATTCAACCAGTTGTCTACAGACAGTGGGGACACTGATCTTTAGAGACAAAATGCGCAGCAAATGACAAAAAAAGCTACAAATAGAACTGACAATTTTCAAGTTAGTGCAAATAACATTTACTTCATGTCAAAGTTGGGAAATAATTTATTGCATATAAAACATGAATCATGAGGAAAGTTGGAAATGGTTACATGCAGATATTCTTCATTACTGTACATCAAGTCAGTATAATTGCTACTTTCATCCTAGGAAAGCTCCTCATTTGCTACTAAACTTTGTTAAGTTCATTCAATAGTATTAATGGGCAAAATTCTACTTCAAACCTATGATACATAGTACATTAAACTCCCTTCTAAAACTAGATTTTTAAAAAATGTAAAGTGATGATGATAATAATATGAAAGCAATAAATATTAGATTTTTTTCTAACTCTACAATACATTAGTCAGAAAAAGGCAAATATATAAAAAAGGAAAAATAAGTAGCTCTCTGGAGCAAGTGAAATATAGTTAAGCCAATTTTAAAATGATTTATATTTTGTTGGCTGATTTCAGAGTATTAGTTGAAATACTCACCAAGCCTTTGGAATTTATAAATCTACCCTAGTTAATGTGTACTACCTTTAACTCAGTATTTTCCAACTACACATTAGAGTCTTTACCTCTCTAAATCATTTATGGGGGAAACTCCAGTTCAATTTTCTTAAAGAAATTGGAATGTAAACACTTTTCTGTTTCCAAGTGATAACTGAAATACTTTTTCATATTCCAAGGAACCTCTAGCATATATTACTTCATCAAATTAGATGAAGTCACAGTATGGATTCAAAAATTAACAGGCAACATATTCAAGAAAAAAAAAGTGCAGTGGGTGCAGGGGCATCCAAGACAAATCCAGTACAATTCCATCCTCCATCGCTCCTTGCTTCATGTAATCAATTAAAAAATAAAGGTGTCAGTAAGTTAGCCAAAAGTCAGCCTCCTCTTTTTGAAAATGACCACAGCAGGTCTAATGGAATGTTGTGAAATTATACCTAAGACCTATATATTCAATTAATATATAGAATAATTATCTTTCAATCATAACTGATTTCAAATATACCATATCTTGCATCTCTGTCAGTTTGTATATTAAAAAAAAAATGGCCAAGATCAAAGGATTTCTGGAACTACCTGTTTTCTGATGAACATATTTGTCTGGAAAAAATTGCAGATGGTTGAAACCCTTCTTGTATTCATTACCGTCATAAAGGAAAACTAGTCAGAAACAAGAATTAACCCTTTATACATCAGATGGTAAATGAGATAGTTCTTGTTCAGTGTCTGTAAAACTAGGTTTAACTGATCAAGTTGTTTTTTCAGATCCAGTATAAAATAAGATTTTTCAAACAATGAATAAGATTTCCCAGGATTTAAAAAGAAGTAGAATCCATATTTTACACACATTTTGAAGAATTAACTAATTTCTCTCTCAAATAGTATCCAGGGAGGAAGAAAGGTATAATAAGGTGCAGGAAAAAAAAAAATCTTGTGGCCACCTTATAGAAAAAACTCAGTATCCTAGTCCTCTTCACGTTAAAAGTTATACTTGTCTGGGGAAGGATATATGCTGGACTTCTATAAAAACTTGAGTACAGGGCTGTACCTTGAAGAAAGTACAAAGGCATAGGCAAGAGCTAGGGGCCATCAAAAGACCTCTAGGTTCAAAGCAGGAAAGAATGAAATGTCTCTCCATGAAAAAGGTAGCAAATTCATGGAAGTCCCTGTCACGCAGAAGTCACAATGCACAGTCCCACATGACACCTGCCAGGTCAGAGGGTGAGCCTGCAGGGACTCGTAAGGGGCTGTTCCTTGGGCAGGGCTGTCAAAGAGTATCTGTGTTGTTTGGTGTAGTGAGTGAGGGTGGCTGGGAATCATCTCCTTCTTTGCAGAAAACTTTTACTCGTTTAAACCTTTAGACAAGTTAAGATGTGAACTGTCATGTCTTGTACCCCTCATTATGCTCTCCACAGTAAAGGTTCAGAGGGGGAGACAGCAGTGACTGGAAAAGTAAACTTTCGAAAACTACTAAAATGGAAAAAAAAAACATACCAGGGTTAGAAAATTCTCAGAGCCCAAAAGTGCTGGAGACATGAAAAGAATCATAAATGCCTTTTCTATTCGTAGTCTTCTGTAAACATCTGCTCACCATCATTGTGAGGTTCAAGATGAGTTATATAGACGCTTGGTCTGGAGCCAAATATAGACTTTCTTCTATTGTCAAATTGAAAAAAATGTAGCTGATTTTATGAAACACTGATTTTTGAACTACTAAGTATGCTTAGCTTGTTAATGACCCTTAAATTATCTGTAAAATCTTTCAATATTTCTACCATAGAAAATTAGGATTTGGAAATTATGGTCAAGCAGAGAGTGAATGAATGTCCTGAACACAGTACTTATTTTATATATATAAACCAGTGAATTTTGTGGAATATTCCTTGATTATTGTGAATTATTATATTTTATTTATGTACAGTGGATTTTGTACCACCTTTCTTTGAGCACCAGTGTAGACACATGAAGCCAAATTACTAGACTTCAGCCTGAAGTTTAACTAATTGAAACTCTCACGAGAAATTTCTTGACTTGACATGAAAAAAGCTGCTACATGGTACATAGTGCAGCAGGAACTTGAAAAAAGTTACAGATGTCTCTATGCGGGATAGGTGTGTAGGTGTAGAAGAGATTACAGGCAACCTTGCCCCTGATAAATCACAGCTGTACTAATTACCAAAGAAGAACAGCCTTGCCCTTAATGGGTCACAGCTGAGACTAATAAAGATAAATGTGATAAAAGGGGTGGGTAGACTCGTTGGGGACCCATGAAGAAGAGGACCTTAAAGAGGTGGAGGAGTCCTGAGGAAGAAGGAAAGATTCAGAGAGACACAAAGAAGAAAGAAACATGGAAGAGAGTTTTTGCTGTAGAAGATCTGCTGTGAGGTCAGTCTGGGTCTGATGGCGTTGGAGCCTGCAGCCATATCTGAGCTGGCTGAAAGCTGTGTTCAGAGCCTGCAAACCAACACTTGCAGTCACAGCCCAGCAGGAAATAGCTGCAGTCAGAGTCTGCAGCTGGACCCTGCAGTAGGAGCTTGCTGTAGCCAGAGTCAGGAGATCTAATCTGTAACAGGAGAATAAACTGGGACCTTATTTATGTTGTTGAATGAGAATCTGTTGAGACCTACTGTGAGGTCTGCTGCAACATGGGTGGGTCTCAGAGATGACTAAAGGGGATTTGTCCCAAGTGTTACAGACAGAGGAAGGTAGGCATTGACTATCTTTGAAAGACCATCAGTGAGTCAGTAACCACACAAATGGTACCATTTAAGGACCATTTATGATCCAGGTAAAGATCTTAGACTATATCAGTTCTGGGTATTTTTACTGTGTGGAGACAAGGGCAAGAAAAAGGAAGGGTCTTGCCTTTATATAGGAAGAACCAGTGTGGTGTGAAAGGGCATAAAAAAGGCTGGTTTTGTATAAACAAGCCTCTGGTCTGCCTGGACTGAGCCCTGTGCCTGCTCACTGCTCCCTGTCCTGTCTTATGTGTGGATATACTCTGATCTACAAGCAGGAGCAGATACACAGACAGGCATAATTTCTGCTGGATTCAGCTCTACCCAGTGATGTGAGCAGCCATAAAAATGACCTGGTTTGAAGAGGAAAAGTACTGAACTGAAAATACTGATAGAGAAATTGCCTGTCAGCCAGGGAGCTATGAGCCTGGGAACAGGAGCTGGCAACCAGAAACGTCCCTGAAAAATGCAGCTGGCATCTTTAAAGTATACAGTTCGGTACCTAGAAACCACATAGATCCTGAGATATCATTATACATAAATGGAATGGCAACTTACCATCTGAAAAATTTGAAACAGTCTGGAGAAACAAAAATCACTAAAAGGAAAGAAAATTTCATTCATCCCTGGACTTTTACAGGTGAAAAATAGATGTGAAATGCATCTATGGACTTTTTAAAGTTCTGATGCCCTAAGTCCTCTTATTTCTCTATGACATAAAAAGGACTTAATTTTTATTGAAAGTGTAGGCCTTTCTCTGAGAGTTTTTGATGCTGCGCACACTTTTTCTTTCCTAGACAGCACAAATTTTCTGGACAAACTTTCTTCAGGTTCTTGGACTCTCACTGGACACACCTGTCTGACTTCAGACCCTGTCGTGTAGATCATCTTTGAAGTGCGCTGTCTGCAGTTTTTCTTGTTCCTGCTCTGGGCTCCCCTCTGTGGTAGATATAGTTTGTTTTTGCACATCTGCAATGATCAAGAGAAAGGGAAGGATGTAAAATCTCAATTACATCTGCATAAAAAGTATCCACATTTCCTTGAACACAGTATTTTTTGCTAGTTCAAGCATCATTACCACTTTTCTTAGCTGAATCCTCGATTATTTAAGATCATTTCAGTTGCTTGCACCAACTTGTCAATGGTCAGTGTTTAGGTTTATAGACAAGAGAAGCATTTTAGCTGAAGAGGGAAGTGCCAGAACCCTCCTGTTTCTTATAACAATCAATGCCACTGTGCATATACTCATGGAAAATTGTATTTTGTATGTGGAATTAGGCCAATAATTAATTATACATTGTATGTAATAATGGGGCAATAGATTTCTGCATTATTGCATTGATTTTCACAGAAAAACAATTCAGCAATTCTGCTAATACATATGGCTCACACAAAGGCTCCAGTGAGCTTCTGTGCCCCTGAGGCTTTAGCCAGCCATTTAAGCACCAGTGCAGTCCTGCTGAGCAACCAGACACTGGCAGGTCTGCAACAGGCACAAGGAAAGTGCTCAGCACTTCCTAATAGCTTCTCAACACAGCTCCACTCCCAGGATGGACAATGAACCGTTATAAAACTGCTGCATGTTTCATACACATCAAAACAATACATTTGCCCTCTCTAAGAGGAAAAGTGCTGTTCCAGGAGATCGGGGAAAACAAACAGATGCTCATTTTTGTAGGGAAAAAAAACCCCAACAACCTTTCTTGAACTCTTTGTCCACGTTTTTGATGATGTCCAAAGCAGCCTGAGTAAGCAATAACTCCAATAATTTAAGGAATAAGAGTAGAGAAAAGGAAGCCAAACAAAAAACAACAGTGAAGAAAACAACACCGGAAAAGTCCCCCCACAACCACACTTCCCACACACACCTGCAAATTTTATTGAAGGCAAGAGAAAAGAAAAAAACTACCCAACAATTTTTTAACTACTTTCATATTACTATTACTACTCCTTCTAAGTGCCAGTTGAAAAAGGGTATTTAAAGCAAGAGAAACCCCAAAGAACAGCCCCTTATAGAGAGATCACATAGATGAAGGGTTTTTTTTTTTTTTTCATAAAGATATATTATCTGAAATATATTGGTCGGCTTGATATGGAGTTACAATTTTTTCATCATAATTAATAGCAGTGAAATAATAAAAAATATCTAAGTAATATGAAAAACTCAGTTACTAATACTCTTAAAATTGCTTTCTCCTTTGTGCTATATTTACCTGCCAGGCCGAGTGAGAGGGTTTGGTTTTTATGAAGCAAAGACACACTGAGGTGTCAGTGCCTGGTGGTCCCTGCTGGAAGGGGTGGTGTGCCCATGGTGGGTATTCTTCCCTGTGGCACAAGGGCAGGTGCTTCACTGCAGAGTGAGTCTGGCTGGCTTTAGGAGGAACAGAACCTTCTGTTCCAGAATAGCAAAAAATTCTCCATTTAAAAAACCAAACTGAATAGAGGCACAGCCTCTTCAGATCTTCAGATGAGTTTCTTGCTCAGCAAAAGGAGTAACTAAAACAAAAATGTGTGCGTAAACAGGAATTTATGATGAAGAAGTGCCAGGTAAGAACAGGAAGTAATGTGATAAACTTTTGTTTAGCAATATCTAAAAAGCATTTGAATGACTCTGGACAATTTTTTATTGCATTCTGAGAACATTTGTACAAAAATAACTGAAAATATTCTTTATTCCTACTGTAGAAGCATACTCTTGTTCACATCCCATAGCTGTATGAATTGTAAATATGCAATGAAGTTATATTATTATTATTGTCGTGACAATTATTCCTGCACAGACTAGACACTCATTTTACTTTTATGCTATTTCCATATGACTTTTTAAAATATAGAGTTTTAAAATAATCATTAGGTTTTCCAGGAGGAATAATGGTTACTTTTTTTCCAAATGCATGTTTAATTTTTCTGATGTTTTAATACTGTGGAGGAAAACAAGAAAACAGATTTTTTTTTTTAATTTCCTCTTTGGCACATATTACATATTTTAGTTTAGTGGAAAGGAAGAATAGTGGAATGCAAGTGGACAAAACCAGAATCTGGCAAATATTTGCTTTCCAAAATGAAAAAGGTGGCTGAATTATGGATCTAATTTTTCTGACTTTAAAAAACAGCAACAAAATCTGAAGAAAAGCCATGTCAGTATATCAGGTTTCTTACATGGCACTTTGAATTGCAAAAATTCCTGTACATAAAATGCTGAGGACCAAAGCCCAAAACCTGGATTCTAGCACTGTTTAAATGCTAGGCCACAAGTAGAATCCAAAATTTCATTATGTCTGTGTTAAATAGTGCAAATTTATAAAAGAAATTCAATTCTGAAGCTGAACAAGCTTTGATTTATGTGCGTTTGGTTAAACTACAACTCTTGAAGCAGGAGAGCATGACACTATTAGAAATTATGTTCATTTTTGGAAGGCTGTGAGTAGCAATCTAAGTAAAATGGAAAGGAAATTGATTTCTCATTAATTAGGCTTCAATGCAAACAAAGACAATAATATAGAGAATCTTTTATATTACTAGTATTTTGTTATGCCAAAATAATAGCAAAACAACAATGTAGATGTATAAAAGTACTCAAAGTATTAGTCTGGCTCTTAATTTCATAGGTACTTAATAAAGCAGGTATTGTTGATACTATCAGAATCAAAGTATCTAAACACATGAAATTCTAATTAAAAAGGAAGTTAAATCTTTCATGATGACAAAAACTGTCAGAAATAGCTCACTAAGCCTTACCTATTTATCAAATTATTTTTCTTTTCTTTTTCTTTCTTTCAAAGTCTATTCCTATATTTAAAACAGATTAAAGGCAAAGAACTTTAATTTCGCCATGAATTTTTTTTTAATTATAAAAGAGTAGATCGTTGTTCATTTTTGTACCTTGTAATTGCCAATGTATTTCCTGATTATTACTATGAGTCCTTCCTTTTTCACTCATTTCATGTGTCTTGGAAATCTAGCTACATTTTCCCTGAGGTTGCCTACATTTTAAATGTTAAGATCATGTTGTCTCACATTATTTTTTCCTTGTTGTTGACATATTTCTCTATACAATTAGAAAGGGAAACTGAAGATATTTAATCTCATTTATGTTTTTAGAGCTCATGTAGTTTATTCTTATATAGAAGAGAAAAAGTAATAAGCACTCAATGGAATTATATTTTCAAAAATTGTTTTGTTATGAAAATAAATATATTAATTATTTTGGTGTGATTTGCATTTTTTAAAGCAAATTGTATGAAATGGGAAAAAATTTTGGTAATAAAACTTGCAAGCATACAGTTCTTCATTATAAGTAGCATATTTATTTTCTAAAATGTATGATGGAATATGTTTTCTTCATTAAGGAATGCTGGAAGACAAGCAAACAAATTTTCCTCCTGAAATACTGGCTTTTAATCAAAGAACAACAAGATTCAGTTGACCTGTAATAGTGACCCCAATAGATAAAACTACAGGCAAGGTTTGTTTTTCATTTGCTAGGAATCAATAGTGCCCTATTAATGAAACTGCGATCATTAAATGTGAAGTGGACAGAGAACAAGATAAATGTCTATGAAATTTTACTTAATTGTCCTGGAAGACAATGGGCATGTAAGCACAAAAGTATGAACACTTTTAAAATGTAGTAAATCTGAACATTTCCAGAATTTCTAAAAATCCTCTAAGTGAGCTTTTGGGTTTATCTTTACCTATGTCTACTCTGTTCAAAAGTAGTCCAAATTGCACCCACACTGTTTAATGCTTTCAATGAAACTTTTCCCGGTTAGAGATTTCCCAGCTTGTTTACTATGTTTATGGGTAATATAAGCAAGCTCCAGGCTCTCTTTAAGGTCTAAGGCACTTCTGGAGCATAATTGTATAATTCACATTTCTTTAACAGAAATGTTTAAGAGAGACAATTTAAATCTCCCTCTGGTGGAGTGTATCTCTCTTCATTAATTATGACTCTGATTAGATATCGAACTAGTAAGGGCCAAAAGTAGATGGAATTAATTTCATGCTGTTCACAACCTGGCTTTATATACTGATCAATGAGAAAACTAATTAAAAAAATTAGAAGGTGTGGAGAGAAGTACTGAGGATGCAGAAGTAGTGTGAAAGGTAATCCAAATTTGGAAGCTTGGGGAGTAAAATGAGTAAAGGGTGATAGGAATGCTGCATATAACTAAGTAGCTTGAAACTCTTGTTGCACAGACACTCAAGGTTAATTAAAAATTTTTATATTAATCTCTATTTATTTAAAATATTTCTTTGTAAAATGGGGGTGATTAAATTCCTCTGTTCAAAAAGTTTGAAAATAAATTCTGATGCATATGCACACTGTCACAGTAACACTACACATACAAGCAGGAGAAACTTTTCTTTCTGAAGCAGGATGTGAATAATATGCACTATATAAAGTCTGAAGTCATGGATGCAATGCTGGCAAAATGCTTTAAAAGAGATTATTTGAGTAATAAATTCAATATTATGCTATTTATGTCAAGAACACAGACATGAAATTTGCACAGAACATCTGATTTTCAACTTTCTTAACTCATGTACTTGTTCTTGCAACTTGTATGAAATTTTAACAAATATATCCTATGTCAATGTGAACAGTAGTTCACTCATGATTTTGTCTGCACTTTATTTATTTCTATTTCATGAATCAATTTTGAATTAAATCCTCTTTTACTTTACTTCTGGAATTTTCTGAAAATATTTTGAAACACTGTCAGAAAAAACAGTGTCAATAACAATGGTCCCATTCTCAAGAACAGATGGAGTAGTTGAGTTCTAAAAAGTAGATTCATCTGTGCAGTTAATTATCAACAAGAAGGGAGGCATTTAATTTCTGGTACTCTATAGGCTTTATAAATGGTAAAATGGGAAAAAGAATCCATTAAAATATATGAATTAGTGGCATATAATAAGAAGAATGCCTGTAGTATATAGTGGATTTGAATAATATCACACAAATGAAGACAGCTGTATTGCAAATGTTCTCTAAATATTAGACAAATCCATACAGATTTTTTAATATCATCCAATGAACAGCAACAAAGAAATTTTGAATGTTCTGAGAAACACAAATAATGTCTTTACCTGTTCTACATATGCTACATAAAATTTTCTGTCATGCAAAAAGTGCTGAACTGTAAGCTAAAAAGTCAAGTTTGATCATTTTGTTGTTATTGTGATAAGAGAGATTTAAGAAAGTGTTAGGCTGAGTTTTGTCATTCCAGGAACCTGATGAAAAGAGAGTGATAATGAAATGTGTTATGGAATCTGATGAATGACCTGAACCAAGGTTTAAAGAACGGATACTACTTTTGACTCCATGAGGAAAGCCTACTGTGATCTTAGACTGAAAAAATCAGCTCTACAGAAGCTTAGGGATTTGTCTAAATGGTCTGTGAACCATGTGGGACAGTGAGATTGAAGCTGTTAGATACATGAAGGCAAAATAGTAACTTTTCTAGACTGTATTTGTCCATCCTATGGGATTAGAAATGCAGTTTGTAATTATCTTATTTGCCTCACACTTTGTTGGACAATATTTTCTTTTTCCTTTTTACTGTAAGTTGCAATAGATCTACTCCATAACTAGCTTCTAGTGGAAAAAAAAACGTACAAAACCTACCAGGAATAAAAATCCAGTATTCTTTGGACCATGTACAATTATCTTTGTCTAACTTCTGTGCATACATAATTTTATCCATTTGTGTATGTAGAAAGAATATCTGAAGTTGGAAGGTACCGATAAAGATCATTGAGTCCAACTTCATGCTCCTCACTGGACTTAGCTAAATCTAAACTATATTCATCTTGTCATCAAACCAGTTTGCCAGAACTCTTTCTGCAAGGCTCTTCTCCATCCTCTCATCCCCCATTTTGCCCGTGTAACCAGGATTATCCCATCCCAGATGGCGAATTTGGCACTTGATTTTTTAAATTTATATTTATATATCATATTTATTTATTTATATATCATATTTATTTATTATTATTTATATATCATATTTATATGATTATTCAGCTCTCTAGATATCTACATCTCTCTGTAAGACCTCTCTACATTTGAGGGAGTCCACAGCTCCTTCTAGTTAAGTATCATTAATTCATTATCATTATTGGCATACTTACTTAATATAAATTCTATTTCTGCATCCAGAACATTTGTAAAAATATTAAAGACCATGCATAGGTATATGCTTGTGGATAAGCATGCACGCTTCTTTTATGTGTGTTTAGATATGCTTAGCAAGGAGCTATATACCTTGTGGACATAAAATGCAGTAATCAACACAGGACTTAAGGTACATAGTTTCTGAATCAACCTAAACATTTTCCTTTGAAAAGCAATGTAGAATGTCATAGTGATTAGCTGAGCTCCAAAGGGATGCACTTTATGTAGATAGGGCTGAACAACTAAAGGATATAAACGATTTTGAAGGTGAAAGAAACTGGGCATTTATCTCACTCAACAGTAAGCACTGCTGCTAGATGGTCCAGTCTACCTTTAGAGCAAAAGGACAGAAACTTACACAATTCGACTTGTCTCACAAGCCCTTTTCTGAAAGCATACTTCTGAATAAGATGATTTACATGTACTTCTCTCTACCGGTTATGAACAGTGCCCAGTCTGACAGTTCCTGTATAGAGGTCTACATGGTAAGTATCTCAAGTTAAGTGGGTTTGTGTTATGTCAGGGTAAAAGTGGAGCACTGTGGAATCAAATTGTGATGGTATTTTGGTGTATTAACTGAGCAGGTTAGTGGAATGAACTGACAAGCACCTCATGAAGTTCAACAAAGGGGAATGCAGACTCCTTAACAGGGGAAAGAAGAAATCTTTGGGCTAACTGGAAACTGCTTTTTCAATTAAGTAGGAAGCAACTTCGCAGGATGTAGGAGTGCTGGTGAACCAAAATTTTATCATAAGGCTGCAAATGTACTCCAATGTGGTAACAAAGGTCAAGTCTCTGGATTTCAGAGCATCATCAGCATTGGGAGAAGTGCATTTTACCCTGTACTCAGCAGTGATGAGACCACTCCTGGGCTGCTGTGATGTTGATACTATGGAGGAAGTCCTGAGAAGAGCCAGAAGAGCCAAACCCAAAATCTGGGGCTAGGGTGTAGTTTATGATAAACATGGCAACTGCAAAAATGATATTGATATTTTAGATCCTCCCAAGGACACTGAAACCACGTGCAAAACCAGAGCAGTTCATATTCTAAGTCTAGATTACAAGTTATTGATATCTATTAATAATACTTCTTTTATCTGAATAGCACACTAGTAAAGTTGTTTATTAATGAAAAATGTAACTAGATTAATAAAAGATGAGTTCAGGTATTTGTTTCACTGAAATATATTTTTAAAGGTAGTTATTTCAAAGCATTTTTATTAATAATTTTTTTACTAATTAAAAGAGCTAGTTTATCTGAAAACATGGTTATTAATTTCTGAAGTTTTAAAACAAATATTTAAACACACATTTATGTGGCTGAGAAAGGAAACAGATTTACTGAAGTTCTAAAACAAATGGCTTCAGTGTGGTTTTAGTTTTCTGAGACATCAGAATCTTCATCAATTAACAGAACCCTTCAGATTTTCTTTTTTTTCCTGCTTCATTAACAAATACGTAGATTCTGAATTGCTCCAAGTCCAAAATCAGATAAAATACAGAAATAAACTCTCAGACAGCTTCTCAGCCTTCCCTTCAGATGGCTTCTTAGCCTTCTGCACACTTTAATTTAAAAGCCAATGAGTTACTCTAAGGTATAACCATAAGTCAGCCTGAAGGAAATCTTATAGCTGTGTAGATGATGGAATGAAACTGTAACGCACAGATGGCTTCACTGTTACAAAAGTAATCAGCCTCTCAAGTCAACTATGGAAGAAACGCACTTTTTCCAGACATATATTAATATGCTCAAGTTTTTCTATGTGCATTAAAAAATGTGCAGTGAATTTAAATGAGCCCTGTGAAATATGTGTCACAATCATTAATACATACACTACTAGGGTCAAAAAACTGACTTTTGAAAAGAATGGATTAAATCCCAAATATGATGATAGCCTATTTTTTGTTCAAAGAAGAGAATAAAGATAGAATATTTGAAAAACTGAACTGCATGGTGATATTTCATAATATCTGATAACTGGAAATAAAGAAAAATATATATCATCATGTATATTATTAAGGCAGTTATTCGTTTGCATCTTGAACACCTTCTTTTTAATATTAAAAAGTAGTCTTAATATTCACAAGTCTACTACTCTTGGTAATGGGGAATGAGAAAGACATATCAGTGAAGTACAGTTGCAACCTTTAATATAACCTTAAATATATTGATTGACTTTAAGCATTAACTTTCCTACTCGAGCATACAGAGTGTACTACTAAAAAAAAAAAAAAAAATCAGATTTTGTGACTTAAGACAAAGATTTCTCTTAAAAAATAAAGGTTTGTAGGCCTGAATAATTAATCACTCCTGTTTTTCTTAAAAGTTACTGAGGCTATACAACACTTTTTATTTGAAAAAAAAAAATATATGGAATGTACAATGGATTTAATCTACGGATTCAATGAATATTTTAATGTTAGGTATGTTAGCCTTCTATAGGCATGGACTCATAGAATCATAGAATGGTTTAGATTGGAATGGACCCTTAAATATTCTCTAGTCCAATCCTCTTTCCATGCAATGTGATGCCATCCTGTAGACCAGATTGTTCCTTCCCCCTGCAGCCTGACCTGAACACTCCTAACTACAGGGCATCCACGGTATCCCTGCGCTGCCTCTTCCAGTGTCTCACCATGCTCACAGTAATTTCTTCTCTATGTCCAATCTAAACCCACTCTTTTTTGAGTTTAAAATCTTTCCCCCTTGCCTCGTCACTACAGTAAAAAGTCTCTCTCCACCTTTCTTGGTGTGCTCCTTAAAGGCTGCAGTAATATCTCCAAGGAGATATCGAACTCTGTAGACCCTTGAGAGACAGCACTCATTACTGGTTTCTACTTGGACATTGTAACTATTTGGAAAGGGCTATTCAGGCAACTCCTTATCCATTCAATAGTCCATCCATCAAAAATATGTATCTTCAATTTAGGGGGAAGAATGTTGGTAATATTGGTGACAGGAAAAGAATTTTATATCTTGGAAGACCCATGATGGATTAAAGTTCTTGTTATGGATAAATTTGCTTTAGAAAAGTTCAGTAAAATTAGAGCTCTTGCACAGTTTATGCTCTATTACCCCTATAATTTTTATTTGGGTCACACCTTAGAACACGATAACAGTGCAAAATTTAACCTCTGAAATACCTTCCAAACAAAAATTAACAGGAAAACTTTTTCCCCAAATGCAGGGTAAGTAGTTAATTTTAAAGACAAAGGCAATGGAACAATACAATAAGATGTAATAGAGAGAAGAGGGGGACGTTACAACAGAAGAATAGGATATTTCTATAATGTGAGAGGAATTCCATTCACAGCATCTGAGTTAAAGGGTTTTTTCGCCCATTGGCATATAATATACGAACCAGGAAGCAAATTATTGTTTATAAATAATATATAGATGCAAATATATTCTGACATTTGTAAGTGCTTGTTATTGTAGCAAATTTGGGAGATTCACACTTTTTTTATTTGTTCATATTTATATGTTTCCGTTTTAAAAGTTATGTTAAAAATCATGGTAAAAAACAGGTCTTTTCATCCTCTAGTCATTTTCAAATATTTCTAGCTCCTTGGAATGCCTGAATAAATCCAATTATTTGTGTCTCAGGTGCATATAATGCACAAAGTGGCAGCCAGACTTCTACCTGTAAAAACCTAGACGAAGGACATTTGTGGCTATGGCTAGTTTGACTGAAAATGGTTTAATACCAAACATATCATTTAGAACCCATAGTTCTGGTAGTTTTAGAACCTTAAAATATAACAATATCTAACAGAAATCCCAGAGAAGGTTCTTCCATTGAGAATTCCATTATCTGTTTGCTCAAACTTGTGATATTGCCCAGTGGCACATATGTATGCATTATAGCTGATAATTAAGCCTTTAATTAACATTGGTAATACTAATTGCAAGTAAATAGATATGGTATCAGTCTGTAAATACTGTTTTTTACTAACTTTGTTAATGTTTAATTTACTTGATCGAATTATCTTGCTTAACACTAATATAATGCTTTAGTACACTTTCCATTACAGTCTATTAATAGCAGTTCAATTACTTTTATATTGTTTGTGTAATTTAGAACTAAATAACATCAACATTTACATTTTATCTTTTTACAGTCTATTTATGTTCTTAAAATATTTAAATTCAGAAATACTAATGAATTGTCTTATTTGTGGTGTAATCTGTTTGAGAAATACTCATTAATAGGGGCTAAATAGAAAAAAATGAACCGTATTAGAAATAAACCAACAAAAAATAACAACATAGCATATAATAACAAACAACAATAACCAAAAACAACAACAAAAAGAAAAAAAAGAGTATCTCAGTAAGTTAAATACTGCAAGTTATTTAAAAGGATGTTTTTTATCTCTATCAAAGCATTTTTAATCAGAAAAATAAGTAATGAAATATACAATACATATTCAAATGAAATAATGGCTTGCACCAGAATTTTCATGCACGCAATACTTTCTTATCCTAGATTAAATCTCAAGGCCAGAAACTTTGCAGTGAAAAGTGTTTTTCACTTCCTCCATTCACTAAGAGGGAAATGAACTGCAAGAGAAATCCATTTTGGCACAAATACTCATAAATACAGCTTCTCTAGTGATTCAGAGTTGAATGAGGTGCACCACAACCTGAGACTTATTACACTCCAACCACTAAAACACTGAAAGCTATTCATGTGGGATAAAGCAAGCAGCCTCTGGCACACAGAACAAAATAGCAAAGTGTGAATATTTGTTGCAGGGCCATTCAGACATCTGAGCTTGTCCAGAGCATGTATTCCCTCTGCACTTATTTTAGGAATTTTAATTTTCTGGATATCATTCAGCAGACTCAAGCAGATGTAGACAAAGATAAAACAACTTCCTAGCTTTTCTTTTCTTGCCATGAATCATTTTGCAACTTATTTGTGAATGGAAATTCCATTACTATCCAACAAAATGTGCCTCATGTTTACAAACAAAATGACTCTATATTGTTTTCCATCACTATGTTATCAATCATAGACATAAAGCTTGTAATAATAAGGTATGTATAGCTATAAGGCACTACTCAAACACTTAGAAACACTTAGAAAAGAATATTATATTCACCTCTAATCCCATGACAGTGCAGCATTCAAAACAATCCCTGTTTTCATCCCCTAACATAAAATTTCTGTTTCTGTAATAGAACAGAGATGTACATCTAATACTTTTGTTGTGCAAATTTGATTATTTTTAAATGAATTATTATTATCTTTGTTTGTTTCTAAAGGAAAAAGAACATCTGATGAGGGAGATTGAGTTTTAATCATCAGCTAAAAGCTATCGTAACTACATTTGTTCCAGAATTTATTTTCTTGTACATTTGTTTTGCTGCTTTAGATTTTTCCCGTGTTTGAAAGAAATTGTATCAAACACCTTAGGAGAGGAAAAGCTGTCCTGATATACTATGCCATCGTAAGGAACAGCCTGTGGAATGGCTGGCAGCCCCTTAAGATATGTTGGAATACTCATTTGCATTGTCTAGTAGTATTCCTGAAAAGAGAAAGGATGGTAGAGTAAATAAAAGATACCTCTAACAAAGTACTCAAGGCTTTCTGTGATAGAAAAAAAGAGCAAATGTGAACATAAACGTTTTGATTTGGTCGGGTTTTGGTTTGGTGTTTTTGTTTTATTTTTGGTGTGTTTTGGTTTTTGTCTTTTGATCTTTTATCTGAACAAAATCTTTACTAGGCTATAGAGAGGATTGTCTGAAGACTGATGAGGTATCTTATTGTACAGCAGATTCACCTGTTCATTCTTAAGGGAACATCAAAAGGTAGGGGCAATGGTTCAGATAGTGAAATTATATATATTTATATATTTAAGATATTTTAGCTATCATTCCCATGTTGAAATATTTTCTTTTATTTGTGTCCAGTGCAAGTCTGTTTATCCTCATGCTACAGCTCTGTCACAGTGAAAACTAGCTTAAAAATATCAAAAAAACCAAACTGTATCACCTGAGCTGGTGATAATCAGATAAGAAACGGAGAGTTTCAGTATATTATCCCTGAAAAAATTGTATGCACATAGAAACACACACACAGACATTTGCCATGAATTTTTGCATTAATAACACAATATAATTCTATAAATCACACCAGGGACTGTGTACTACATGAAATTTGAGAGTTCTCTTTGTTTCCTATAATGGTCCCAAATAGATGGAACAAAAAAATGGAATATAAAATAATTTATTCAGCTAAAATATATCTGGCAACTGATTTTTGAACATAACATTGATCTACCTAGAACCATTGCGAAGCTTCTGTCAAGCATGAACCAGAAACTGAACTTTGTGGCTTGTGTGTATACTGACTTATAAGAAATGCATCAATGCTATATACATGGAATATTTCACATATTCACAGTTTTAAGGTGAGCTGTTCACACAAGAAAATTTGAGTTCTATTGTTTCATTCTTTATCCACCTGTAAACAATGAAATCAGTGTACTTTATACAAAAATGACAGACATAAAGAAAGGAAAAACATAGGATGGGCAGACACTGATAACACTGAAAGGAGATGTCAATGTCTTATACTCTCTGACCATGGTCTTTAAGAAATGGTATATATGGAGGATGTAATGTTTAATACCAAAGTTGCTTATTTAGACCTAGTTGATGTTACATAAAATTTCTTATTTAACAGAGTAATAAAGATTCCCCTGAAACCATGATGCACATATAACACATTTCAATACAGCACCTGAAAGGAGGTTGTAGGGAGGTGGGGGTCAGTCTCATTTGCCAATTTATAAGCAATAGGACAAGAAGAAATTACCACGAGTTTTATGTCTTAGGGTTTTAGGTTTAGGCATTAAGAAAATGATCTTCCCGGAAAGGATTGTTAAGCCTTGGAACAGACTGCCCATGGAATGGTTGAGTCACCAGCCCTAGGGGGGTGTAAAAGATGGTAGACATGGCACTGAGGGACACTGTTTAATGGTGGACTCGGCAGTGCTGGATTTACAGTTGGACTTGATGATCTTAGGATCTTTTCCAACCTAAATACTTCTATGACTCTATTACGCTGGGTGTCCCAAATCACCATAAAGGACGATGTCGGTTGAAGCCAGCTCAGGGCCATTGCCCTGTTTGGAAATATTTCCTTGATTGTGTAATTTTTTTTGTATAATTTTGTATTATAAGTTGGGTTCAGCCACATATTCACACCCTTCTTGGGTGTGTGCTGGATTTGGGCGACATAATTACACCACCAGATGATCCATTCAGTTGTGATATAGTCCATTAATCCACTCAACTGACAAAAGTCTCTGAAGGGATATTCCAAACAGAAAATAGCTAAATATTTTTACACTATCCCATATAAATCTATTTGCACTTAAAAATGCTCTTATTTAATTGGCTCAATTTTCTCATCCTTTAAGATCTTTTGAAATGGTTGCAGTAATGATTGCAAGTAATTTTAATTCTTGTCTCCAAACCTAATTTCCACTTTCTTTGCACAGAATATCTACATTTAGACATATTTTACATTCATTTACATTATTTTCTATTATGAATAAATTTAAAAGTAAATAACATATATTTTAAACATTTTGAGCAAGTTGCAGTTTCTTATTAGACTGATTTTTGCCACTTAGTTCAATAAGCTTTAGTATGCAGCAAGCATTATTTTTCAAGGAAATGAAAGATCTGCTATTAAGAAAAAATGTATTAGAGCAACAGATTTGCTGTTCGTAGTTTGTAGGGATAGTAAAACGAATAAAAAATTGAAATCACAAATGCATTTTTTAAGAACAAATACCTCAGTCTAATCATTTACATAAAATTAATGAAGCATTATAATTTCTTCTCTAGCATTTGTTATAATACCTAGTATAAACATTCTAAGCTGTTATCCTTCCTTGGGAAATTACAGTCATTATCTGGGGCTAAAGAAAATCTGATAATAGTGTAATTCATAGTTTTAGGATATCACTAGAATTAGATTCAGCACAGAAATTAGTGTTATTATGGGGCAAAAAAAGGCAAGTAAGTCCAAAGAAAGTTAAAATGCAACTGTTGAATTTAAGCTTTAAATACTAATATATTTAAAAAAAACAATAACAACAACAATAAAACCATTTAAGAGGGGAAAGACTATTCAGTGGCAACCACTGAGAACTTCTGTCTTTGTGTTGTTATTTTTTTCTCTATGGGAAATAATGCATTGCAAAGTGGGAGTTTATTCTTGAGCATAATCTCTGATTAGAATTTAAAATAAAATAGGTAGTCTACATTCATGCTTTATTTTATTTTTATTTTTCAAATTACGTTTTACAGAGATCGTTGACTGGAGAAATAAGAATATCTTAGCTGAATTTTAAAAAGTCTGTTAATGTAAAAAATAACATCTTTGAGAATTACAGTAGAATAATAATCTGTGAGATGTGATCAAGAATGTAAATTAAAAAGTAACAACCTAAAAGTGAAAAATTCAGTCTTTTAGTTCCCAAATACTTTAATGCTGCAGTTTCAAACACACTAAAGGTATATGCATCTTTCCCTGAACAGCCTGAAAGACCTTGAACTGGAAATCTAGAAAAGGTAAAAAACTTTGCCATTGTTGCAGTTCAGTTCTAAAGAGAAAACTTTCATGTCACTTAGTCTGAAATAACGAAAAGCTTTTTTTTTTTCCTGAAATTTTCTAGCAAAAAAATTCTATTCTGTGGAAAATATCGAAGAAAATAAATTCAGAATTTGCTTTTCTTGGCTTTATATAGGTTTTTCATATAACACAGTACTCTGTGGAATGATGGAAATAATAATAACTTGAATATTTGCAATCTGGGGTTAGATTACATATTAATTAGTTATATGATGAAAAAAGAGCTTATGACCATGATAATGATGAAGAAACTAATTTTTCCAGATATTAATTTTTTAACTCATCACAAAGAGCAAACAATGTATTGAATCAGTGGGTTGTTCTTTTGTGCAGCTGGTATAGTAGGCCCCAAAACATATATGTACAGATATGTTAGCACGAAAGAAACAGAAAAAAAAAAGATTCTGTAACAGAGAGTATGTTACAGAATCAGTTTGAATTTAACCCAGCTCAGTAGTGATGTAAGTACTGATGGAGGAAGTTTCAAGACCACTACAAATAAGAAGAAATGTGTAGTGATAGTCAACTGGCTGCAGCAGATGTGATAAAGCTCCTCCCAGTATTAGGCGTACATGTCAAAGTTTTGGGGGATAGGAGAAGTGACATCTGTGAGAAGAGGCCAAGGGTTTCCTAGAGCAGGACACAAGTGTTTCTGGCTCAGTAAATGGTCAACCACTGGCCAAAGTCAACTCAAACATTCTCTGTGAAAAATATAGTTAAGAGTAAAAATGCTGAGGAACTGTGGTAAAAAAAAAAAAAAAGTCTGAGAAACACCCTCAGACATTGGGGGCAGGGAAGAAGGAGAGGGAAAAGCAGGTGTTCCAGACAGCTGAGGAGAGATTCCCTTGCAATCCATGTAGAGACCATAGCAAAGCATGTCATGTGGAGGGCACCACAACAGAGCAGATACCTGTGCTGCAGCCCATAATGGAACAAGTGGATATGTCCTGAAAGCAGCTGCAGCCTATGGAGAACTCCTGCAGGAGGAAGTGTATCCTGAATTACTACAGCACTGGGAACAACTCATATTAAAGGGGAAAAGTGTGAGAAGTAAGGACTAGCAGAGAGCAGCTGTTATGAACTGACCTCAGACCCCCATTTCCCCAGCCCTATGCACTGCTTGAGAAGGGTGGAAGACAGTAGAGGCACATGAAAATGAAGGAGTGAAGTTGAGCCTGGGAAAAACAGGGGAGCAGCATAACCTCAGTAATCAGGAGGTAAGATCTAACCAAATCTATGATAAACAAGCTTAACAAACATGTTTATTTTCAGTAGATGTAGTTAATCTTTCCTGTATTTGTTAACAGATAAGTGATTCATGTTTTAAAGGGACATGGTAAGAGGGAATAGATGTTTGCCATCATTGTAAAGATTTCTTTCTCTACCAGAAGTAAGTGTAGCTTACTGAATTGCCTCCATTGACTTACCCAACTGCTAAGTGGCAATGACATTCCGTTGGCATTCAGCAGAATATAAGACAACATTAATTTATCTGATTATAGGGATTGTGTCCCATTGAGGGCATTATATACCACTAAGAAGCCAGACACCTTCAACAAGAAGTGGCAGAAGACATTTTTATCCCCAGGTTGTGTCACCCTGGAAGAAAGAGCACATGATTGTTCACTTCATGCATGAAGCCATGCTTGGAAGAAGACACTGTTTTTCTCTGTTTCTACAGCGAAATCAGAATGCACGTGAATCTTTCTTGAAAAATGTCAATTCATTCAACTAAAGCCTTTTTGCAGGAAAGAAACAAGTTTAATATTTTTTTCCAACTTAAGAGGTTTTGAAAACCTTAAAACTAAACTATTTTGAAGTAGGTAAAGAAGAGAAGCATTTTTTCTTTTCTTAGAATGAGCTGCTTTCAACTGATAGTATTTATCCATAACTTTGTTTTTTGAGGATTACAGTAATTATTTACAAGGGAAATATTGAAAACAGTTAAGAATAGAATAAGAGATTTGTACTTGCCCCTCCCCTTCCCCTCATGCAAATGTTAAAGACCACAACAAGGTCTCCCATGAGGCTCCTACGGGCTGAACAAACAAGTAAGGTAGAGTTGCACCATTGAACCATGTCAGAGCACACCCTAAACACAGGTGACTAAAGCCCAAGGTGGGGCTGGAAATGTAGGAGTACAGAGGGAATTACAGAGGAGAGTACTTAGAGGGAGTTGGAGTCTCTTGGTTCACTTGGGGCCTACAATTAGAAAATTTCAATTTAGAAGGCTCTAAAGAGTCTGATTAGGCTTCAACTGCAGTTTCATCTGTTTGTTTTGCACTTAAATAATCTTTGCAGCTAGTTTTTCTGTTAGCGTCTAACTAAAGTTCTCTTTCTGTTTCGTAATTTCTTTTTTAAGTGCCTGTCAAAGAATTTGAATACCAAATCACTAAAAAAGTAAATATTTCATCATTTACGGGTTGTCATGTTGCATGAGCAATCAGGCTACATTATTCTATTTAATGAATTATAAATTTGCTGCCAGGAAAAAGTAATCACCCATGAAATGAAGGTATTTTCAATTGCACCTGAAATATATATACATACAGAGGATACATAAGACATAATTTTAATATTTTAGCATCATATATCATGTCATGGGTTGTGGGAGTCATTGTATCGGGATGGACAGTTTCCCTGGACCAACTCAGGAGCTCTGCCTTGGCTGATCTCAAAGTTACAGTTCATTGTTAGGGCGTGGGTACACAGTCCTGCTTAGAGCTACCAGCAGCAGCTCTGGACAGGATGGTGAGAGGGAGAGAGAAGAGAGAAAAAGGAAGAGTAAAGTAAGAGAGAGAGGAAGAATAAGAGTAGAGAGGAGAGAGTAAAGAGGAGAGTAAGAATAAGAGAGAAGTTGTGAGTAAAGAGGTGTAAGAGAGAGCTTTTCCCGTTTACAATACATTAAATCTTCTTCTATGTTGAATATTCTAATTTCCACTAACCAATCTAACACAAGATA
>JAOTQZ010000001.1:46670481-46716600 GCA_026546895.1 Pogonocichla stellata
TTTTGCCGTTTACAATACATTAAATCTTCTATGTTGAATATCTTAATTTCCACTAACCAATCTAACACAAGATACAAATTCTGTAGCATTTACATACAGCCTAAAAGAACCATTACATTACCATAACGTGTTATACTTTAAGAAACTGCTCTTTGGACCCGGTAGGGTCTTCTGACCTTTGGAACTTGCATTTCCAGCAGAAGGCAATTGTTCAATCAGGAGGGGATTACTTTCAGCCGGCCATCCTATTGTTCCATAGTTATTTAGTAACTGAGGTTTAGTATCTCAAAGCTGGCTTTCATTTCAATCTCGCTTGTGGTTTCTATATTTTCAGAATCTGATCATTCATATTTGTAAGGTTTTCCTGGTTCATCCTTCCCAACAATAAGTCAGTTCTGCCAAGGGTGCATTGGTAGTTCAGGCATCTAAATAAAAAGATGGGGCTAACCATTTTTATTTTGTCTGGGTTTGATGGGGAGAGGAGAAAATTTCAAGAGATATTTTAAATGGAAGTTTTCATGTTATAAAAATATCAGTGTTGCACACATAATTTTCTTTAAAAGCAAAACGTTTTTTTCAAAATTATCTAGGGATTTTATAAAGCAGCTTCTTAATTAGAATGATGACTATCAGAGTCTTTCCTGATTATGTCTATATGCTTAATTTAGCTGCTGCCAATAAATAATAAGACACAAATTTTGAACTAACTTCAAGCAGTCAAGGCTTCAGTAGTTTCAGGCATAAGAGTTACCACATGGAATCAGAGCAGACCTTTATCATGTTCAGTATTATATTTTATGAATTGTAGTGCCAATTCTTGTAGTACACAATTTCTTGTCACAAGGAAGTAATTCATTACCTTTATCATATCAATTTAAGTGGGTTTTATCTATCATGAAATCATGTAGAAAAAAAATATTGGTAGTTCTTCTAGTTGCTCTGAGATCCTAAACACCTCAGCATTGTGTTTTAGATTTTTTTCACTTAAGTTCATGTTCTGCAACAATATTTGGAAAATGGTTTGCTTTACTTCTTTATGCTGCCACATATTTTTCTGTGAGCTGAAGGGTTTATATAAGAGCTATCTTTTACTGAAACTCATGTAATACATGCTGTGTAAATTCCTTTGCTCCCCATCACTCTCGTCAAAACTGCTTTTTTCTTTTTTTTTTCCCCACAGCACTGAATGGGACTTTCCAACATCATGAGAATAACTGCTTTTGTGTCTCTAGTATTTGAAAGACACAAAAGTATTTGAAAGACAGGTAGTATTTGGCATTTATGACATATAAAATGGATTGTTTCATAGGCTCTATGTGTCATCTTCTGACATAGATTTTTGAGGGCGGGGAAAAAAAAGAAAGCCACCACATATTTTTCTTTTCACAGTCAGATATAGTTTGTGCTTTTACAAAAATTTCTGTCACCAGACTAGCAGATTTGTCTCCTTTGCTGCAAAAAAATATTTTTCTGTCAGCAAACATGTCTTACTTGCTTTTTATCCATTGTAATTATTTACTCAAAATTGAACTCATCAATAACTTACAAAAACCTGATTCTTGCAGTTGTATAGCAGGACTTGAAAATGGTGTGCATTCATGCAAAACTTACCATTTGCCATAAAAATACAGTTAAATGATATTAATATAGAGAAGCACAAAATTAAATACAAGATACGCACAGTAAAACTAACACAAAGTGAATATTCAAGTATGAATGTAAGTATATGTATATTTTGCATATGCTGCATGTAAAATACTCTTATGTTAAATATGAGAGCATTAATATAGTAGCATATTTCAATCTGTGTATGAAATATAAATTTTTAAAAATCTTACCACAGACAGATTTTTGTTTATAAAGGTAAAAGAAGAAGAAATTTACATTCTGCATTTTTTCACAAAACAACAAACCTCTTTATGCTCTGTTTCACATCTGTTTTCTGTTCCTGACATCTGGGGAGCTCATTCCCTGCAAATGTATCAAGAGAAGGCGTTTTTTGTTCTCAACCCACAGCAGCTAGTGCAAAGGATCCATCCCGAACTGAGGGAGAAAGACAGAGTATAGGTAATCATCTCCTCACTCCTAGATAGTGACATAGAACCAGGAAAAGAGGCACAATAAGTTTCACCCCAAAAGATATAATAATTCATCCAAAGCAGTGTAATATTTTTTTATTAGGCTATTTTCTAAGCCAACTTAACCCCTACAATGAAATATTGTACAGGAATAAATCTGCCATAAACATAATATTGATAAAAAGTGAAATTGAGAAGAGATTCAGGATACTAATCTCATTTCAAACAGAAAAAAACCCAACCAACTCACCAAAAAAAAAAAAAAAATTGCCATTTTGCTCAAAGGATCACTCATGTATTGAACAAATTCCACACCCTCGTTTGTCTACTCTGACCTGCTTCTTGACAAAGCCATTTAAAGCACAGAAAGCTTTGTTCCATAAGCAAATGAACATGTATTTTGAACAAAGCCATCATCAGCCTTCCATACATGGTAAATAGCTATTACCACCTGCTGGAAGTAACAGCAGCATGCACATTGCTAAAAGCAGTCCTATAAAACAGTTCAAACACTGTTTCAGACATCATCTCAAATGTTATGTTTATTAGCAGCTGATGTGTTGTAGCAATATGCCCCATCTTTTCTAGAGAGAACTAATAATTCCCAAGTAAACTTTTGGAAAAATGGGAGGGATTTTTTAAGGTTAATATTTATTTTCAGCACTAATTTTCAGCACTAATACCTTTAAGTAAAATCGGGAAACAGATCCACTATAACTTAGCTAGAAGATCTTGCCTAAGGATATTCAGCTACATGATTGTTTTCACCTTTTATCTGGATTTGTAATGTATTTGGATGTCATTGAGTAAAAATAGTAAATTTTCCTAGTTATGTCATCCAAATAAAGGTTCAAGTTCCCTCTTTGCTTTCATACCTTTTCCAGTTTCTTCAGGTAATAGCTTTCTATAATTTCTTTATATTTTTAACTATATTTACTAAATACTGATAGCATTTGATAGTTCTGTATCAAAACTGACCTCTTTTATCTCTTAACCTTCAGTCTAGCAGATTAGTTTCTCAAAAGACTCTTGGAGGTGTTTCCCTTGTTTGTTTGTTCCTCTTACCATATGTCCTGATTTAACCTGGGATAGAGATAATTTATCCTCAGTAGCTGTTACAGGGCTGTGTTTTGGATTTGGAATGAGAATGGTGCTGAAAACTCATTGATTTCTTGGGTTTTGCTAAGTCATGTTTCTCCTAAGCCAAGGACACTCTGTCCTTCCTTGTCTCATGCTCTGCCAATGGGGAGCTACACGAAGGAAACTGGGAGAGAACATAGCTGGGAGAGGTGATTCAAACTGTCCAAAGGGATATTTCACACCATGAAATATCATGCCTGGTTCTCGGGGGGTTACTTGGAAGAGGAACTGATCTGGGTTCAGGAAGAGGTGTCTAGAGTCAGTCAGCAAGTGGCAAGCAATTGCATTACACATCACTTTCTTGTTTTATTATCATTATTTTTATCATCATCATCATCATCGTCATTTACCGTTATTACTACATTGTACTTCATTTTCAGTTTTCAATTATTATACTGTTCCTATCTCAACATATAAGTTTTATTTCAATTCTTCTCTCCATTCCACTGATTGTGGGGAGGAGACGTTGCTGCGCAAGTGGCTTTGTGGCGTTTAATTTTCAGCTGGGCTTAAACCATGACATGAGGTCCTGTCCTAAGGACATTTGTTTCAGGAATGCAAGCAGATAGGAAATATGACTGAGCATAGTTCAAACACATTTGGGCTAGTAGTGCCATGTAAAGGAATATATAACACAAAGGACTTCAAATAAAGGTAATGTCACTTGCAAATTAGAAGTGAGACTTCATCTCTCTCAAGTACACATTTTCTATATTTTTTAAGTAGTTGATGCATGTTAGATGTTGGGATATTTGTATACAAATATATGAGATAAGCCTGTAGAGAGTTAGAAAAACTTTGGGGCCTTTGTTTTAGTCTATGGACCCATATTCTTTTAATAACTCCCAACAATTTTTTTTATGAGTTCATAATAGAATGGCAGATCAGTTCCTTAAAAACTATAAATGGCCTAGTTACCTCACAATAGTTTCAAAAGAATGTTTCATTTTCCTTAAATGCTCTGTCTTCCAACATCAACATTTGACATAATCTCTAATTTGCTCCTTACAATGTGTGAAGATAACTGATTTTTCTTTACAGAAATTATATGCAGAATTTTTTTTAACATAATGAAGAAGTGAAAAGACTACTTTTCAGTATACCTAACAGATCAAATATTTGAGTCCTCTCCCTGTATCTTTTCACATTTACTCTCATACATCATTGTTAATAGCTTATGGTACTGATTTAGGATTTTTTTTCTTTTTCTTTGTTTTCAGACAGATGTTTCATTTTCCCAACAAACCGCAAAACCTCTTCATCCCATAAAAATCTTATCATCCCATAAAATCAATTCTTATTAATATGTATTTTAAAGTTTGCTACGTGGTATGATTCTATCAATAAAGTAACCTGACATAGTCTACTTCTTTCATAATTTTACTGGCCTATCTTAACAAAAATCTGAAGTGTGGTCAGCTAAAAGCACTCAGCTGCACAAATCTATACTGCTTTTCTAGGAGACATTACATGGAATTATTTGCACATTTCATCTGCTCTAAATTTGGGAGACATCAGTGGAAATATCTTGTGTGTCCATATGGTTTCATGATGTGTTACCAAGCTATATGATACTAACGGATTTGACTTGGTCAGTCACAGAACATTGAAGCCTGTCTACACTTCAAAACCCTTTAAAACACAGCAGGCAGTTCACCTGAATATTGTCTCCTGCTCAGCATGGTAGATTACAGTGTGTATCAGCAGATGTGACCATAAATGAGATCCTTAAAGGTAACACAATTTTGTACACAGACAAAGGTATATTTAAATGGATTTTGACTTTTATTGCAGTCACACGCACCTATTATTTTGTACAGTACATTTTTTGTTTGTTCCCCTATGTTTTACCCTCTGAGCTCAATATGAGTCAGATAGGTGATTTTCTACCACTTGAATGTATAAGGAAGAAAAGTTATTGCATCACTGTGGAGCATTCAGACATAATCTCATGTGTCAAGCTTTCTTTCATTCCTGTTTGATTCAATTTACTCATTATACATTTTTCCCTTTAACTTGGGGTTACACAAGCAAAAGCAGAAAAACATTTTTTTTATGTAGTTATGCTAAATGAGTTTTAGCTTTGCTTCAAAGACAAAAATGCAGCAGCGCTGTGCTGCTTTTTCAGACTTTTCAGTTTTAATCTGGCCATGTGTAGATACTGTCTCTGGAGTCATTTACACCACAACATCATCTCAGTCCGTACCCTCAAATAATTACCTTTAAAAGAACATGATAGCCTTCTTCCTCTGATGTAGACATTTGTAACAGATGAGAAGAATTTCTCCCTAGATATGCTTACTTCCTCTCCCTTGAGAATAATGGGAATATATGATAATTATTTCAAATATGAGTATCTGTTTAAGTGTAACAAATTACAGAAAAACTTTTATGCGTGGGTATGAAATAAGAAAACAAAACTCCTTATAAAAACAAAACAGCCAAGAGGATACTGCTTTTTACTTATTGAGTTATTTGTGTTTGTGTGTAATTCACTAAACAAAGAAAATAGTTACATGATGTATTATTTCAAAATTAAAACATATACAAGTAAAGATAACGACTATGAACTAAGAGTCTATTTAAGCAGAATGGTTGACATGGAGATATATATAAAACATTTCTGACATTAATTGTACCCAGTAACAACCTTCAAGATCAAGAAGACATTGATATTCACAGAGCACATTCACTGCAGCCACAGAGCCTTCAGAGAAGCTCATCTAGTAACAGAAATAGAAATGGAAAATAATGACCTGCCTGAATTAACAAGGGAATGCTTGTGGAATAATTTTCTTTTATACATCAACATATTGACACTGATATTTAAACAGAATGATCCGTCTCACTCTCTAAAATGACCTACTGATTTTAGAAAAGTTATAAAAAAACAATTACTATTTTTTGTCTTTGGAGGAGTTCAGATGGCAAGACAGCAGCATCCCCTATACTAAGGTAGCCAGTGTACATATTTTTCTTTCGAAAGAGAAAGAAAATATACATGTGCAGTGGGTTGACATTGTCTGGGCATCAGGTGTCCATCAAGCTGCTCTATCACTTCTCTTCCCAGTGAGACAGGGGAGAGAAAATAAGATAGAAATCAACTTGTAGGTTGCAATAAAGATGCTTACTAAAGAGAAAAAAAAAAGGTGAAAGTTTGCATAAGCAAAGGGGGAAAATTAATCTCTACTTCCCTTCAGTGAGTGATGTTCAGCCACTTCCCAGGAAGCAGGGCTTCAGCACACATAGTGGTTGCTCAGGAAGGAAAACAGTGTAGAATAAAAAAATGCACCCCATTCTTCCTCCCTCCCTCAGATTTAATATCTGAGTTGACATCATATGGTGTGGAATATCCCTTTGGTTAATTTGGGTCAGCTGGCCTGGCTGTGTCCCCTCTCAGGATTTTGCCCATACTCAGCCTGTTGATGGGGGCAATGTTGGAAGCCAGCACTGACGCTGTGTCAGCCCTGCTCAATGGTACCCAAAGCAGTGGGGTGTTATCAGCCTCTTTCCTGCTACCAGTGCAAAGCTCAGCCCTGTGAGGACTGCTAAGGGAAAATGAGCTCCATCCCAGCCAGACCGAATACAACACAGTATCTTGGTTCTCTTGAATACTTGAAAATGACTGAGACTCTCTGTGTATAATGTACTTTTAAGCTGTAAGTCATTCCAAAAGATGTAAGTCTATCCAATGAGAAAAGCTATAACTGCTAATGTAGAATCATCATAGAATCAGAGAGAGGTTTGGGCTGAAGGGGACCTTAAAAATGTTGCAATTCCCCTGATCCCCAGGGCCCTAACATATTCTTTTAAACTCTGTTCTATGTTAATAACGCAATTAAACATGTTTTCTACAAGACACAATGAAAGTCTGAAGATCCCTTTCAGTGTCTTTTTAGCATTACTACTGAAATTGACCAGGAAGAAGTAATACTTATCCATGAAGGGCTTTAATTGTTATATATTTTTAAAGTCAATATAAGTAAGAAGATTGAGATTGGAAAGAAAAAAACCCCGCAAGGTTATATACTAGCTCTTGGTCCTATTATAATCATAGGGTTTTGACCATATTTGATGTCAAGTATCCTTGATATTAAAACAATTCTTAACTTACTGCATACACACTTTGTTTTTTGATCTGAAGCAAAAAAGATAAATTCATTATTTAAAAAAAAAAAAAAAACAAACAAAAAAACGCATTTTCTATGTTAAAACCAAAATCTTTTTCTAACCTAGTCAGGATTGATATCAAGGCCAGGCCCTGATACGCGATGGCACCCCTGCCCATGGCATGGGGCATTGAAACTGGATCTTTGATCTCTTCTAACTCAAGCTATTATTCGTTATATATGAAGCTGGAGAAAAAAGACAAATAAGCGAACAAACAAACAAACAAACAAAAAACCCCCTTGGCTTTATGAATGAAAGGTGTTTAATGCAATTTCATTAACAGTTTCAGAAAAATATTTTTATTTTCCAATAAGTTAATTATACACCCATATTAGATTAAACTATTCTGAGTTTGAGTCAGAAACTTAAAGGCTTCTTGGGGATAACTGAGAACTCAAAGAATTGAATCCACAGTTTTAATCATAGGTTGAGCCAATATAAAATATTCCTATAATGTCTCTGTAAATTCAGTATTTCCTTACTTTAAAGGTCAGCAAGGAGCCAGGCCAGGCCCTTCACACTGATGCATGGTGGGAAGATGAGAGACAATGGGAAGAGAAAGAAAACACTATTTCACCTTAAAAGCAGTCAGTCAATGCAGCAGGTTTTCCCAAGAAAGTTGCTTGGATCATTTTCAAGATCCAACTGAACCAAACACTGAGAGACTTGGTTTTATCTCAAAAGTGCCCCTTCTTTGAACAGGAGGCTGTTTCTTTCTTAATTGAATTATCCTATGGACTTACCGTATTCAGGAGCCTGGCTTAATTTTTAACTGAAAAGTTGTTAGAGAAGGAAACATTACTGAGGAATTTCCAGGTTGCTTTTTTTTGCATAGTAACAGCTACTGTGTCTGTACAACTAAACAAGATATGTAAAATCAATCAATTTTCTTGGATTTTTTTAATTCTAAAAATACCTAAAAATACATTTTGAAGGCCTTATGTGGTAATATCATTCACTAATTTTCTGTTATTTCAGTATTCATAATGAATTTTATTCTCTCCATATGTAAGAATTCCAGAAGTCAAAGCATGGATCTGCTTCTCAAAAGTCATTCTGAAAAATCTAGTTTTACCTTATCATGGAGAATTGTCCTGAGTTTAAATATGTTTTAGTTTTTTGTGTTCATTTGCTTGTTTGCTACATAGTCTGAGAAAACGGTTACAAATATTGCTAATCTCTTCAAAGCTTGTTTCAGCTGCCTCTAATTTTCTTGTTGCATGTATTTCATGAGAGTCTGCTATAATTAGATATGGGCTAGTGGATGGTTCTAAAAAGCTTAACACTCCAGGCAAGAAAGGTGTCTTAAAACAATAAGAAGAGATTACTGCATAAAAATCTGCTTTTACCTATACAAGAGAAAATTGCCACATTTGAACAAGGTTTTTTTCCAAATTCTTAAAAATTTATTTCTACTAAGTGTTCTTAAAACTTTTAAACAACCTCTATTACTGGAAAACAAAAGGACAATATTCCCAATAATTACAGTAACATTAAGCTACATGTAGAAGTTTGATTTTTAAAACAATCTCAGGGGATGTCTAGGTTTCCTTTCTTCAAATACGGAAATTACCTTGAAGCAAATAAGACTGTTCTTTCAGAAATGCTAGATTTACGCTATAGTAAGAGCCTTCCATTCAATGGGATAGGAGAGAAAAAGGCAAGATAACAGTCATAGATACTTAGGGAAATTTGCAATAGTGTTAATCTTTCTCTTTTCCTAAGTGTGTGCACATTTCTTTGTTTCCAATATAGGTCTGAGTCTCTGCAGGAAGATTGAAACGAAACCAGTCCACAAAATAGACTCAGATGCTGGCCCAGGTCATGCTTTTGTGGCCCTGACATGGCTTTGTATGGACTAACCAACATTTTTCCTAGCAACTGCAAAGCCTGGTCGACTAGGAAGGCTCACCATCCATCAGCACAGAGAAAGTAGAGCTGTTATTTCAGACTTTGACTCAGTATGTGGCTTTGGCTTAATGTATCTAAGAAAAATAGCAAGAAACTCTTACTGAAGGAACGCCTTCCAGAAAAAGTACAATGGAACATGCACCCTGTGGGATCTCATCATGCTGCCAGGCTCTCCAAAAGCACAAAAACCAGACAGCTAGAATGCTTCCAGGTGTGTAGATGCAGCTTGAATGTAAAGGTAAAAAAATTTTTGGTGGAACAAAAGACTACTAATATTAGTTCAAACAACAATCATAAATACTATTTAGTAGTGTTACTAGTAGTAATCAACCAGAAAAATCTTTAAAAACCATGAGTGCCAAAAAAATTTCTAATTTTATCTCTTCAAATGCAGTAAAAAAAAGAGGAAGTTAAAAGTTACGTTTTTAAAAACTTACTTCAGAGGTATTTAGAGGTGCAAAGATGGCTACTATAAGAAAATATTCAATTTCTATTAATAATATATTCTAAGAATTGTCCTGTTTACATCATATTTTATGTGAATCTATATTACCAAGCTATTTTTATAGAAAAAATTAGTTTCACTAAATTGTTTGAGAGTCTGTAGTTTTTCCTTAATTGCCTCTTTAAGCATATATCTCCATATAGCAAGCAAATCTACCCATGAACTGCAAATTAGTCTTCTTTGAGCATAAATGGAATTTTACTGTAATGAATAAGATTCTTGAATCATACTTTCAATGCCTATAATTTCTTGAATGAATTCACTTAGTTATAAGAACATTACATCTTTTGTTAAAGGTTTCTGCAGATAAATAAGAAAGCAGCTGAGGACAACTGTCAGATAATAGTGATAAATGACTTAATATTCTCAATGAGAAGATTTCTAATTTTTTAAAATTTATTTTAACTGATTATGTAAAGATAATACCTATAATTCCATGTAGACAACAGTATTTTCAAATATCCATCTTGTTTTTAATGCTAAATAATAGAAAATAAATGTTTAACATTTAGCATATAAGTAATTAGCAATTAAGACAGCAATTGAGAATTACAAGTTAAAATCAGGTCAGATACTCCACTGATCAACATGTACATTGTTTTATAATCTTCATTGGATCAAAATACTGTTTTACTCCACATCACTGCTTACAGAATAAATTCTTTTAAGTCACTTTTTAAAAATCTGAAGTCAAAGCAAGCATCTGCAAATTTCACAATGCAACAATTCTACTTGACACATTGTGTAACTAAGCTTATATAATGTACAAATTATTATGGGGTTGTGAGGATTTTCTGGTGCTCCTTTTAAAATATTATGATTATAAGGGGTGGTTTTCTAGTTCTTGAGTATATTATTTCAAAATATTACACAACAAAGAATCAAAACAAATTATAACTTTTCTATCAAATAGATAAGTGTGTCATGGCTTTTTTATTTATAAATGCATAAAATTAATGTATATAATTTTGCATTTAGCAAATACAGCTGATAGACATCTGCACTTTCATTTGATAGTCATTGAGATTACTATTTTCCTTACTAGCTCCATGATTGCTATTTGATGAAAAGCGTAAGGAAAGTAGGATGGATGTGTGACGTTGTGCAGAAGTTTGTAGAGCTTATTTCTCCAGCAGAAGTCTGATTGTAGTATTATTCTCAAAGTTATACATTACTCTTGCATTTTTTTGTATTTTTTCTGAAGAAAAGATCTCTATCACTTCTCTTAATTTCTTTAATATGTACTAGAAAAACGATAGCTTAATTCTTTTCAGCATTTCCTTACGATTATTAAGAAATGCATCTGCCCAAAATAAGGTGAGATCACATGCTGAGGTCAATAATGCAGATTTTGTTTAACAGTAATGAGAGAAGAGAGAGAAATAGGAAAGAGGCAGGGGTGGGGGGAGACAGAGAGAGAGAGAGAGAGAGAAAGATTAAACAGAGGATAGTCTGGTATAGATAGAAGGGTCTAGATAGTAGACACCACTACTGCATGTATCCTGCAGTGTCCTGCAGATTCTTCTCCCTGCTCTTCTCCATGGCGAGGGTCCCAGAGTCGTTTTTCTGGAGATATCACCTTTATACAGTCCAAGTTTTGGGTGCCCACAGAGTATAGATGCCATTGTCACAACCTGTGATGGCATGTGTATAAGCAGTTGTTTCCTTTCCCACAGATTTCCACAGTGGGAATATTTATTTGGACACACTAGGAAGGAGGATATCCAGGTCTCTCTTGCCAGGCCTGGAAGTAGCACCCTTCTGTTGCAAAGTTCTCCCTTTTGTGCTTACCTCAAGTTACCACTTCAGTGATTTAGCTCATGGCAAGTTCCTTCTGTGGCCTTGAGAGCGTTTTGAGATATGCAAGTGCATTCTTTAAGTCCTTATACCTTTAACATCTTCAAGTTGAGGTAGTTAATTTAAATTTTCATTTGAATGAAAATGTGAAGCATGCGAAACATGCTTTAAAATGTGCTGCAGATGAGAGAAAAAATTAACAGTCTTAGAGAGTAATAGGATGTCAAAGAAGACACAGGCAGATTAACCAAAACTGCACCTCAGAAGTCTAAAGCCTTATGTGAAAGGAAAATGTTAGATTCAAGTATAGCAATGGTTAGATGAAATAGACTAGATAGAGCACATGGGTTGTAAATAAATTTAGCAAGGTTACAGCTAGGTACAACCACTGGCATGAGGTCATAAATTCTAACTAACTACTAAAAACATCTCAGGAATTACTGTGTCCTCTGTGAATGATTATTCTTACAAATAGTTCCTGGGTACTCAGTTTTTCGTGCAAAAAAAAGTTAGCTGTCTAAACTATCTAACCTAGTTTGCAAGTTGAACTATGCCAATTCATCTTAAGGACAGTAAATATTTATATAAATAAAGCCATAAAGTATAGTACTAAACCACCTAATTGATAATAAAAAAAATGAAATAACCTTCTCCTGTCAAATAAGAAGCATATTTTAAAAAGCCACAGTTGGGCTGAACAAATTTTCTCCCTGCAGTCGCCAACAGCATCTCTGTAGTCCTTCAATGTTGCCTGTCTCTGCTTGCAAAGTACATACACTTTCTTTTTCCACCTAAGTTCTAAATGAATATTACTGTTTAGACAAGACTACATTCTACATAGCTTACTTGAGTTCTGAAACTCTGAATTTACACTCTCTCTTTTGTAGCTTAGATTGAATTTAAGGCTGAAGATTGTTGTCCTAAGGTATAACATAGTCTAATATTTGAAGAACTGTTGTAAAATAAAGAGCAATTAATTCATACACCCTCTGGTAGAAGGGAACTTTTAGTCCAAATTTTATATGTCTGGGAACCGATTTGACAAGCAGGAGAAAAAAAATGTATTAGACCTTATTTGCAAATGCTCTGAAATCGAAAACCCTAGCTGACTGTATAATCAGATGTGACTCATAGAACATACACACAGTCAGATATTCCCCCAGGCCATTTTTATTAGGTTTCTCACTAAATGTGTACAAGCAATTAAACTTTCCACTGAAATGTCTCGTTTTCCTATTCAATGACTGGAAAAAGCCTCACATTCCAGATTGTCCTCAGGAGGCCATCAGAAGTCCCTAATACTATGTGCTGCCTATACAATCAATGCACATATTTTGTAGACACAGAAACATCTAAATTAGGTGACTAATTTAGTAACCTAGATGTATGTTGCACAGTGCTAAAGAGCTTTTATTTCAGCATAATGTATAAGATGATATATAAAAGGTTAAAATGAGAGATTTTTCACTCTAATATTTTAAATAAGAAACACTCTAAAAGGAATTGTCTGAGTGATATAACTCCCTTTCCCAGTGTCACGGTTTAGGAGTAGTATTCTCCAATTTAATATTCCTGCTAAAACCACATCACCACTCACTTCCTCTCCCATTTTAATTGGAAGTACAAAAGGAAAATATCGTGGGTTGAGATAAGAACAATTTTCTGGAAAGAGCAATGAGATAAGAAAACAATCTGTAATAACAAAAGTATTAATAATAAAAAGTATAAGATAAACAGTTTACAGAGAAATAAACCCAACAATAAACAATAAGGGACCAATCCACCCATCAAGTTTCTCCACCACAAGGAACAATTGCTTAGAACGTACTCTCTTCCCCTAACCCCAGGATTGATGTGATGTATTTAATAACATCTGGGGCCTAGGCACACCCCCTCAACCACTGCCCCTCTCAGCTGCTGCAAAAAATTCACTCTGTCCTGGGCAAAACCAGGACACTTGCATTTTTTAACTAAAAATTCATCCATTGGTATTTATTTTAACTTCTGCTGAATGATGTAAAAGTAATCGGTGTCCAGAAGTCTTTTTTTACGTTATTAGCTGATATTACTGAACCATGGAACTGCTCACCCAGCTCTCCTAAAAAGCAAGATGCATATTCTTGTGTTTCATGAAACCATCTAATCTTAAACTAACAGATAAAATTAGATTAATAAGAAATGAAGGTACAAGCCATTTCCTAAGAGATGTTTGTAATTTCATGGAACAGTTTACACTGCTATTAAGTTCTTGGTTCACATAAATGTCTATGAAACTTTACAAGCCATCTGTTCTCAGAATGTTACCCTCTAAATTAAATAGAACCTGACTTCCTGTGTTCTGTAGGTCAGGTAGGAGGTCATATAAAATTAACCTAAGGAAACATCCAGAATCAAAAAATCTCTCCAATTCACACAATATTGATAAATTGTTAAGCAAGTAGGTTAACACAGAGCCTTTAAAATTTTTGAAAATTAAGGAATTTAAAATACATGGGAAGTAGTAGTTGGACTTACCTAGGGATTAAGTCTGGTACTTCAGGATTGTCTTCTGAATCAATTTATTTTTTTTCAGATGCATTATATTATCTTTGTTTTCCTGTAATCTAAAGAAACCTTAGAGTTTCAAGATAATAGATGTTCCTGTCAGATTTAGAGACTAAAAGGCTAGTCATCATTTGTGATTGTTTTTAGGGCAACATTAAATTCTCAAAATCTTTTAGACACAAATACTCTATCCTTTAAACAAAACTGTCAATCAGACAGTCAAGCTATAGAAGATATATACACTCTGTATAAGAAGGCAGAATATACTTAATAGGAATAAATAAGTTACTACACAGAAAAAAAGAGAAGTAATTGATATAAAAATAGGTAGAGATTCTTTTAAAAAGCCTAATCACCTCATAAATCTGTAATATTACCTCTGAAACATAAATCTTTTTACTATGTTGTAACAATACTGCAATTACACTGCTAATAGTCATGCTATAGGATCATGGAAACATTTAGGTTAGAAAAGATCATCTAATTCAATCCTTAATCTAGCACAGGTATGTCCAGTACTAAAGCACCTCTCTAAGTGCAATATCTACATTCTTTTAAATACTTCCAGGGAGTTAAGCATATTCAACTTCTTCCCTGGACAGCCTGTTTCAATGTTTGAAAACCCTCTCCATGCAGAACTTTTTCCTAATTTCCTAAATCTCTGGCACAACTTGAGACTGCTTCCTCTTGTCCTATTATTTGTTACCTGGGAGAAGAGATGAACCCTTTTCCCTCTACAACCTCATTTCAGGTAGTTATAAAGAGAAAAATGTTCTACCTTGAGTCTCGTTTTCTGCAGATGAGTGTCCAGCTCCTTCAGTTGCTCCTCCGGTTGCTCCTCAGAAAACTCACACTCCAGGCCCTTCAGCAGCTCCATTGTTCTTCACTGGACACTCTCTTGCACCTCAATATCTGTCTTATAGTGTGAGGCCCACAGCTGGACACAGGATTCAAGGTGTGGCCTCGCCAGTGCCAAGTGAAGGGTGGCAATCCTTCTGGCCAAACTATTTCTGATACAGGCCAGGTTGCCATTGGCCTTATTGGCCACCCGGGGCCTCCCCTGGTTCATGGGGACTCTGCTGGTTCATGTTCAGCCACTTTTGACCAGCACTGTCAGGTCTTTTTCTCCTCAGCAGTTTTCCACCCACTCTCTCCCCAACCTGCAGTGATGCAGGGAGCTGCTGTGACAAAAAGGCAAGACCTGGCACTTCACCTTTTCGAACCTCGTACAGTTGGCCTTGGCCTATCCAGTTATCCAGATCCGTCTGCAGAGCCTTCCTACTTTCCAACAGATCCATGCTCCTGCCCAGCTTAGTTTCATCTGCAAAATTACTGCCCTCTATCCCTTCATCCAGATCATTGATAAAATTATTGAACAGAACTGGCTGCACTACTGAACCCTATGCA
Source organism: Pogonocichla stellata (assembly GCA_026546895.1). NCBI lineage: Eukaryota > Metazoa > Chordata > Aves > Passeriformes > Muscicapidae > Pogonocichla > Pogonocichla stellata. The sequence continues at coordinate 46,686,034 of JAOTQZ010000001.1, forward strand.
ATACCAGGTGGGGCCAGCCTGTGCCTACACCTTTAAAATTTCCTTCTTGATGAGTATTTAGGCTTTCAATCTCCCTTGCCCTTTAGAACTGTCTCCTAAGGAACCCTTTCAACCAATCACTTAAGCTCACCAAAATCTGCCTACTAGAAGTCAAAGGAAGAAGTTCTGCTGGCACCCCTTGAAAAATTGAAAACTGTAATTTCGTGATTGCTGTACCCAAGAAAGGCCCCAGCTGTCATATCACTCACAAGCCCTTCTGTGTTCACAAATAACAAGTCCAGTAGAGAGCATCTACCCTAGCTGGCTCAGCCACCAGCTGTGTTAGGAAGTTATCTCTCACACACTCCAGGTATCACCCTGGCTGTTTTCTTTACTCTGCTTTCTCTTTCCAGCAGGTGTAAGAAACTGAAGTCTCCCACAGGAACTATGGCTAATGATAATGAGACTTCTCTCAGCAGTTTATTGACTGGGTTATGGCTCAGAATAAGGAATATCAACATAATTTACTTAATCGTAAAACACATTAATAAACTGCTGATATTAAGTTTTTAACACAGTCATCACATGATTTATCTAAAAGGCTAGAAACAGCTTAAGAAGTGGGATATGAGCCAGGATTCCTTATTGTGTATACATTTTCATTCCAAGGTCATTCTGGTTTGAACTAACCCTGATTTGAACTCTTCCAACTGAAACAGATGTGCAAATTGACTGTCCAAATCCCTGGCTTCCACTTGTTTAGCAGTATAAACTTATCTACATTTGTTTTTTCTGTAAATGTATCAAACCTAGATTTAAATCTCTTCATATGAAATTGAGTCAGACCTTGCTGGGATACATTTGACACTTTTTGATATGTTTTTCTTTGTTTAACATCTCCATAGGGCTGTAGCCCATTGTATAAGATGCTTAATGAACAAATAAGTTAAATGACAATCAGGGTTTAAAATGCATTTCATAATATGCCTTTTTGATGACCTTTTAATAATGCAACAATGCTGATTTAAGTTCAAAATAAAGTAGTATTTATTATTTATGCATTATAAGAATTAATAATTTATTAATTGCACATTCTTTATAACGTGCTGCAAACTATCTGAAATGAAAATGAAAAGTTTTTGGGAAATGCTTATTGCATTTCATGTAAAGACTTATAGAGCCCTCAAACACTGAAAATCTTAATGTTTAAAAAGACTAAAATTCTCTTCTACATGATGACTGAGTCCTGGCCAAAAAAACCACCACGAGTTCATAGGATTCAAATGTTCTGTCCTATTGAAGCATGATTTGAGTGTTTTAGGATGTTCATAATGTCATTTTAGACACAACTGTATCTTGCCTGCATACCAGGAGAGTGCTGGCCTTCTTAAGTTCTTATGTGTTGTCTGCCAGGACAGTGGGGTTATCTCAGATACTTCATGGATCAAATTGAAGTAGATATCTAAATTTAGGCACTTAAATTTCTCCCTTAAAACCCTAACTTGGGAGTGGTTCGGTCTGAACGGAAACCCCTTTAAATAACTTTCTTGCTTTTGTCAGTACGTCTGTCCATCACACAGCCCAAACCCTAGCTGACTGGTTGCACATTCTGCAGGGAAAATGTGGTTTTCCATTGCTTAATCTTGAGTGGGTGTATTAAATAGAATTTTTATTTCTTGGGATAAGTGGTTTTAGTAGCAATGCTGTACAAACAGTAACATTTTTTAATTTTTAAATAAGAAAACAACTCTTATTCCGTTTTGTGAAGACGCAGTGTTTGTATGTGCCCTGTGTGCTTTGATAGCAGCTTAGGCTCTTGAGACTATTCAAATGGCTTTCAGATTAAATAAAGCATGTCTAGGAAGCTACTGGCGTGTGATGTTTGAATTGCTATATTTTAATTGTCTAGCTCAGAACTATCCAATTTCAGTTTTAGCTACCAAACAATTTTTCTAAATCTGGCTGAAATTCTCCAGCAAGGAAAAATTAAGAAGATGGAAATAATATTTTATTTTTGTTTTCTTTATTGACTGGAAAAATGCTAAAAAAGGTTGAAATAATTTCACTTAAATGTGTATATATATATTCTTACATAAGTTTATTAAAAAAACTATTTTTTTTAAGATAGTCCCAAGAAGCAAAATATTTTTGATCTGCACAGAATGTGCATTTAATCCTACATAATTGTGCATTGCGGCAAGCTGAGTATTATAGCGGGCTCATATTAGAATGTCTGTAACAAAATCACCATAATACCCTTTGATTGATGCATTAAATCACATTTTTTATAGGTTTAAAATAAGGACACAAATGGAACTATTTCCTCTCTAATTTTTACAGTGACTAACATGAGGCCAGGAAAAAATAACTCTTGTTTGTTTTTTTTTTTCTTCTTTGTTCCTTATTCCTCCCTCCCTTCTATTTATCCACCTTATATTACCTTGAAGCCTAAGGTCTTAATGTTTATAAATAATGGGCAAACATGTTATAAATGTCTTTTTTAAACTTGTTTTTTCCATGGAATGGACTTAAAACTGTTAGCAAAACCTCCATATTGTAAGCAGATAGAACTCTACTAGCACCAAAATACAGCAAAACTGGCAGAAATAAGGCTATTTACCCCATTTTTCAAGTACTTGCTGATAGGCATAATCTTTGAATGTCCTGAGAGAGTGAAGCTATTGTGGAGAGTGGGGTTATTTAGAAGTACTCTCAGATCCTTCTTCTCACAGACACATTATTATTTCATTTGCAGACTTAGCAATCTAATCTATTAAATTCTATATTGTGCTGTTTTTGGCTGAGTGAGAGTTAATTTTCTTCACAGGAGCTCATATGATTTTTGGTTTATGAACGAAACAGTGCTGATAACAGAGGGATGTGTTGCCCATTGCTCAGCAGTCACAGAGTCTTGGCCTTTTCTGCTTGTCTTGCTTGTCTTGCTTGTCTTGCTTGTCTTGCTTGTCTGCTTCTCCCCACCAGTGAGCAGGCTGGAGGTGCATGAGAAACTGGGAGAAGACACTGCCAAGACAGCTGAACCCAACTGATCAAGGGATATTCCACAACACATGGTGTCACGCTCACCACATAAAGCTGGGGAAAAAGAAGGGAAGACATTTGGGACTTACAGTGTTTGTGCTCCCAAGTCACTGCTCCCTGTGATAGGGCCCTGCTTTCCTGGAGGTGGCTGAACACCTGCTGCCCATGGGAAGTTATGAACAAATTGTTTTGCTTTGCTTGTGTGCACTGTTTTTGTTTCACCTTTTGAGCTACCCTTAATTCAACCCATGAGATTTCTCATTTTTACCTTTCCAATTGTCCCCCCATCCCACTGAGGGGAGGCAAATAAAGCAGCTATGTGGGTTTTGGATGCCTACATGGGCTAAACCACAGCAGTAGTTAAATCTACAAAGGTACAAATGACAGCCCTCATTGCATACATGCAAATCTCCTTCTGAAACACATATTGTTAGCAATATGAGTGGGTAAACTGCTGTAGCTAAATGCAAAATTTCCCACAGTAATTCCACAAACTAATTCATGTGCATATGTACGTGTACATAAAACTGTATTTTACAGCTCTCATAATTTATCCTAAAATTTTAAATTGCTCTGTAAATATACATGCATGTTTTTGCCAAAAAGGCTATATTGAGTGCTCCTATTTAAAAAAACCTAAAAACCCACTACCTGAGAATGACCATCACAATATGAGATTATTTGCCAAGTTAATTTTCATTAAGGGTACCATGTACTTTGGATATATGATTATTTTAATTTAAATTTAAACTGTTCAAATGGAGATCCTTGAGACTTGTATTAAGTGACTAGAGAAACCACCTACAATATCTGTGAATCTAGAGTGTCCTAGTGGTTCAGTAGAAAAATTAATTTGGTGACTTTCCCTGAATTAAATAGCAGCCACTAGATCAGGTCACCTTGTCTGTAGTCACCAGCTATTTTTTCTCACTTTATTTAGCTGCAAATAATATCATCATCAGTCTATTTGATGGTTGATAAGACTAAGGGTATTAAAAATGCAAAAGAAAAAAAATTAAACTTAATAAAAGGGCAAAATTAAACCTTTGTTGGAAAACGTTGATGCTTAATGTCACCTGATCTGATGATATCAGTCAGTGATTATCCTAACAGCAGGTATAAAAGTCAAGACAAGACATACAGGCCTAACAATTCTACAGGCAACCTTATGCAAGAGTTTAAACTGAGAATCTCACATTTTGCTAACTAGTTTCCAAGAAATATACATTGACTTTAGTATGAAGTAAGTATTTTGATATTTTATGATATTAATATTTTTGGGTGTAGCTTGATTTATTTTGGGCTTGGTATATACCTTAGGAATAATTAAATTCTGTGCATTGCAGATTTTGAAATTAATAGTCATGAGATTCCTACATATCCTTTCTAAAGTTAAAAAGACTTTTTTTCTCTGTTTTTACAAAGTTAATCAAAACAGAAGAAAAGTTTTAAAATTTACCCTGTGTCTTACGCCTTAAAAATCAAAATATATTCAGCCATAAAGTCCCAAGGGATTAGAGCTGTACTATTCAGGACATTCAGAGGGAAACAGAAAGAGATGAAGAGACAAATTAAATAATCTATTAATTTATTCTATTTATTCTAATTTTATGGGCTTCTCCCAACCACACCATATAGTTCTTTGTGACAACACAGGTCCCTGCACTGCCAATCTAGGAAAAATAATTTTAGATTATGACAAGTAAGTAAAGGGATAGTTTCAAGTTTCAATTACTAAATTAAATGTTAATGTGTTCAAAACCTCCTGAAGATCTTAGTTTTTATTAATGTTTCATCTCCCTTAATAAAATTGACAAAAACTTCATAGCAAGAAAGAATAGATTTAATAAAATATTTAAAATATTTTACAGTAACACCCCCCCCACACAGCAAACAAAACCAAACCAAAAAAAAATGGAAAGAAGAAGGAAAGATACTAATAGTAAAAACAGTGGGGGCCATGATGGATAAAATACCTCAGCCCTCTAACAATATAAGTCAGTAAAATTATCTAGCTGTGAAAATATATTGTCATTAATTTTTTATTTTATTTTCTGAATACAGAATTTCTTTGTGATAAGAACAACTTTAGGCTAGATTGCTCTACCCATATTTTTTCCCATACCATCATTTTAAAAGTAATTTAAAAATAAGAAAGAAAAACCTTTCACGGAGTTTTATTTCTGACATAGCTCAAACAGCTTTGAAATGCACAAACTGAAGCTTTCCTAGGTGCTTTTTGTAAGATTTCTTTGTTGGGTTTTTGGAGTTCTTTTTCTAAATTCCCAAATGTAAGTGCTCTTGACTTCTGGTCTGCCAGTGAAAAAGTCGGCATTAAAAATCACAGTTTATTGTAAATAAAGTAAATGTTCACTCTCATAGATTTGGGGGACTTTTTTTACCTTATTTTACATAATTTTCTGTGCTTCAAATGCTTTGCTTTATTCAAAAGCCAAATTTATCCTATTTTATTATCATATTTTTTGGCATTTCAACTATTTCAATACAATTCCAATTTTTAAATTTTTTTTTTTTAAGAATAAGTAAGAATGTGTGAAACCCTTTTTTTTCACTTATTCCCTCTCTGGAGTTTAAAAACATGCCTCGAAAAATCAAGAATATTGTCAAAATCTCCACCTGCTCTGGTTTTCTTTAGTCTATAAATAGTCAAATGATTAGTGCCAACTTTATTTTCTTGCTTATCTTTCCTGCATGGTTTGGTCGTGGGTGAAGTCATGAAGTCAAAGTGAAAGAGAAATCATTCCTATAAAGGGCTGTGTCTGCTTTCTCAGCTTGGGAGCAAGCCAGTCTTTAATTGCATCCATCTGTCTGAGTTCTGATTTAATGTAGGTGCCTAACAATTTATTGCACAGATAAACTGTTTCCTCAATCTTCACTTCACACTTCAGCACCTTTATACACAGGGGGATCAAATTAAATATCCACAGGCAGTAGTCACTGTAGTATTCCTGCTTCTGAGCACTTGAGATTGCAGCCTTGGTAATGCTTTAAAATAATTTAGTTTTGGGATCAATTTGATACTTAAGGAGAAGAGTGTGCAAAATGCAAATAATGCTTCATGTAGGCTCATCCTGATGTCCAAACGAATCATGTACATTATAACCCTTTCCAATCACTGTAACAATCTGTGCTAATAGAATAAGGAAAAAAAACCCAATAATTAAGAGAAAAAGAGTCTAGCAAGTGATGAAAGTTTGACAATGGGTTTCCTAGATTTCCTAGACTTTCAGAGGTCATGTGGTAGTCAATAGGTCCCCCTGAGAAACTGTCCTCAGGTACAGGAGAGCACAAAAGAACTGACAGATCCTTGAAGATATTTTTCATGGAATGCACGATGTCTCAATCACCAGGTGTAAGAAACCAATAAACAAAGGCAAAATATCACCATAGATGAGTAAAGGCCTGTGAGTCAAACTAAAGGACAAGAAAGAAATGCACAGGCAGTGAAAGACACAGGGACAGGTATGGTGAAACACTGGTTGCTAAGGGAAGTTGTGAATATCCTATTATAGGAAGGGTTTAGGTTGGATAAAGCACTGAGGAAGATGATCTAAAGTTGTCCCTGCTTATTGCAGGGGGTTTGGACTAGATGACCTTTAATAGTTCCTTCCAGCACCAACTATTCTATGATTCTCTGTATTCTAGTCACCACAAACAGCTGCATTTTGTCTCCCAAGATTCACCAATGTGTCATGCACTGTTCAAAATCCTCTAACAGATATGTCAAGGCATGAAAAACAATGTTGTTACTTCAAAGGAACGGCCTACTTTAGTTTCATAACTGTATTACTTTAACTTCAAATCTTCCAAGATGTCTTTAGGTATGATAACTCCCTTTTGCAGATTGGTAGTCTATGTATACATTATTTTAATTTAATGATTTAATGATACACAGATCCACTCTCCACTTTCAGATAATGCCTCCTAAAATGCTCACTTAATTATGGCTGTCTTCATCCCCTGTCTAGTTTTCAAGAAACATGGCTCTTAAAGCAACTCTGTCAATCATCTAAGTTTAATCCTCTGCTATTGCAAGCAGCTGCATCTTAAAGACCCCATTTAAGGTCAAACGTAAATTTACACATGACCAATTTATACTCATTTATGCCTATAAGCATTTGAAATTATTGCTCTTATATTAATATTTTCTCCTTGTATTTACAAAGAACAATCATATCTGCTATTAACTTCCATTAGGCTAAGCCAAAATCCCCATATACTTTCTTAGAGTTTGATGCCATGCCAGCTTAAACCAGTCTAATTTGAGATTATTCTTTTTGCCTGTCCCTCTGTCCTCAGTCATGTGTGCCAAGAGTAATAACTGCCTTTCAAGCTGTCAAACAATAAGCCAGTTTAAAGAACTAATTCAAAAGCAACCTAAATGTAAATAAGGCAAAATTATATTTTGTCCAATTCTTGGGGATTTTCTTCTGTCTCCTCTGAAGTGTTGCTTTCTTAGTTCTGGTCCTTGAACTGCACCATCAGTGGATGCACGTGTATTTATTTCAGTGCAAGTAAGTCTGAATTTCAGACTTTAGAAATACTGTATAAAAATGTAAGAGAATATAGAATTATAATAGAAACTGAACTTACGGTTTTATAACTTGTGATGTGCTCAAATCTGCAAATTCCATAATTGGCACTTTGAGACGGTTGTTCCTGATATAACCCACTTTGAGTAAGTAAGCGAATGTGCTCCAGCTAGACATATGCATAGATGTATAAGTATAATCACACACATGCACTGTCAGAATTCTCATATGTTTAATTTATATTCATGCATGCAAGAGACCAGTGAATCCAGTAGGAAGATGTTATGGTTTAACTCCAGACAGCAACTGTGAATAACGCAGCCACGTGCTTACTAGCATCCCCAGTAGAATAGGAAAGTGAAATAGAAGGTAAAACCCATAGATTATGACAAGAACAGATTAATAACTGAAATAAAGTAAAATATAATCCTAATAATTATTATTACAATGAAAAGAGAGACAACAAAATAAGAGAGAAATAATATTCAAGGGAAAAAACCAATGATGAAGCACGTTACAATTGCTCACCTCCTGCTGTCTAACGCCCAAACCAACTCTGAGTAGCAATCAGTCCATCCTGGCCAGATGCCCTCAGTTTATATACTGTAGATGAAGTTCTATGATGTGGAATATCCCTTTGGTCAATTTGGGTCAGCCATCCTGGTTGTGCTTCCTCACAGTTTCTTGTGCACCTGCTCACTGGCAAAGCAAGGAAACCTGAGAAGTCCTTGATTTAGTAAGAACTACTTAGTAAAAATTCAAATATCAGTGTGTTTTTGGTATTATTCTCATCCTAAATCCACTATAATAGCTAGTCGGGAGAAATTTAACTCTACCACAACTAAGCTGGGACAGAAGGATAGATCCAGGGAATTTAAAAACAACAGGAGATTTAAAATAATTTTGGGAGACTGAATTGAAGCAGCAGAAGGGAATATATATACCTGGTAAGCAGAGCAGAAAACAGTACTGAACAATGAAGTTTAAATAAAACATATTAAAACTGCAATAAAACATCTCCTAACAGATGTTCAGAAAACCTATGGAGAATTAAAAAGGAAAGAAACTAGACCAAAATAAACCCCCAAATCTCTCTCAATATATTTCAAACACAATTTAACATTGTACTTTTATCTTTTTATTTGCTTATGACAAGTACCCAATACAGAACTCAACAGTTAATGTCTTCAGGAAAATTATGTCATAATGAAGGTGATGAATGAATGAATTTGCACCATAATGAAGGCTAGAACCTGAAAAATACTGTAGAATAAATTATGATCTTAAACATTTACCAATTATTCAGTTTCTTCCAGTGATTCCAGACCAAGAAACTTTTAGGGTGTTTTTAGGGCATCTGTCTAATAATCAAGGTTACAGTAACAAAGCTAGACTCCTATTGCTCACACCAAAAAGGTTATTTGAAGAGTTTGAATCTTAGACATGTTTGGAAGGTGTTTCCCACTTTGTTTGATTCTGATGTTAATTAAAATAAATAACTGGATATATACAATTTATATTATATTATATTATATTATATTATATTATATTATATTATAATTTTTCTTCTGTGATGTAGAATTATGTGATCTTTTTTACATGGGAAATTTCTTTTTAAAAGTGGTATAAAAAAGTGAGTTGAAGACCATCTCCTGAAATAGTGATGAATTTAAAAGTCTTGAATAGAATATAAAAGTAGAGAAAAAAAACCCAACAAACCTGAGAAGTTATTGCTCTTTTTTTTCCCATTACCTCTGTAATGGGATGGGTGGAATTTTTTATTCTTTATATTCTGTGATACGGTCTACTTGTTTTCTACTCAAAACGTGTGATGCAAAGACATAGATACAGGCAGCTTCAATTGCTGTAAGTATCTGTGTTGGTTTTCTCTGTTCAAGTTAGTTTTCTGCATGGTAATTAGTATGAGGCTGTGTTTTGGATTTGTTCTGGAAACGGTGTTGATAACACAGGTATGTTTATGTTATTGCTGACGAGGGCTTCCACAGCATCAAGAATTTTTCTGTCTCTCACTCCATCCCACTAGCAAGGAGGCTGGGGGTGTACAAGAAGTTGCACAAAAGGGAACACAACATCGTGGTCATGCAGATGGGAAGTAGTGAATTAATTCTTTGTATTGCTTTGCTTGCATGCATGGCTTTTGCTTCGGTTTTGTTGTTTGTTTGTTTTTTTTCCGCAACCCATGAGTTTTCCCACTCCGGATCTTGTGTTTCTCTCCCCTCATCTTGCTGTCTGGTGAGTGGGAAAGCAGCTCTATTGAGCTTAGTTGCAAGCTGGGACTAAATCACTACAGTATTAAATTTGACAATAGATCTGATAAAGCTCAATTTACTTAATAATATCACCTTAAAAAAACATTATTACAAATAATCATGTCCATAAAGTACCATATGAAAAAAATTTCTCTATAAAAATAGTCCTTTAACTGGCCAGGTATTTTATTCTCTTGGTAATCTGTACATTACTTATACTGGTCCAAAATCTGAATAGATGTCTGCTTGCAGTGGGCTTTAAAAGAGGTAAAGATAAAAAGGAGTTGTGACAGAGTTGTTATTCTTCCAGAATTTACATTCAAATAAACACAAATTTATGAGCATAGTTAAGTGATTTTTGGCTTCAGGAATGAAAAAAACCCTGAGCATTCTTTTGCCTACAATGTCTCAGTCAAGATGCCCGAGTACAAAGACAGTAACCTATCACATTGCAATCTTTACAAGCGGTTTGAATTAAAGGAATTGAAAAGTTCAAGTCAGCCAGCCTTGTTTTTTGTTATAAACATATAAATTTATCTGGAGATAGCATGACAGTTTGATCATTATGAATATTTACATTTGAATTTTTTTCATTTATTCTGTTTACTAAATATAGCTCTTTATACAGCTTTCTAAAAAGTCAAAAATATTCAATAATGTTCTTCATAAATGTATATAAATATTTTGAGCAAAGCCCACTTGACCTGGATGGTATCTATTTTTGTGAAACAAAATCAAGTCAAATTATGACTAATTTCTGATTTTTTTATGCAGTTGTTCAGAAACAGTATCAAATTTAATGAAGAAAAGGCATAATTATTCCCTCCAGTGATACAAATTTAGTCTTCTTAAAACTTTTATCTGAAAAATAATTTTGCTCCTAATTTTATGTTTTTCTGATTAAGTCTTTCATTTTTATATTAAAGTCAGTATGTACTGTTTATCTTAGCATTTAATTGTAAAAACAAGTGCATGACATTGTAGTAGGTTGACGCTGACCAAAAGTCAAGCACCCACAGATCTGTCCATTCACTTCTCTTTCTCATGGGTCATGGAGAAACTACGAGGAATCTTCAGGTGTCCAATAGGTGGGGAAAAAAAAGCTGTGCATTCAAGCAAAACTAAATAAGGAATTCATTCACTACTTCCTATCAGCATGTAGATGTTCAGCCACTTCCAGGGAAACATGAATAATAGTCACTTAGGAAGTCAAACATCATAATCTTTTGTACTGCTCTCCCTGCTCCTTTTCATGAGCTTGTATTAGTGGGCACATCGCATGTTATGGAATAATGCTTAGGTCAGTGCTGGTCAGCTATTCCAGCTGTGTCCATTACCAGCTTCTTGTGTACTTTCAGCAAATTCCTGAGAGGGAAGAGAGGGAGCAGAGCAAGAATGAACCTTGATGCTGTGCAATTGTTGTTTGGTAACATCCAAAACACTGTATATTATCAAGATTGAGTAAGTCACCAGTCCATACTACTATGAAAAAGGTTGGCTCCATCCCAGCCAGACTCATCAGAGTAAGTAGAATTTCTCATTTCTTTCAATCATGGTACACTTCAAAAGTCTCTAAGAGTTTATCATCACTACTAGTATTAACACACAAGGTGACTGAAATCGAGATTCCTATCGAAGAAAGTATTGAATGAATGTATATGGAAAAAGAAAACACAACACTATGTCTGTAGAAATAACTGATCTACTATTTCCACAGGGTAGTATTTAACAAGTTAATAACTCATTTACAGTTTCTTTTCAGTATTTTATTAAGTAATCCTCATCACAATAATGCAATAAAAAAATCAGGTCCAAGTTGCATGAAGAATGAGTTTTTATGAGCACTTCATCATGTGATAATATTTTTAACTCCTAAGAATAAAACCTACAGCAGAATTCCTGGGGAAAACAAACCAACCAACCCCATAACACTGTTCTTACTGAGCATTATATTACCATTTCCATGATAATTTAAATATTACTTTCCTAATAACATTTTTAAAACAAATCTGAGAATAGTAAAGTCCAGGAAAAGTCTCAGAGCCTGAGAGATAATTTAGATAAATGTAAAGAACAGACAGTGAAAAAGAGCTTGGAAGAGGAGAGAATGTAATGAGTGTACATGTATCATCATCCATAAATAGAAGGCTGTTGGACCAGTAGAGATAGTTCTTAATCATCAATAACTTTTAGAGATTTTGAAAATGACATTTATTATTTTACATGAAAGTCCTTTAATTGTCTTATATGACCAGAAGCCAAATAACCCAAGGTAATCTCATTTGAAATGGAGGAACTGCAATTGAAACCACTAAGAAAATGAGAGTTTTACTCTATAAAAGAAACATGTGAAAGAGCACTGAGTGATATCATGCTTGTAGAGTTAGAGAAGGTCAATGTCACAGTAAACCTAGAAAATGATATAATATTTGATTTACAATTTTGGAAAAGATAGGAGTTGCAGGGGGATGTTGACTTTTCAACCTCAGCAAAGCAAGTGTCAGAATAGCGATGAGGACATAGATTATCTAATTTACAGCATTCTGCTCCAGCCATTAAGCTATTAACCAGCATTATTTCAACTAATGGAAAGCCATTAAATTTTTAGGGTGTCATTTAATGTTAGAAGAGCTGATCGCTAAAGAACAATTGAGTTTCTGCAGCATATTTTTTATGGCACTTAATTAGGGATATGTCCTCAAGTAAACTCATAAAACCTATGTCTCTCCTGCTTAAAGTTCCCTAGGTCACAGGCTCTTAAAGTGCCAATAAATCTCTGCTAGTTGACTTCACCTCCCGACTCTTCAAGTGAAATTTTCTTCACAAGTTATTATATTGCCTTCTTTCTTTCTGCATTAGGGGCCATGGGGCCATCTTTTTAAATTATGAGTTATCACCGTAAATCCATTGGCCTTCACAATGTTAAAGTTTATAGGGTTTCCAGTGATCAGCTACACTAAAAAATGCACTTTCAAGTAATCATTTGATTGTCACTATGTAGGCTAACATAAATAATACTAGTAAACAAACAGTACAATATTTCTGCAGTGCAATTGAAATTAAATCATTGTGCAGCTTTTCAATTGAAGTTATTTCACATTGGAAGTACTACTTTAGAGGCATCTTAGGAAGGATTTGGTTTTTTCCAAAACAGAATACATAAATCCAGATTTCTCTAGGGAGAATTAACAAATGAATAGTATAGCTGAATTGGTACTAACACAAATTTGTAGTTATAATCTTTCAAAGGAAGAATTTCCTATCTCTACTTCATTTGAGTTCATTTATCTCAAAAGTTAGAAACATAATGATAACATTAAGGTAGAACAGAATGAAGAGCAGCCTTTGAGGAAAAATAGAGAAGAATTTCAGCATAGATGCACTCAGTAGATACTCTAAAAAACTATACATATGTTTGACACATAATCAGATAAAATTGTAGAGAGATAATATAAATAAAATATATAAAATAATAAATAATTATATAAATATAATAAATAAAAAAGATAAATTGTATAGACAAAATAAATACATTTAAAACACAGAGTATTAGAAAATAGATTATCCCTATAAGCATCTTTGACTGAAGTAACTTTCAGGCTATAATCAAACATGTAAATTTTCTGCTATATAGGTGCCAACAGTAGACATTATGAATAGAATTGTTTTCTTGTAAGAAAATCCTGAGCTCAGAGACCAGATGAGCAAAATAGCATAAGCTTCCTGCAGTGGTCTGCATGTCAGGCTTCATGCATGTTTGCTGATGCAGAAATTAGTCCCCAGCATCCAAGGGAAGTAGTGTTATCTACCCTATCCCCTCTTCCTTCATACAGTTGGCTCTACTAAATTACATTTTAAGAGATATTTTGATTTAAGTGCCTTTCTTACTGACACCATAATGAACCAGTACCTCTGGCACATACTGCATGCTTGAAGATTGGTTTAAGACTAACATCAGACTAACATTAAGACTTACTGCAGCATCAGCAGCCTACTAGTATGATCAAGAAAAGTGTGAGGAAATGAACAGCTTTGTGAGTGCTTGACTGTTTGTCAGGGTCAATATCAACACTATCAATATCAATATCAACACTACAAAGTCATACATGACTGCATGTCCCTTCTACACACTGAGACTTATGGATGCTCTTGAAAGAAAACAGAGAGTTTATGGCAGAGTTGGATGGAAATTGCATTAGTGGTCTAGTGCCGAGAGCTAGAGCATTGCAAGCAGACGGGAGACTGAGTTGCTCAGTTTAACCACTGCCTCCTCAAGTTATAGTGTGTGGACCACTGTTCTGATGGCTGATTGAAATAGTCAGCATGGCATGGAGAAGGCAGAGGAGAGGACTGTGCTGCCTTGACAGCAAATGAGGATAACCAAATATTTGGAATATCTGGGTAAGTGTCCAGGCAAATCTTTGACATAACAGCAGCAATATGTTCTAGTGAATAACAATGCTTGATGCACTTTATTTACCTTGTCAAAAGGAAGCCACTAAGTAGTAATCTATTGAAGACAAAATAAAGCTTTACTTTGAACAAGTAAAGCTTTACTTTATTATTCAGAAGTGCAGAAATATTTTCTTTCTTCCTTCACTTCCTTCTTTGCATTCCTTTTGTATTCAAAGCTTTTCACAGCACATAACAGGAAATTTAACAAGATTTGATTCTCTTAAATAAAAAGGCAAATATTTCAGTTTACACGATCTGAGAAAAAAAAGACTGTAGTTATACTCATTTTTCCCACTATGAGACAATTGATCCCTTTACAGAAAATATGACAACAATTCAGAAAGATGAAATCATTATGTCTACAGTGGTGAATGTCAATATATTTGTGATATTTGGCCTCAGCTGGTGAAAATATCAACTTATTTCTATGAATTAACAGAAATATTTGTTTTCAGGTTATAAAACAAATGAAAATTACAGTTATTTTATATCCACAATGGAAAATTGTTCTCATTCATTTTAAATGGAATCTGCTTTGATAGAGCAAATTTCTGTGAGGACTTGCTCACATATGTAAAATCTTAAATGGTACAGGAGCCAGATATAAAAAACTCCATTTAAAACTTTCATTCTTAGTATTTTGACCCATTCAAGTATACTGGAACTCTCTTTGTCCTTTTATGCCTCCGTTTAACTTGCAAAACTTTTTTCTCCCATGTGTTCAGCAATAAAGACACTGGATTACCCTTTCCCACTATTCTTACCCATCCTCAAAATCTTAAAATGAACAATAGAATATACATTATTTGCAAAACTAAGAATTTATTTTTAATATAATATAAATTTAAAGTCTAAACAAAGAATTAATTTTATGGTAAATCTAATTGTTACAGAGGAAGAAAAGAATACTGAAAAAAATATTTGTAGTAGTTAAAATGGTTATGCACTTTCCGGTATGTACAAGCTGATGTTGTGGTCCTGACTTCATTATTTCAGTTCATCCTAATTTTGAACATTCACTTTTCCTGATGAAGATAGAGGGGCAGTTGCAACAATTCATCAGTGTCCAGAGACTTCACCAGGAGGACATACAATGAGCTTTTCTAAAATGCAGATATCTAAATACGATATGCTCTCCTAATATTAAATAGAGATAAATCTGTACTTTCAAAACATACTTCTTAGGGAAAAAAAAAAAACCTGCTTCTTTATCAGGTTATCATTCATGTGATATATTGCTGTCTAAGTTGAAAATTTCTCTCAAATTAATAGTAAACGTAAAGAGGTCATATCAGACAAGGATGTCTAAATTTAAAAACTCATGTCCCTCCACCTCTCTTCACAGACCAAGTGTTCTAACCAACCTGGTGGCTCTGCCCTACGCTAGACAATGGCATTGCCAGGTCCAGGGAGAAGGTGTGTGTCTTCATTTCTGAAGGGAGAACTCTGAATTACTTATTTCTACATTTCATGAGGCTCCATCTGGTACACTTCTCCTGATAATCAGGATAGTATTACTCTAAATGGCATTACTGCCTTCTGGCATATCAATTTGATCCCACCAGTTTGGTGTCATCTGAGAACCTGATGACAGCAAACTGTGTCATGTCCAAGTCATTCACAAAATAGTTAAATGGGACTAGAAAGAAGTCCAGTGGGCTTATTCATTCTACGTATGCATTTTCAGGAAATATATTTGAAAAGCCATGAGAAGTCCCTTGTGACTGGGAAGAGAGAAAAATCACTCCTATTTTTAAAAAAGGGGAGAAAGGAAAACCCATGCAACTCCAGATTGGTGAGCCTTACCTATGTGTCTGTGAACATCATGGAGCAATGTTAAGGAGATGTCAACAAGTGAGGTTGCTCAACTAATGGTTAGTCATAGGAACTCAAAACTTCCACTTTGGGAGATAAAGATGTCCATTATTTCTTGTGAAGCATCCAGCAACAGTTCTCACTAAAACAATAGGGCCTATAATATAATGACTGTTAGTACTCAGCACAGAAATCTGAAATTGTAACTGCATAACTGCATTATTGAAAAAAAACACAAATGCTTCAAATAACCATTGATTCTCTTGACTTCTCCATATTTTCATCCATATGTACAAAATGTTAAAATTAACAGTCCCTACCCTCTAGTAATTTCAGATTGTTAATGCCAATAAATCATCTTAGAACAAGTATAATTTTAATTTCAGAAATATGTTCCCATGAGTCAATTTTTAATTGATATTGGATGCCAGGAAAACCTAGGAAACAGCATTTCCTTTAAAAGAAGTTTTGTCAAAAAGGAAAATACATTGAACTACAAAATTTGAGATTGGAAGGGACCTGTTGAGATCATATAGGAAGGGACCTATTGAGATCATCCAGCCCTGTTAAAGCAGTTAATCACAACAGACTACACAGAAAAGTGTCCAGTCTGGTTTTGACTGCTCCCCACAAGGACAATCCACAACCCCTGGGCAGCCCCTTCCTGTGTACGAGAACAGTAACTACAAAAAAGTTCTCTTTAAATAAAATGAATTATTATATTCTTTAATTTCTACCATTATTTTTTTTTTTATTTTTAATTTCTACCATTTGTTATCAGTGGGCGGCAGTGGGAAGAATCCGGTTCCCTCATCTTCATTATCTCCCATTTTTTCATACATATTGACTGCTGTGTCACATCCTCCCTTCCCCCCTCCTCCCACAGAGCCTTCTCTGCTCCAAGCTGAACAGAACTAGATCCCTGTCATCCCTCAAACGAAAGACATTGCAGTCCCTTCATCACCTTTGCTGCAGCCACTCTATTAAGCTCTCTGTTGTACCAGGGAGCCCAGAACTCAACAAATCATTCCAGATGTAGTCAAGTAAATTACCACCTCCTTCAGTCTGATGCGCACAGACTGATGCGCACAGCCCAAATGGAAGATAAGCAAAGAGAAAAACTGGAGAACGATGGGTAAGCCTTAATAAACTTCCCATAATGTTCCAAATTAAAAAGGCATGCAGTAGACCTTTCTAGGTGAGGAGACAGGTCAACAAATGGGGGCCATCACTTTTCACAGCAGGCTCTCCTACCATTGTAACTAGAACCTTTAAAGGCTTTGGCTCTCGAAGTCTCAGAGAAAATGCACAGTCTCTGATGCCTCCGATGCTGCAGTCTACTGACTTCACTCTGGAAATCTTTTGCCTGCCAGCATGGCTCCTTAAGAATCATGCACCTCTTGCAGGCTAGAGTAAGATCTTCTCCAGCTCAGCAAAAGGCCTGCAGCTCGATGCCTGCAGAGATGCATCCTCCTTCTGAAGCTCCATAAGGGTCAAACAATCCAACCACTTAGGGACAGTTGCTCAATCAGTACCTGTGGACTATGCCTGTTAGCAGACTCTGCTGGAAGGAGAAAGTTTATAGATCACTCCTTCGCATCCTGCTGCCCAAACCACCAGCTTCAGGGGTGGTGAAATCGAGAGGGGAGTATTCTTATCCTCACCTTCCAATGGCAGAAGTATTTAATAGTTACATTTTAATACATTAACACTTAACATATAAATTTAGAAAAGAAAACCTAGAGACATCAGGTAAATTGACAATGAATTAGCTAACATTTTTGCTGAGCAAGATGTATCTTCAGTTCAGTTTTGGATAACATAGATAAAAAATTAGAAATAAAGAAAATAAATTATTTCGTTTTCTTAGGGCTTTTTATTGGACAGTATTCTAATTTTGGCATTGAATAAATAAAAAAAAAAAGCAAACAGCCACTGTACTCAGTAAAGAAACACTATATTCAGCCACGTTTATTTTGTCAATTCTGTGACTTTTAAAATACACAATTTATGCTATATCTAGTGCAGCTGAATAGCTTTAGCAATATTTCAACTATAGAAACAAAATATGGCACCTATTTAAGGTTGGTTTTCACTTATTTATCCATGATGAAGTCAGATATTGTACATAAGTGCAACTCCACTTCTCCGTTTACATGAGTCTGATGAAGGAACCACTAACCTCATGAAGTGAATTTTTTTTGCATTGACTTCAACTAGCTAATATCTAAACCAAGCTTAATTGTAAGAATTATTTCAGTAATGGACCATTATTGGCAAGATCAATGTTTGATTATCACAAACTTTATTTCAGCCTACTTATATTTTTTCCTTTTTTTTTTAACATATATTTCATATATTTGTTTTTGCATAGATACTTTTAGGTCATGGTTCATTTAATCTGGATAAATGTGAAATGTATCACTGAGGAGAACCTGGGCCATTCTGAATTTATGCATTTCCATGTGAACAGCTATATTTGCTTATACAAATCTCATCCATATGGCATGCCTAGTTTTATTTCATTTTCCATTGGGATCATTTTAGATTACAGTAGCTGTTTAAACAGTTGAAATGCTTTAGTTTAATGGGCACTTTGGGGAAAATATGGGAAGTAGATTAATGTGTTAGACAGCAGGAGTTTAAGCATAGATAAGGAGAGGCCTAAGCTAGAGAGCAGAGTGTGCTAGAAAATGGAGAGAGAGATGGGAATCAGAAATGGAAAACACTGTCATATTGAAGACCATGCTGCGTTTTCAGATTCCTTGGACTGAATAATAAAACCAGGTCTGCAGAATAACAGTTTGTATTTTAAAGTAGAGGACTTCTGGGACAGGAAACCCTGGAATGCCAATGTTATAAATGATGTCATATATAGTAATTCAGTGATGAAGTCAATCTATGTCCAGGCTACTGTCTTCCTTTAAAAAACAGTCAGATTCTTAAATTCTATTAATGTAATTGATAGAGCTCTGGATTAAAACAGATTTACAGAGACAAGATGGTGACAAACTAGTAACTTCACCATGCACATAAAAATGCAAGACTGAGTCATGTCAGTATTCTGCACATCTCCATTTTTATGGTGCTGAGACCGTTTTGGGGGAATAGCAAACTTTAAGCAATCCTCAATAATACCAAATAAATGAATGATGTAAAATTGCTTCAATTTTTTGCCCCAATTTTCTGTTTTCTTACAGTTTCATCTAGTCAGTATTGAATGTGCTCACTTTCTCAAGAAGTGTGTCTAATCCATCTTGCTGCCTTTATAAATGGTCTTTGCCGTAGGGTTTCAGGGAAAAAATAGAAGAAAAAAGGTTTTTATCTGTAGCCATAACCAAATAAAACCACAATAGGTGGCAGCATCATTATCTACGCACATGAGTGTTTACATGCACTAGAGGTAAAGAAAATAATTTGAATGCTATATATAAAATAACAGATTTCGATATGTGTTTTTCTTTTACCTTATATTCTTACTACACTTCTCCACCTATTTCTTCTGCCACTTAACACATATAGATTAACCCCAAGAAACATACTGATATTGGGAAAAAGAATGACCTTTCTTTGGAACCTTTTATGGTAGATTAGTTATTTTGAGTATTAGGCACGCAAGAGTTAATAATCCAAAACTAAGTGTATACTTTTGGGCTTCCTTCATACCCTGTGTTGCAAAAGAAGCCGTTTTGGAAGTTGATTCTGATAGCAAATTTTAAGAGCAGGGCTACCTCCTGCTGCTGCTCTGGCCTGAGACCTGTCCTGTGTGGCCACTGGACCCAGCTCACTGCCCAAGCACTGGTCTGTGCCCAGGCTAAGGGAGAGGCTGCTGCTTTCCTGTTCGCAGGTTCAGACAGCAGAAAAGCTGAGCACGTCCCCAGAGAGACACACGAAGACACTGTCACACAGAGGACACAGACACAGACTGTCACACAGGCAACCACAGGCTAGAGGCTGCCTTTAACAGCACCACGTTTTCATGGCTCACACCAGGCATAAGCCCAGACAGACCTGTCCCTTCCTTTTGGGCTGAAACAGACAAGAGGCTACCAGTGCAGTGCATATGTGCACTCTCCAGGTTCATGTTCATGGATGCACTGAGCACTGTGGTTGCCATTCTTTCTGCCTGGCACCCCTGCCTGCACCCCATCTCCTCTTACCTGCCCCACACATTCCTGACTCACCAGCAGGCCCAGCTGGCTGCTTGCTGAAAACACACAGACTCATAGGTCTCCACTAAATACCAGCACAGATCCTTCCCACCCCCCAATCCCTTCCCAAACCTGAGCACCCTATTTGCTGGCTTCTCTAGCTTGGAGTTTTCCAGTGAATCCCACAGCACATCCCACATGCATTTGGCTTGAGGAAGGCACAATCACTCCCATCATCCAGAGCAAGGCATACAGGCTATGACCTGCAGTTCCACTATAGCCATGGTTGCTGAGAGCTTCACTCTCCCTGGTTCCTACAGTGGCTTGTCCTGGCTGTGGCTGGGATAAAGGTAATTTTCTCTATTTTAGCAGTGTACCAGATGCTAAGAGCATTAACTCTATCCCAGCCAAATCCAGGACAGTGGTTTTGGGAACTGACGCTATTCTTCCTACCCCAGCCAACTTCAAGAACCCAACTGTCTCCATTAGCTGATGCCACAGGCAAGGAGCTCAGTCTGACTCCAGGAGCTGGTACACTGTCCATGTTGGCCCCCTCCGTAGCTGGCACCAAGTCCCTGCAGTATTCACCCACACATGGTGTGGATAGTGATAGTATGCAGGCAGAGGGATAAGATTTAATAAGAAAATATGAGAAAACAGCACAAACTGGTGATCAGGTCCAGAGCATGGTCAGATAACTGCATTAGCCAGCTATGATTAATGTGCCATCACCCCTGTTTTACATACTTTTCTGTCTAGTCTTCCTTTGTTTCTCCTTTCTCCCCATTCCTTTGCACATTGCATGTTCATACCAACCCCTTCCAATGACCTCAACCCTCTGGTCTGAATCCTTCTGTGTTGCCAAGTGCCAGTTTGCCACAGTTTCTTGGTACTTCATCAACTCGTGTGGCTGACTCACTGTTTCTGCTTACTCTATTCATAAATGTTAACTGGACAGGTCTTAGAAACTATCTGGTTTCTCTCTCCCTTTATCCACTCAACGGAAAAAAAACCTGCAAAACATTTTCATACCTCTCATACTCTTCAGGCCAGTGTCAAAGTTTGTTCTTTTTATAACCTTTCTTATAAGTTCTTGGTCAGGTCTGTCTTCATATGCTCTGATTTACGATTCCTTTGACCAGGTGCCCTTAGAGAAGATACTCTCCTTCAACAAACCCTTACAGATTTATTTGATTTAAGATATTTTACACAGCCTATGATAAATTGCTCTTTAATCACATCTATTTTTTGAGAGAGCTGTATGAAGTAATAGTTGAGTGCCCTGAAGACAGTAAAGGATGTGGAGGGTGCTGCAGATCTTCCTCAGATCAGTAGGAGCAATGATATAAGGAGTACCTGTGTCCTGTTACAGAGCAGTACATCAATAGAAGAGAATGAAGAACCAGTTCAAACAGTGGAGCCCCATGCTGTTAACTCACATGCTGCCTCTCTACTACACTGCTCCAAATCTCTCTCTTGAGCAAATTTATTACAGAAGGGGGTAGCTGTAAATAGTGTGATTATGAGCCAGTCTGTTCTACTTCATCTTGGAGACAGGCATCAGTCTTTGTCTCCCTTTCATTTAGTGCAAGAGCTGTAATTATTATGTCCAGGGAAATAATGCTTTCTGCTGGGCTAAAACTCTTTGTGGGAGGTGAAATGTTGAGTGCACAGAAAGTCACGGCAGCTACTTACTGAAAGAAAGAAGACAGTGGAGATCTAAAAGAAGATGGAGGCTTTGCCTTCCCATATGGCAAAGGCAGGATGACAGGAACTCTTCAGATTCAGGAATATCCCAGGATGTCCAAATAGCTCTTGAAGTAGCTCTGTTAAAACTCAGAGACTGCACCTGGAGAATTTTGTAAAGAAGAAAAAAAAAAAAAAAAAAAAAGCCATAAGACTGTAAATTGTTCACTTTTCAAGAAAATCTGAACATGATATTACTGAGAGGTGTCAGATACCTTCCTCCAATTTCTATGTCCCACTCTCACAGTGACAACAATTACTCTGAGTTTATTTAATTTAATCCAAAAGCATTCCTAGTATCTGGTATTATTGATGGTTGGAGTCCTTGAAAAAATCCTTGAAAAAATTATTATAGAATATTGATCGTAATACAGATCATCTACTGAGCCCATAACCTTTCCTAGAGTTACTAAACTTTTCCAGGATTTTTGTTCTACATTATAGATGGCACTGCTTTTTATCCATACCGTGATCCATTATTTCATAGGCTGTATATAATGTCTGAGTGATGAGATGCAGGGAACAAATATGTCTTAGGATTTTAAGTCAAAAAATTGTGCATCAGGTAGGATCATTGAGTCATTCATGTATTATTGGGTGTAAATTGTTAAACATTACAGAAATTCCACTGCTTAAGTTATCTGTTAAGAAAATTATGCAATTTTTGATTTACATTAACTTTTCAGAAAATTTTCGTAATTATAATGAACCTGGTTAATAGGGAAAAAGAAATCCAGAAAATATCTACTCTTCCCCTATTAGGCTGTTCTGACACTAAAATTAGTATAATTACAAATTCTCAGCCTGTATGATTTTCAGTCAGCAATATATTCAGCCTGGCAAAAGTAAAAAACATTTTGACAGTAGATATTCAGTTCCATTGGTCATTAAAAGTAAACCAAGCCCTGTAAAGTATTAATAGAAGGTAAATATAGAAGAAAATCAGAACCTTTTTGCTGCAAACAATAAATCCTAAAAAGTTGAGTTTTGTAACTTGTAAAAATATACTTTTTGTTAACATGGCGAAAAAACAGTCAACAGTTCTTCACCAGTAAGTCCACTGAAATATTAGTTCATACGCAAGAAGTACAACATGTAGTCAATTTTAAGAATTGTCTGAGGAAAAGTGACTTTATTTTATAAATAATGGTGTTGTGCTGTAAACTATTCTCTCATTTCCTTGTGTAGTCCAGTCTAGAGGTGTGAAAAATCTTAGCAAGGAGTTGGCACAGGCTGAAAATTAAAGCTTGGCCTTTGAATTCTTTGCAAGCATTTCAAATCAGTAAAACATGCTCCTGAGAAGTTTCCAATCTGAGTACATTAATTCTATTTCTTTTGCTTTTTTTTTTTTAAACTGGAATTTACTGTTCCTAGAGAGAGATGGACTGATTTCCCCAGAAAGCAAATACTTAAAGCTAGTAGAGGCAACAAACAAATTGGTTTTCTGTTTCCTGCAAGATGTAATATAGTCTTTTATTTAAAATTTCTTAAAAAATATATTTTCCAAATTTGATTCAACCCTATAACATAGAATTACCATATTTCTTGCAAAATGCTAAGCAAATTAGTGAAATTCTGCTTTATCTAAGTAAAACATAACTTTCTTTACAACAAAGTGTTGAAAAATGTGTTGCTTTGCTTGTGGTTATCTTGAAGAGTCAACTTCAAGTTATACAAGATGTGTATGAAATTTCTTCATAAAATATGAAGTAAGTATCAGTGAAGGAAAGTGTACATTGAAGTTAGGGTGATCAAACAGAACTTATTTTAATAGGAATTTACAAATATTAAAAACCAATGGGCACTTTTCCCCCAGGAAGTTAATTGTTAATAAAACAGTTGCAAATAAAATAGCAAAAAATTACATTATTACTCTCTGTGTTTATACACCCATGCTTAAAGATGCATATTATATAGGATACAGACAATTGAATTCTCCCCCTACAAGATATAATTATGATCTATACAAATTTGTATATAGACTGTGACTAGCTTACATGAAAAAACAACAGAGTCTCATACAGTTAGAGGTCAAATAATACAG
Organism: Pogonocichla stellata; assembly: GCA_026546895.1. NCBI lineage: Eukaryota > Metazoa > Chordata > Aves > Passeriformes > Muscicapidae > Pogonocichla > Pogonocichla stellata. The sequence continues at coordinate 46,710,086 of JAOTQZ010000001.1, forward strand.
ACATAAATTAAAATGGTATCTAATTCTTCTGATAGAAGATATTAAAATAATTGCAAAATTATTATGGAATTATAATGGCAACAATAACTTTTTTTTTCTTTGTATGTTTTGTCTGTCAGTAAAGGTTATGGATAGAAAACAAATTTTAAGCCTCACTTGAGGAAAGAAGTCAGGTATGCCACGAATCCAGTAGTCTGTGGAATACTTTGTAGAAATTAATATGGGAAGAAGGGAAATGCGCAAGAGGTAAAGATGATTCTCTGTGACCTTTCCCTTTTACTCTCTTTGTTAGAAAGACCTCAACTCTGTAAAGAAGCGTGTGTAATTTTCTCATATTTTAGAAGTACATATTTTTCTTACCCTCTGCAGAGTTTTTATTACCCTCAGCAGAATCTAAAATGGAAATTCCTGCCTATGTGGTGTACAAGATATGGGTTTAAAAATTAACATCATTCTACTTTTGGTTGAAAACCTGAAGTAATATCTTTAGCTATGAAATGTAAGTATGCATTCTAAAATATATTTTGAAAGTAGACAGGTTTCGGGGTCTTATGGGGGTTTTTTTGTTTGTTTGTTTATTTTTAAGACATGAACTTGGGAGATTTTTTGACCCCTATCCCACTCATGCATCTTCCCTTGAAAACAGCTTTAGAATATCCACAGTGCTAGTAATATAATACGCCATATTTTGCAGATTCTTGCTGCTCCTCTTTTTGCTTCCACAAAAGGAACAGTAAAGAAAATAAAACTCTTTATTGTTTCTGTCTCTCACAGAGTATCATTTTCTGAGTGTATCATTTTGTTGTATATTTTTTTTGAGGATGGAATTTAAATTGAATAGAACTGGTCTATCAAATAGCTGGAAATAATTGGCAGGCATGGTTAAACTCAGAATTGAATTCAGTCTTGGATAGCACTGCAAATGTATTTATGTGAAGAGTTACTTGCGCAGTATATTGCCTTTTTTATGGAAACTGCATGAAGCAAGAAGAAAGAAAATGAAACAACAAAATCCCTGTAATAGCTTTCAACTTCCTAAAGCTCTAAAAATATTTGCCTTTGGAATTCTATTTGATAGCAAACATTTAAAAAAATTGATTCAAAACAAGCTTTCTTCTCTGAAACAAGCCTGGAAGCAAAATGGAATAATTTAGTAAGAATTCACAGGAAACTATTTTCCTTGTATGGCATAATTATTACATTTTTTCTCTCTATAATAAATACGGAATAATTTGTGGGTGTGTTTAATTAAATTAAATGTATTATAAAAATACATTTTTATGGTTTGCATGCTTACTGTTATGACCAAAATCCAACCAACCAACCGAAAAAACACAAACCAAATACCCTCCAAAATATGACTGAGAATGTTAAATTACAGTACAGTATATTATTAAATTTAAAATATGTTATCATAAAAATAAGCCAACAAAACTTTTAAAATATTACTTCAAATAAAGTGCACAAAAGTCCATTTCATATTTTAGGTCTATATGCAATACACATATATAAATTATATCACAAAAATATGTTATGAAAATTAGTAAGTATTAATATTATTATGAATTAATGCAAGTGAAAAAATTCAGATTTTCTTAGCCATATCCTCTCCAGAAATAGAATAGTAAAAATATTCTAGTTAATTCCTGACTTCCTTTAATTGTCTTGCCTACCATCTCTTTGTCTACATATTCTTCATTTGGCACAATTAAATCGTGTAATTAAGATATTGTGATAATTTTCTTAGGATGTAAGTATGTTTCCATTTGATTTAATTCCTCCGACAAGAAGTCCAAATTTTTAAGAATCATGTGCAGCAATGTGAGTAGAATATCAGGACTAAAACATGCTCAGTGGTGAAATATTTTTTCTTGCATTCCCTAGGACAAACTGCAACTGATGCAAATGCACAGGAACCTAGAAGAGAGGGAAATGTTGAGGCTTTCTAGTTTGTGAGTCTGGAAACTATTGGTATTGTATATATTTATTATAAAGTATTATTTATTTGATCACATAATAAAAGCGTGGGAAAATTACTTGCAAAACTTTATCTAAATATTTCTTTTAAGTTAATACTTTTGCAGAAAATACACATCAGAAATTTAAAACATTGCAATTGCTTTAAAAAAAATATCATTACACATATTTCTGCAAAGTCTATCCTGCCAGTTCCAACACTGGTATGACCATCCCACCGACAGCCAAAACTGAAGGGTAGCTCCTGGCAGCCTGCCTCAGACATATTTAAGGGAAATGGTAGTCATGAGGACACATGGAAGGAGAAAAGGATGTAGCAGAGGAAATCAAAGAAAAGGTCATTTTTGTGGACATAGCTAGAGAGGCAGTCTTGGAAGAATGCCCAATACTCAAGAGGATGTGCTCCTGCAGGATTGCAGGAAGTCTGTGGTGGGGCAGGGCAGCCCAAGGAAATATTGTCAGTGAGCAACTCATGGCAGGACAGGGACATTCCTGAGGGACTACTGCTCACAGGTGACCCATGCTGTAACAGAGGAAAATGAGTAAAAAACGTGGTGTGAAGGAGGGAAATCAAAGAAGGAACAGGAAAAAGAAAAGATTTTGCACTGGCCTCACAGTTCTGCACTGCCTGTCACCTTGGTGCAGCAACGGGCAGAGACTGCATGTACCACACATCAAAAAACAGGAGTACAGTCCACTAGGAGTGCTGGCATGAATTGGCAATAAATTGAATTAAAATTCTTCAAGTTAGGACTATTTTGCCAGACAGATAAGAGAACTAAAAGAACAGATCAAGCAATAGTCACTTGACCACCAGAAACATTTAAAACATGTTTAGAACCAGCTCAGGACAAAGGAGTACTTGAGGGGGAAAATAAGGATAGATAAAAAGTATAGATTAAGCACTCTGTGAGCTGATCCAATCTAGACCAGAGGGACTGTGTTAAAACTTAGTACAAAACAGTGAACATCTGACCGAGAATTTGTCCGTCCACATGGCAACATTTCATCTATTTTGGCTTGGTGAAGGAGAATTATTCCTGTGGCCTAAGTCTAACTTTGTCCTGTGGATTGAATAAATATTAACCCTTACACTCAGGGTGGTCTCAGTCTTCATCCTTCAATATAGTTTCATAAGAAATGAATCCAGATTACAAATTTCAATGCAGCTTTAATAACAAAGATTGCATTAAATGTAGAAAACTCTGGGCCTTCTTTCTAAAGGAACTTCTGATTGAAATAAAACTTTCATGTAGATAACCTGTGTCTAATAGACGCTGATGAAACTACTGTGCTATAATATGTCTTTGAATCCTTGCATTATCCTGTAGAGTTCAAAGCATTTGTGTACTGCTGTGCCAAGAGATGTCATGGTTTAATTATTTCATGAAAAAGCATTTTCATTCTGTTCATTTTATAAGCCTGATGTGTCTGAAAACTTCACGTTCTGTTGTTAGAAGTGTTGAATAACTTTTCTTATTTCCATTGTTTCAGCCCCATGTGGTAATGTAGATCTTTCATGCTCTCTCTATGTCCCATCATTTTGTTCCAATGTACATTTTACAACTGCAAGATTTATCATCTATTTCCATTCTATTATTTTAAGCTGTTATCTATTTAGCTCATCACTTTGAAAGATTCACAGAATGGTTGAGGTTAGGAGGGATCGCTGAGGACACCTGGTCCAACTACACCTGCTCAGGAAAGACCACATATAGTAAATTGATCAGGAATATATCCAGAATAATTTTCACTATCTCCGAGGAGGAAGACTACACAACCTGCCTGGAGAACCTGTACCACTGCTCAGACAACTTCACTGAAAAAAAAAAAAAGTGTTTTCTCATATATGGAGGGAAGCCCCTTTGTTTCAGATAGGGCCCATTGATTTTGGTCCTGTTACTGGGCTTTCTCTTATTTGCATTTCCTTCCCAATTTAGGGGGAAAAAAAGATATTTGTTGCCAATTAATAAAGGAGTGGGACAAGAACAAATAAAAGCAAGACCAAAACCTGAAACTCGCTGTCTGAGGGACATAGGGGCAATAATTTGTCTCTTCTCTGAGAAGGGAAGCCTCCTCCACTAAAACCTTGCCACCTAAAATCAGTACATGTATATGTGAATTCATGATAACCCAGTGGGAGTGCAAAGGTCTGTGTGCTCAACACTGTTTTTATTAGTCTTATGCTAGCATTGATAGGAAACCAGAGTTTCTTTTCTCCAACTGCTCAATACACCAATTTACATAAGAATAATGCTACAATTATAAAGACAAGCAGCACAACTAAAAATCATCATCAAATCTACTTCACGATACTTAATAAATATTCATTTTGAAAATTCCATTTAACATTTTTAGAATGAAACATCATTACTTTTTTCTTTTGCAATATGCAAATTTGACTACTAATACTAATGTAGTAATTTAATTATACAGTAACTATAATGAAACCACTTGGGTGAAAGGAGCATAATTTATGGAAAACACTGTAAAGAACTAGTGTTATCTGTGTGAACCACACAGCTCAGATATTTCTGTTCAACAATTTAAATTGCCAGTATTATCCTCCAACACAATTCCTCCTCAATTAAACCTTCCTGGCTTATTAGATGGTTCCTAGCCAATATGGTTAGTTCATTATTCTTATGCTGCTCATACAAGGAAGATACTCTTGTTTTTTTGTTACGCTGTTATTCCCTCTATCCATGCCTGTGATGGACCTATATTATAAGAGCAAAATTCAGATGAAAATCCGAATATTTAGTTAGGATTTTTTCATTTTACTCTTTGGCAATCTCTCCGTATATACATATATCTGTATCTATACCATCTCTGCGCAGATATATGTCTGCATCAATTATATGTGTATAAGAGAATTCAGGTCCACTTGCTCAAAGTGATTTAATGCAACAAACAGTTTACTATTTACTTTTGTTCAATAGTTTTCACCTCAGAAGTCATAAATCAAGGACATCAAAAATTTAGCAACTAAACTACAATCTTGAAGATCTGGAGTATTTTAACTCTGTTTTCATGGGGTATAACATTTTGCATTTGAACCATACTACATTTTTATATAAACTAATAGATTTTAAATTATGAAGTTTGATAAAATCTCATTACTTTTGAAACTGAAGCATAAGTAAAACATTTTTTATGGTGGAGTCAGGATGAATTTTGTAATTTAGTGGCAATTTGTGTCATAGAAATATTTTTGTGGATATGGTTTAGGGGTGATTATTGTGGTGCTGTTGATGCTTGTACTAGATCGTCTTAAAGGTATTTTCCAGCCTTGATTATTCAGTGATTCTATGATTTTTGTACTCAATCAAAGTAAACAAGTAAACTTTTTTGGTTTTTTTCCTAAAACACAAAGTTCATCTTGCAGATTACAAATTATGTTTTGTAAGATAATGATTGCCTCAAAGATTCCAAACACAGAGGAATTTGATTTAATTCCAAACACAGAGTAATTTGCTAAGTGACCAACAGCTCCTTAAAAAATTGATGTTTTAAGTTTTGCTTTCTAGCACTTTCTGTTCAGAAGAACCTGAACCTAAGGAGTGTAGCTCCATGCTTAATACTGAAAACAGTTTGCTCTATAGATATCTGTTAGCAAATGCTGACTTTTCAGGTCAATAAATGCCTTTTCATCATGGAGAGCACAGATTCTGGTCCAAAAATTGGAAAAAGGCTCTGGAAAATTCAGGAGAAACAATAGGAAGCAACCTAGAAGCTGTCTTTCTGGCAAATGGAAGTCAGATGAGAATGCGAGAGACAGCTGCAGGTGTGCTGACTTTCATCAGCAGGCTTGCTAATAGAAGAAAACTTGTCAGTGTGCTCAAAAAATCAGAAGATACTACTCAGATACTTCAGTAATTTAAGTAGGTAAAGATAATCCCCGATATCAGTACAGACTGTGTGGCAAATTGATAGAGCCGAGACTTGCAGAAAAAGACTTGGAGATACTGATGGATGAAAAGATTGATGCAGGTCAGCAATGAATGGCCCAGAAAACCAATCTGGGCCTAATTTTGCAGCTCATCCATGTTTTACAACTGAGAATTTACAGCTCAGAAAGACAATCCTAACCTGGGCTACATAAAAAAAGGATGGTGAATAGGTTGAGGGGGGCTCCTCTTTCTCTATTCCACTCTCATGAGAAGTGACCTGTAATATAAATCCAGTCTTGGGGTATCAGTACAAGAAAGACATGAGCTGTTAGACCTGGCTTCAAAGGAGAGCCACTGAAGTGATCAGAGGACTGGAACACACTTTCTGTGAAAAAGAAAAAGGCTGAGACACTTAAGGTTTTCTAGTCTAGAGAAGAAAAACCTCTTGGGGAAACTTACAGCAGCGTTCCATCACTAGAGGGGGACTACAAGAAAGCTGGAGAGGAGTTTTCTCACAATAGCATGAAGTGGTAGGGCATGGGACAATGGCTTTAAACTGAATGAGTATAAGTTTAGACTGGACACAAGGAAGATTTTTTTTCCTTTTTTTTTTTTTTTTTTTTTTTTTTTTTTTTTTTTTGTTTT
>JAOTQZ010000001.1:46716610-46735955 GCA_026546895.1 Pogonocichla stellata
TTGTCCCAATGGCTCCTGCCCATTCCTGGATCCCTCAAGGCCATCCTAGCATCCTTTTACTTTTTTTTTTTTTTTTTTTTTTTTAATTTTTATTTTGAAGGTAGTGAGACACTGGAACATTTTTCCCAGAGGGTTGATAGACTTGGTAGATTCCCCATCATTGAAAGTGTTCAAGGCACGCTTGGATAGGGTATGCGAAATCTTGATCTAGTGGAAAACGTCCCTGCCTCTGTCAGGAGCGAGATGTACTTTAAAGATTCCCTCCAACACAAACCATTCTGAGATTTTATGAACTCAATACTTTTCTTCTGTATTTAGTGCCTTTTTAACTCAACATTTGCTTCTAAGTTAGGATATTTGGGAGACATTAATTTCAATGAGGACTGAGGCAAAATCCACCTTTAGTGCTCCAGGTTTTCTGTTCTTTTACAACTTTAAAAAAAGGGCAGCAAGTTTTCATAGAACACAGTTCTATGAAGACATAGTATGAATGTTTGGCTCCCTTTTTCTTTTGTCAGTGATATTCATGTTAGAATTCCCTCTTGTTTCCTTTCCTACCCTCAGCCAATATGAACTCTGGACATATTCTACTCTTCCCAGTTATTTTTCTGCAGATGCAGGTAATGTGCTCATAGTACTCTTTTGTAGCTTGTCCCTATTTCCTCCTTCTGTATTACCTACTTCTTGTGCTCAAGTTCAATCAAACACCTACAGCAAAGTTGGAATTTTCTTGGAGATCACTATGAATTTTTCTGGTGGTTTGAGAAGTCTGTCTTTAAAAACTGCCCGTGTGTCCTGGGATCCCTCACCCTTTAAGGTAGAGATCTTCCTAAGAAATCTTGCTTACTGCATCCCAGAAATAGCAACAATCTGTTGCTGAAATCTTATTCCGAAATCTTTAGTTTATCACTAGCTATTCTCACTGCTCTGAGGAAATACAGAAGTGAATTTTCTTGTAAGTTTTTAGGAAAGTATTAGCAATGATTTTTTTTCCTATAGTAGTTTGAACATTAGTATTAATATTATTATTACTGGACTCAAAATAATACACGTTTGATGTATTTTTCATAGATTCTTCAGATTTTAATTAAATTAAAACAAAGTTTTGGGGGCTCCCCATACTCAGTATTTCCTTTTTAAATAGAACAAAATTTGAATGAAATAAATGTTTTGGAAAGTGATTGTTTCTAAAGGATTGCTTGCTGAGCTGGCAATAATCTGTAAAAAAAAGCTGTATACTGTCCTTCATAATTATGTTGTGAACTCCATCATTTTATATTTATTTTTGTTAGTAATTTCTTCATTCTTGTGGCTGCGCAACCATTGTCAGAATCAATAAAGTGAATAAATGAAATGGCAATATCTTACGAATTCTAGACAGAGCTTTAAATAGTGCTGTTGAGATTCAAAATCTGGTAAACTCTTCTCTACCAAGTATACACCAGCCGCTGCATATATATATATACATTGCAGAAATGTGAGATGGATTTTTATTTACTGACTTGAAAAAATGTGTCACTTCATCTGAATCTCTTTCTTATCATAGCATATACATTGTAGTATTCAGAGAATTTTTGGCAGCTGCACTTTTAACAGTGAAAAACATTTGATGTCAGCAGAGAAATCTTAATGGAAGTGTAGCTATTAAAAAAATCTGAAGACAATTTCCAAAATCTGTTTAAAAAAGGTATTTAAATAATGTTTACAATGCTGACAACTTGTTAATCATATATCTGTCTATGAACCATTCTCATTAAATCGGAAGATAACTAGATTAAGAAGAAGAAACATTTCAAATAATTACTGATAGAGAAAAGAAGCTAAAAGAGTAGATTTACTCAGCCCTGAATTTTATAAAGCCACAGTTTAAAGCCACGTTGTTACTTCCCCTGGAAATTGAAAAAACAAATGGATTGTATAATTTGCAGTGGTTTGGTCAACGTTTTGTCCACCTCAAAAGAGTATTTGAACCTTTTCCATATTATTTCAGGCTCCAGAATTAAGATTAATTTTTTCTGTCGCATGCTTCTATTCTGTAAAACAGGTAAAATGAGATATGGTGATCTTCTGCCACAAAATGATTCTCGAGTATGCTATCTTAACCTGCATAAAAAAATCAAGCCAAATATCTACACAGCTCATCAACATGATAAAAACTATTTAGATCAATGTTAGTAGAAAATTTATGGTAACTTTTGTTACTTGAATCAAAGAAAAAGATGTTATAACGGTTTTGTGACTATTGATACTAAAGAAAAAGAACAGAATTAGAACAGATATTTTAGAAAGAACAAGTGATTTAAAATATTAAAGTATTAAAGTATTAAAATGTTAATGGGTCAAAGTTGATAAGTTGTCATATATACCTTTCCTCACATATCAATTCTAGAATTCAAGTATCCCTATAAGAAAACTGCAAATATTCTATAAAGATTATTTATTTTCTTGAAATATTGAGAATTCCATAGCAGCTTTAATAATCTATAAATGGAATCTGAAACTTCAATTAATTTGTTTAAAGTTTACGATTCCGCATGTTCTTTGTGTCAGTCTACTTACAAATATGAAAATTTTTCTTTTCAATAAGAATGAATATTCCCATATCCCTTGACACTTACTTTCTGACCACAAAAAATAATTGGAGGTAGTTAGGTGGGGATTGTTCAACAAGTAAGGAATTTTTATTTATCCTCTGTATGCTTAACTGTGGAATAATTTATATTCTTTTTCATGGCAGTAAATGTGCACAAGAGAGGTAAGCTATAAGAGGTAAGTATTTTTGCAAATAAAACTTTAAGAAATGGGGTCATTTATGAGTTTCAGTGCCTTTTCAGACAGGATTTCTGAAATATGAGGTATTTTCTGAGAGCTACTGCAAATACATTTCAGTCTAAGTGTTCACGAACTGTACACTTGAGCATTTCCACCATTATTTTCTCTCTTTAGAGGGTATAAATCATCATCACAAAAAATACTATGAATAACCTACGTTTAGTTTCATGGTGCATTTTTTGTTAGCTTTTGAGGATTTTTATTGATGTTTGTTTTTAGTAAATTCTACTGGTGGTTTTTTTTTCAGAATCACAGAGTAGTTTGTGTTGGAAGGGTCCTTAAAGACAATACCCATAGGCAGAATTTAAACTTGTAAGAAAATTTGCCTACTATTGAATTCTGTTTCTGGTGCTCTTCCTTACTACCATCAGATTTGAAGTTAGAGCAATAGAAGACATACATGAAGTTCCAAGAATGAAGAACATGTAATTCCATGTTTTATTAAAAAACTTTAGCATACCTCCTCCAACATATGATTAGGATAAAGCTAGAGATATTTTGTTAGGAATAGAAAACAAAACAAAAATAAGAAAGGAAGAATTTTGAGGGAGACAGAGGTATTCTCCTAGCATAAGTGCAGGAAACAGGAAAAGCGGTTGGAGCAGAAGGAAAATAAATGGAATAGTGATAGATATATCTATTTAATGGATATGAAAATTATTAAATGCTCACTAGAATTTAACTCCATCTCATTGTTTCAATGACTTTAAAGCATAAGGATTCAAAAAGCCTGCTATTTATTTCTTTTATAATGGTTATTCATTTTAATCACCTGTCTCTTGTAGCAATGAAACAGATGCTTGAATACTTTTCTTTCAATAAAGGCTGAAGCCTGTATGATTCATATTTATTCTTGTGCATAAAGAAATTTCTAATGTCCAGGCCTTATGCTACTGAATCCATCAATTAATCAGTCAAATTGTCATTAAACAGGAAGTTCTGGCTGGAGTTCTTTGTTGTTGTTATGCATGGCAGTAGAAGATCTAAGTATTCTACTGGAGTGCCTGGTACATGGCTCAGGTTGCACCACAACTATCAGAAACAGCAAGCACCTGAATTAGGAAACATACTTTGTGACTTCTAAGTGTTGAAATGAGTTAATGCTGATAGCAGAATACACCTAATCTAGCAGCATAGATTGGATTAAACTTCTGGTAGTCAATTTAACACAATTTTTTTTCCTGATCTTTTAAAGTAACAATCTGTGTGCCTGAAAATTATATCTCTTCTCTTAAACTCACAGTATTTCAAGAATGTGAGGAGAACTTCCTCATTAAAGGCATATTTGAAAAAAATACTAAGCAATTAATCTGCAATAAAAATATTATTTTAAAATACAATTTATTACATTGGCAATAAATTACACCTGTATGCTGCACAAGAGTAACAGTCCCTTTCCTTTATTTTATATATTAATTCTATCGCTGGGCAATGAGAAATATTCTTCAGGCAGTATTCACTTAAATACACATTTAATCTTTCCATCACCTATTGCAGAGAGTATAAATGGTAATTTAGTTTAATCTATTAATGCACCCATGAAAGCCAAATCAAAGTATACTGCAGTTATTTTAAAACTATGTTGCCTTGGCAAACAAAATTCAACCTTGGTTTAATTTGCTTTAGTAGAAGTACTTCATTATTAAAAAAAAGAAAAAGAAAGCAAACTGAAGATACTTTATCCTTTGGACTACTTAAAAGAACAAAGATATAAAATAAAATCAGAACTTGAGAAATATTTAGCCTAATATCTACTCATATTGCATCTATTGGAGATTAAAGAAGTAACAAAATGGAATACCTATCATAATGTTTTCTGACACATCCCAGGAGAAACTACTTTTCCAAACTGAATGAAAAAAATATTTAGTTGTATTCTTAAACTGTCACTATGTAGGGAAAGATGCAAATTTTCTCATAAGGGAGCTAAAGAACTATTTCCAAAAAGGGACAATTTATGTTCTTGTCTTTAATCTGATGGTAGTTTACGCATTTTATGTCAAACAGCTCTACATCTTTTAAGGTGGCCCTCTGTCTCTATTATTACAAGCTAATATCATACAATTTTTTTTTTTCTTTTTGTCTTTCCTTAACCCAGTGGGTATTTGATTCTTCATCTAAAGGGGAAAAATTCAGCAGAGGTAAATAAAAATTTCTATTTTTCTCATACTCTTCTCAAAAAACCTTGCTAATAATATTTCCTCAAGTCTTTTCTTGAAGATAGCTAAGTTTCACAGTCCACCCAGTAAAGAATCTCCTAACTCTATCACTGTCATCCTAGAAGTAAGTCTTGGCATGTCTGGTAGCACATATTTAGGAGTTTATAGAGATTGACTTCGGATCTGCACTGCAACAAGAGTTGCCGTTTTTTAAAACTTTTCCCATTATCTGCAAAATAGGAAGAGTGTTTTATTGCTACAGCACAAAGGGTCAACTGACTCAATATTTTTTTCCTCTAGAAGTTACTACAACAGGAAAAAAACACATTGCTCATAAGTTCTTCTTGGGTGTTTTCATGTCTTCAGCTCTGGGAATTTCTGATATGTGAGGTCTATTCAATTGTTCTTCAATGGTCTTTCTTATAAAGATGTTTATATTTTATCCTGTTGAAACTGGGCAAAATTTTGCATCCAATTTTGAAACTGGATGGCAACCAAGACATTCCTTGGGCTGTTTCTACATAGGTATATCTTTCTGTTTACTCCAAAATTTTCTCCTCTTTAAATCTGAGGTCCTTATTTCTGGTTATGTATGGAAAAGAGTTGATCACTGTCTGTTCTGTTCATGTCACTCAGTATTTGACAGATGTCTATGATACCCACTTCAACATATTTCTTTTTCAAACTGAAGACCTTCAGCCTGCTCAGTTATTCATCATGTTCTATATATCTTATCATTTTGGAACAGGACAATCTCACAGAAAAAAACCCAAAAAACAAACCAAACCAAAACTCAAACCTCAGTCAAACAAGCCAGCACACTGTAAGGTAGACAAAACATCGATTTTTCAGGAGAATACTGTTTGATTTTTTGTTGTTGTTGTTGTTGTTTTTTAGAATTTGATTTTATTCTTTTGCTTATAATTTTTGGTTGTTTGTTTGTTTTTAAACTTCTTCCAAAAGGATACCTTTTCATAATCTATCTATCTATCATAATTTCATTTCGCTGAGTCCTATGTGGCAGCCACCATGTCAGCATCCATAATTTTATTTGTGAAATTTGGATTGTTTTTTAGGAGATATATGCTTTTTATTTGCACTGAACTTTGGCAATTTTTCTTCCTGGTCACTCAGTCTTATAACTAAGTCCTTCTACAGTTCTTCCACAAGTACGCTTTTAATTTATTTTTTCACATCTCTTGTCAATACCCTAAACAGCAGGAGTCATAGACCACACAGAATTTTGTCAGGGTTAGGTAATGCTCCATTGCAAAAGCTAGTAACTTACTCCTGTCATGTTACCTGTCTTATAACTAATTGTTCATCCATCCAAGTACTCGTCCTTTTATCCCATGCTTGTATCCCATAGTGTCTTAATTTCCTTAAAAGCTCCATGTGATAACTTCATTAAAAGCATTTATAAGCCTATGTATCTCTTGTCCACATATTATCCCTACTTGGATTTCTTCTCCCTTTCAGAATAATGGCAGTTATGTATTCAAGTCCTTTGACAGGGGAATGACATTGTGAGTCTGGACCCAAAAACTTCTCCATTGCTTTTAAAGTCACTGGTCTTTTAGGATGCACTCTACTACTAAGAAACTCACTGAACTAAAGAAATGTAAAAATGTCAACATTTTACAAATTTTCATCAAAGAACTGAATTAAACAGGATTTTTCTCAAGAGAATCTCATCTTCATAATTGATAGTTAATATAGATAACCTGATCCTTGTAAATGCCTCCCTTAAAAAAGTCCATCTTCTGTCAGACTAGGAACTTAAGAAACTCAAACTGAAAGTTTTTGAGTAGGAGTTAATGAAATATTTTTCCTTTTATGTTGAATTACATGTCAGTTAAACACCAGTTGTGTAAGGCAGAGAAAAAACCCATTTAGTTTAAACCCGTTTGAAAGGTACAGTACCATTTCTGAAAGGAGTTCAAGCAACACTCAAATCTTTGATTGATGCCAAATGAGAGTACATGCCAATCATAAAACAGCAGGAATCTTCATCTAGGCTGTCGGGTTTCCAAGACTAACAGGGCTCTCATGCTGCTTGATGAGACTGAGAAAGTCATGCTAAACAGATTTGTGATCTTCCTCTCTACAAGAGCAACAAAATACTTGCTGCTACCCTGTGAAATGACAATGTATAAGGTTTCTGTATAACTACACAGCAAAAAATTCTTCATATCAAATGCTGGACGTGTGAGTTTCTCAAATCGAGATAGTGACTCTTTGTATGTGTCTGTAAGGAGAGATAAGTTTCCAAAAGCATATAAAAATTATTGTTAGATATTATCCTTTTTAACTAGAAATTTGTAAGAAAATGTTTTTCACTCCCGCGTAAAATCAGATAACTGATCTCAACCACAGGGAAAAGAAAAAATGCATAATAAAAGTTGCAATTCCAAGAACACAGTCAGCAAAGTGACTTACCACACAGATATGATGAAAGCACATAATGACTTCCACTGTGAGCAATTCTATGAATCTTTAATTTCCTGTTCTATCTCAGGGCCAGTTCTGCAAATGCTTTATCATGAGAAAAGTCCCAGAGTTCAATGAGATTACTCACAAGGGTAAGGCAAAAGACAAATCTGGTACAACTTATAAGATCAAACTACAAATGCTGAAAAGATTCAGCTTTCAAATTGTTTTGATCATGTACGTATTTTTCTCCTTTCTTTTTCTTTCTGAAAAAAGTTGCAACTAGAAAAAATGCAATAAAGTAGTTCTAATAATTCAAATACTTCTTTAGTAGAAAAAAAAAAAGAAAAAAGAAAAAGCTACTCAACAAGGAATATAGAAAAAAAAAATCACTGATTTCTCCAAAAGCTGCAGATATGTACACAAGCTATTTTATTTCAATCAAGACATGTTAAGAAAGAAAATAAGCAAATTGCTATGCGTTTTAGACATTTAAAGAAGTCACAGAGGAAACAATATGGGTTTTTTAATCTATTAGCTAATCAAAGTAACAGGGAACTCTCAAAATGAAGTTATTTTCCTATGCAACTTTAAAAATGCTCTTCTAGCTGATCAGATCTATTTTTTTCAGCAATGGAAGGATCTTAATTCATATTTCTGCCGTTTATGATGCTTCAGCCATGAAAATAAACGTCTGAAAATCATGTTATAACTTTAAGATGTTAATTTTCCAAACACGACTAAACACTTTTTGCAATTTTGGTTGTATCATAAAATATTTAATGTGGTATTTCGGAAAACTTTAAACTTAATGAAATAATTGTCCTGGTATAAAAAAGAATAATTTTTCATGACAAGAAGTAGTGAACATGTACTATTTTATTCATATAGCTGTATATGTAACCCTCCTTAATCCTTTGCACTGCAAAATACAGTCATTTGAAATGTGATAAAGATAAAATTTTATTGAAATGCTTATTATATGAAACTATATTTCCTCATAGAAACATTTATTTTATTTCTCTTAGTTAGGTTTATTAGCCCATTATGTATACAGACTCATCTCTTGCCTAGTCAGTCCTGGAAAAGAAAGTGTATTTTGATTCTCCCACCAAGTGTTTGCTGTCTCATACGGACTAATTTACTTAAATTTATAATACATTCATTGTAGAATAGGAAAAGGGGGATTGATGTACTTTGATGACTGAAGGCAGAAAAAATCCAGTCATTCAAAATTTATTAGGTAAACTTGCATGAATTGCAAATGAATCAGGACTAAATGTTAATTTGAATATGTTAATTTCTGACAAGCATGTAAGAAAGTTTAATGGAAACATATGATAATGGAACACTTTATTTATTTATTTATTTATTTTTAATCTCAGAGGAAAAAAACTTTTATAAAGAATTTTAATTGCCATTATGGACCAAGATATTTTCGTTTTTCACTCTATCTCAAAACATGTTGCTAGGAGTGGAAATTGATTGACTCTTTCCTGAAAAAAGATACTATAATCCACAATGCCCTTTATCCCACTTCTTCATGATCAACAGTGCTTTATACACTGTAACTATTCATTATATTATGTAGCTAAAGAATTTGCCTGAGAATAATTAAAGTCTTTCGTTGATGAGACACTGTAGGATGTGCAATTAATACACCTGAATGAATACTGCTCACATTCAGCATCAGCCTTTTATCTGAAATTTACCATCCAGTATGGAAACTGATTTCACATCAAAGCAATTTAAAAGGAATTAGGATTATGTTGCAGGCAGTCAGCTGCTTTTTCCTTCATGTCTGGACAGCCTATCAACTATTTCTGCTTAGTGTAATTGGAGAGCTGACTGTTGTTCACAGACTCGTGTGCAGAGCTTGTTCTCACAAAGATTTCCAACTTTCCTCTTGCAGCTATAGTGAGTCAAATCTTATTTAAAAATACAAACTTATAGCTAAGTAAGTAGAGACTATGACCCCCATTTTAGCCAAAGAATTGTCTGCCCTGTCATGGTAGGGCTATGTCTTTATTTCACATATTATATGTATTCCAGGAGTCTAATTCGCTATATTTTTGAGGAATCTCATTGTCCATCAACACTTCAAAAAATGAATTTATTCTAATTAGAAAAAGAAGATATCTCTTTCAGGATATTTTAATAATTGAGGTGTGGTAATTAAATATCAAATTCCTGTCAATACAACATGATTGCAAAACAGCCACCATTCCTTCACACAAAGCAAAAAAGGCAGAAGTGGGTAATTCCTGCTCTCTAGGCAAGGTTTTAAAGTAGATACTTGTCTTTATAAAAGACAAACTGAATGAAAAATTAGTGCAGAAAATATGGATTTTTATTAAATGTATTGCCTGAAAGAAAAAGAGGAGAAGAGACGTAGCTGCTTTATGGGGAGATGAGCAATTTTAGCTTTAAAAGAATATTCCCTTGGAAGGAAATGAGCATGAATAGACCATAAATGAAATTTAGGTGGGAATAAAGAACTGATATGAACTGAATTTCTTGAACAACCTTGAAAAATTAGTGGAGAAAAAAGGCCTCTTTTTTAAATACAGCTAAATAACAAGCATGTGGTATCACCATGACAGAAAGAGTCTTGGCATGACCCAAGGTCTTCCTTCAAATCCTACATTCTGTCCTCCTTTATATGACCATAGCAATTATAACATGATGTGGAAAAAGCTCGGGGAGGCATTTTATGTATCTCACAGTATATGATGCGTCCAATCTATATTATAGAGTGTGTGCTTTATGCCACATGTCATCAGCAACTCATCATATTTCTAACTCCTACACCCAAGTCTACCTACTTTGATTATTTTTTTATATTTCAATTAGTTTGAATACTGTTGTTGGGTTTGTCCAGATGAAAGAGGCTTGCTGAATTTTTCTGATAATTTACTTCATTTTTTCTCTTGTAACAGCCAAAAAAATAAAACAACTAAAGGTCAAGAGAGTCCCTTGCTACCTCCTGGTTTTTGCTCTTCCACATTTATTGGGGCATCGCAAAGTCAGCACTTACTTAATTTGTAAATCCTCTTTTGAAGCATTCATAAATGTACTAGGATGACACTAATTTGCTGGAAGCAAAGTTTTCTTTTTCTTGTAGGAACCTCTCTGGGAGTATTCCCCATGAAGTTTATTATGCTGAAAGGCTTCGAGAAAGGCATCTTCATGTCAAGTTTTGGAACACATGGTGACAAATTGCTGTTGTGATGATTTGTTTTTTTCACTGGTGTCATCAGTTCTGAAAGAACCTACTATTGCGGGTTGTTTTTCAGATTGCTGAAATGTCTGCTGACAACAGCTTTGTTATGTTTTGGTTTATTTAAAGGGAGATGAGTTATCTTTTTTGTACTCTAATCATTACCAGTTAAACACTTGGTTTTCAAGTATGTTGATTTCTATTCCTTTAAGATGAGCAGTAATGGATAGGCAGTACTTTCTCTATTTTAAATATTGAAGACAAAGAAAACCACTTTTCAGACACAAACAATTGATGACTGCTTATGCACTATTCTCTCTTTTTTTCCTGAATGGATCAATGTTTAAATTACTAAATCCCAGGTTTCTTATGGATTTTTTTTTTTTTTTTTAGGGGAAATTATGATCCAAGGACAAAGGCAGAGGAGGAGAGGAGCAAAGAGCAGACCACAAGATCACAGCTAAATATATATCACTAGGTACAGGAAGTCTGGGATAATGTAAGTGCAAAAAGGTTTCTGGACACCAAGATGAATTCTGGGTCAGGTTCTGTTATTCATGATTGCATTGATCCTCATCATACTGTAGTTCAAATGTTACCACCTGAATTTAGATTTCTTTACATATGGATGATATTGCCCAAGGACCATTTCTTTCAGCCTAAACATGTGATTCAAGTGTATCATGTGGTTTAAAATATTAAAGAGTGACTCCTATTAACATCTTCCACGAATTACCTAATCTCTCAAGTTCCTCTACAAGAAAGAAGCACTTCAGATTTGGTCTCCTGATTATAGGCTGGGTCAGTAATCTCTGACTGCTGCCTACTAGACCTATGACTCCACAGTAGTGAAACTTCAGAAGACAGATTAAAGGGGGCTCATTCTCAAGCTGTCACATAAAAACATTCAGTCCAATACAGCAATCTTTGAGAGTGAGATCAGACTTATTACTGACTCTTATCCATCACTTTTTAGCTGAAAGAGGGAAGTAGCTACTTAAATGGTTTGAAAGCTGTGTGGTGCTTAGATCCTGGCTGGGGTTAAACAATGCCAGTCCTTTCTGGTGCCGTGTGTGGGGCAGTATCCAGGAGAGCAGGGCTCCACCAGGAGTAACAGTTGTTTTGGAAGGCAGCGTCATTATTCCAACCCTCCTCCCTCTCCTTCCTCTTCCTCCAGCTTTATATGCTGAATGTGATTCCATACGGAATATTCCTTTGGTCACTCGGGGTCAGCGGTTCCAGCAGAGTCCCCTCCCAACTTCTTGTGCCCTCCTAAATCCTCACTGGTGGGGGTGGTGTGAAAGGCAGAAAAAGCCTTGATGTGCTGTTAGCACTGCTCAGCAATAGCTAAAATATCTGTTATCAACATGACTTTCAGAAAAAAATTCCAACAGCCCTGTGCAAGCTTCTATGAAGAATATTAACTTTCTCCCGACCAAAACCAAAGCACTACAGGAGGATTTAATAATAAAGTGCAAAATCACTTATGTCCTCTAGTTAAATCTAGGTACCCAATAATATGGCAAAAATATGCCAAAGAAAAGTTATAAATTTAGTACTCTTATGTATACATAAAGCCACACAATTTTTTCTAGACTTTGCTAATAATGTGTGATGTCAAATCAATTTCTTAACATAAAAAAGCCCAATAGATGTTTTTCTTTAAAAGTTGTTTCTATTTTTAGTTTTATTTTTATTCAAAAAGATCATAATAGAAATCATAGATGACTATAATCCAAGCATTACTCAAGCCAGCTGTGCTCTAAATGATCACTTTGACAGACTGTTGCTTCTAAGAAGGCATAGCTCCTGAAGCTCCACTTCTTTCTAATGGATGTGGTATAGTTTTTAATTATTGCAGATCTCTACAATGAACTGAGTATGCTGTCCAAATATGATTCCTCTTCACAGCCAGGAGCAGCATACTTATTTTTCTTATGATGTTTCTTCTCATCTTTCTAATGTTGCATTTAATGACAAAGTTTCAATTCCAGTGTATCGTTTCCCTTCATTGCATTTTGAGTTTTCTATCTTTACCTTTTTAAGGTATAGAACTTTGGTAAAGTGCACTAATTGCTGTACTCACAAGAAAAAAATGACCTGATTCACACAGTGAAATCTAAAAGAGGTTCTGAATATAAACCCCAAATAGAGGATAATATTCAGCCTCCCCACAGCAGTACTGTGAATCCCTACTGTTTTCCTAGACAGGTTCTCTACTGTGGTATCAATTCAGAGGAACCAGACACTGCCTACAAACTTATTAGAAAATTGTCTTGGCACTCAAAGCAAGATTTCAAAACGCTGAAAAATTATTTTCAGCTTTACAACTTCAAAGCTTAAGTCTACTTTCAGGATCTAAAATTCATTCTGTGCTTGGCCTACTCAGTCTTTTTGAATGTAAAGATGATGTCTGATGTTATGGATATTCGCTCATTAAAATTAAAGATCAGTAGGTGGCAATCTCAATTTCATTAATGTTCTTTTAAAGCTACAGAGTTAAAGATATATGTATGTCCACCATCATAGACAATATATTTTGTAAGCCGTTTCTTACCAAAATTTCAGTGCAGGGATAATGCTGTTAAGAGCTTAGTTATTTGTATGCACCGCTCACTCCAAATAACTGAATTTTTTTTTGTCACAGTGAAGGTAACTGTATATACACTGATCAGATATACCATTTGTCATCAAAGGGAAATTTGATTTGTATAATTTCAGGTTTTCAATTTTTTTAAGACATACTGAAATTTAAATAACATTAATAAATATTAATAATATGCTAGAACAAATCTGTTTGCTTAATTTGCTTTCCTGTGCATTGCCTTTGCTTAGTTTGACTTACATTTCATAGCACGTTTGAAAATCTAAAACATCATATTCTTTCAAGGCCAAGATAGTTTCCAGCTCTTCTCTTAATCCTTTTTTTTTTCTTTTCAAGTGTTTTCGCTTCCCATTTAACATTCTACAATGATCCAAAAAAAACCTTTATTTGAGCTCTTATTTTCTATAATGAAGTGAAAATTACTAATTGTAGCTTGCTTTATTTTTTTTTCCAATAGGATGACATCAGCAATAAGATTTCCTCTGAAATTTGTAGTATAGGTTAGCAAATTCATAATTTCTATGCCCTTCTGTCTTGATAATCTTAATCTTATGCTACAGAAATTCCATCCCAAGCAGTAAAATTAGTATTTTCAGCCTCCTTGCCACGTGAGGTTTCTTAAGATCAATTATGGGATTTTTTCTATATCTATATTTAATCTATATAAATATATACATCTATATCTATACATATATCTATATATATCTATATATCTATATATCCATATCTATCTAAATAATCTATATCTATAGATAGATATCCACGCATCTTCTCACATCATTAATAAGCCCGTGTCACACCAAGCTTGCAGCCCTCCCAAAAAAGCAAAATAACTAGGCATACTATTTACTTGAACATATTTGCACCATGGTATGTAATTATTTCTTTATTTAAAGCTTTTTAGTTGTGTAGTTTGGGTGGTTTTTTCATTTGTTTGGGTTTTGAAGGGCTTTTTTTTGTTTTGTTTAGGTTTGGTTTGTGCATTTGTTTGGGTTTTTTAATCATTACCTAGCCCTCCTAACTCATGAGATAACACACTGTTGAACTAAGTTTTATTTGTATCTTTAATTGGTGTTTTGATATGAATGTACTTTACATTCTAGATGTTCTTCTTCTGTCGGCTTACCAGCTCTTCAATCAATTTTTTGTTATGAATAGGAGATATTTATCTATAATGGTGCACTATTCTTTGTCTCCACATTGTATTTGTACCAGAGTTTCTCTTTAAGAACATTCTTTAAGAAAAGGAAATTACATAATACTGTACTTTTATTAGCCAATTTTCTTTCAGATATTAATTTTACTCTCCATGATTCTTCTTGTCTTTCATTTTGTTCTTATTCTCATATTTGCATCTTCCTGCTCAAAGTCTTTCTGCCTTTTTCATATTCAGTTACACTTCTAGCACATAAATCTTTCTAGGTTGAAGCATTGCTTTATTTATATTTGTCTGAATTTCTGCTTCTCTTTACTTGTGTGGTATTTAATCAATATTCTCATGTGGTATTAAACCTAAAGTTAAGAAAAGGGTTTTCATTTTTTCAAAGTTGCTGAGTTTATTTAGAAAAGAATAAAAAAGTAAAGCAAAATATTTTTCCTAAGGCTGGTCTTTCTAGAGCAGTGTCTGGAGGCCAGTGAGATCAAGATAGCACTTTGATCAGTGTGCAACAAATCTAATCAGCCTGTCGCTGTTGGCTAAATTACTGACTTTTGTTACACAAAGACAACATCAGTGGAAATTGCAGCAATGTTTCTACCAGTTGGAAGTTAAAAAATAAGACTATGCTAAAGGAAGAGCTCTTATGCACACCAGGAGCAAAAGCTCAAAATATGTAATTTGCTTTATTCTGTACAAAGAATCTGAAATTATGACCAACCATAATTCTGCTTAAACTGAGGAGTTTTTGTTGCAGCTAAGGATAACAGGAGAATGGACTGCTTCTAGAGCAGATAGTAAGTTTTTTAAAAATAATTTACTATATTTTGCTTTTTTAAAAAGTCATTATTGAGCCTTCCTATTTACTGGAAGATAGTGAGGCCTGTAAATAGCTATTTTGGCTTCTTTCACAGGAAGGAGAAAGAAGGGTGAAGATATTATGTGTATATTCTACTTGTCTTTCCACAAAGGTGACTGAGAAATAGATAGAAGAGGACTGCAGAGCTATGAGCTTATATCAAGGAACTAATGTTACGTTCCACAAAATCTTTGCCAGGAAGAAAGGAGGGCAGACAGGAATGGTAAATTTTCTGTGAATGCCCCCTTGCTACTGCCTCGTGCACAGAGTTTACTGATATAATCATAGTAAATCTTCAAATTGTAGTGTAACTCCTGTGGATGGCAAACCTAGTCTCCTGGCCAGCTCAAACTAAAAACCAGCTGTCCACAGGCAGGTTGGAGCTGCTCCCTACATGGAGCCCCAGGTCAATATGAAAATTCCCCACCCAGGTGTGGGTGACATGACAACATCCTCTTCTGACGGCATCTTCCTGCCATTCACAGACTGAGTTAGGGCTCTGGGTGGTCTGATAAAACTCATCAGGACCCTGTGTTAAGGTATTTTTTTTTATTCTTAAATAGGTTACAAATGCCTTTGGCTTATTTGTCAATCACCCTGCAAGTGTAAGCCTTGTATCACAGCTTTGTATTATCTGACAACTGTTGGTTTCTCTCCTGAAGGATGCTGGGGAAATCATTACACAGAGGAGATTGTACAGATTGCATTGTTTTCTTTAGCTTATTTTTCTTCCTTTTTGTCATTATTGTTGAGATTACTTCAATGTAGTTAACAAAATTGACATACATACAGATACACACAGAAACACCTGATATTTCTCACATGTAAAGCTGAATACTCTCTACTACTGCTGCGACTTTATGCAATGTCATCCTCCTACTACTCAATTAAAAACACTTGCCAGGAATATTATCTCTGTGTGTCAGAGGCCAGTTTCTGACAAACTGGAATAACTTGACCTGTCAGATTTTAAAACCTACAGAGGATACTCTCTACAATACTCAGGCTAAAGAATTACAGAAACATAGAAAGGCTTGGATTGGAAGGGACCTTAAACACCATCTAGCTCCAAATAGTTTGGCCTGGGTAGGGATGTCATCCAATTAGAAGGGGTTGCTCAAGTCCACATCCATCCTGGCCTTGAACACTTCCAGAAGTAGAATATTTTTACTGGGGAAACTTCTGGACCTTTGGAAGTGACTTTAGCAACTAAAATTTCAATTATTGTAGTCTACAAGGAACAGCAAATAGTAACATATAGCGTTTGTGCTTACACAGATTTATATTAACTTTTTACAATCTCATGGAAAATTTACATCCCACTTAAACCCTTAGAAAGGTCACTGTCACTTGAAATATTCATGAAGCCTGGAAGTTGATTTCTACTATTTATTGTAAATGTTTCATTGAAGCTTAGGGACCTCAATGGACAAAAAATTGAACAGACATTTAACACGTTTTCCTTCAACAATGAATAATTCATATTAGTGACTATTGTCTTGAGAAATAGGGATTTAAATTTTTTTTATTAAGTAAATATTGTGAATATTGTTGCAAATTTTAAATATTATGAGCTTTATTTCCTATAATTCTGCTCAAGCAATAACCAACAGTGGCTGTGTAATGGATGCAAGTGGTCACTGAAAATGGATTTGGGGGATATAGATTACAACAGACTAGCCAAAGGATAATTAGAGCAAAACATCCAGCTAGCCACAGTGCTGATAAAGGTCCATCTCAAGTCAGGCATCGAAGAAAGTGACAATCAGTATGCAAATATGAATAACTTATCTTTCTCCTTCAACAGTAGACAGCCCAGAGCCCATTGAGCTCTTCTGCACACTCACAGACTGCATGCCAGGATCTCCCCATGAGTCAGGGTGCCTCTGAAGATCTGTCCTTAAGGCCAAGAAATTCTTTGCAACAAGAGATTCTCAGTGATTAACGTGTTAAACTTTTAAAGCTGAGATAAAGAATTGATTGTGCATATGCACTCCTTTAGGCTGAAACCCTTGACTAAATCTGTGTCCAGCTACACCTTAACTCCCTTCTGAGAAGCTTAAAAAGCAAATTGGGTCCTTCCTAAATCTCTTGAATCAACAAAGTCTCCTTGACAGCTTTATCTGACCCTGTCTTCTATGCAGTAAATAATCAAATGTACATTGACTTTAACCTTGTGAAACCACTGTCACATGTACTATTAAATTTGTTAAATATCTTTTCTATCAATAAACAAATTGCTATTCCCCTCTTTCAAGTGAAGTATTTAATTTCTCTGCTTTTACTAAATTTAACTGTGCATTACTTTCCTGTGTTCTAAGCAATGATAATATAATGTAAGCTCTTCAAAACACTTGGAAAGTCTCAGTTTTCAAGACAGTATCCATTGGTGTATTTAACTAAATTAAAAGATTGCAAAAAATTTATGCCATTTGCAGCCACTAGTTTGCTATCACTACCCTTGTTTTTTTTTGTATTCAAGGTATATTGCAAACAATATATTAAATCAAACAATATAATAAATCCCAAACTTTTGTGTGAGAAGATACGGTTTTAGAGTTCTTCAGCAACCACCTGTAAGGAGATTCTTGACTACAAGTGAATCTATAAAACAAGAAACAAAATTGATTACATTTTTCATAGGGTGCACAGTGACAACAAATATACAAAAGACATTTGATTGCACATTGTAACACACCTTGTAGTAAAAACTTCTTGCCAATGAGCCTTAGGTAAAATAAATGCAATGGAAATGATTTAATCAAATAGAACAATTTTTTAAAATAAAAAAACCCTCTTGATTCTTTAAATTTAATAATATTTATAAATCTAATAAATCTAATCTTTATAATCTAATAAATCTTTGCTTTAGACTTTGATTTTTTAAATTTATTTTTCACTTTCCCTTTAATATAAGGACTTTCTTTTTCATTCTTCAGTGACTTAGAAGGTGAAGAATATTATTCTTTTCTATAATAAATTACAGATTTTGTTAATTTTCTCACTGTTTAATATATGCAACAGAGTTTTATGTGTTTCCCATTTGGTAAAAGGCTGAGAGTAGAGAGGAATTCTGCCTAAATGCTCTGTGCTGGCTGCCGTACGTGGCTCCCACAAAACCTTAATTAAAAGATTGCTATCCCTCTAGTAGTTGAGAAAAACACTGGGGAAAACACTTTGCTGGAGTTGAGTGGAGAAAGAAGAGAGAGAAAAAAGTGAAAAAAGTAAAAAGCAGTGGGAATGAAAAAGGAAGTTACAAGGCTAGAAAAGAGCAGGAGACTGGAAAGAAGGAAGAATTAGGACAGAGCATGATTTAAAAGCCCCAACAGAGTGAGAGAAAAAAATCTTTTGGAAGATGCACAAAAGAGACTGAATAGAGTTTGTTGCCAGTCAGAATCTGTGGATTGGCAGAAAGTCTAGGGAGATGGAAAAATTGGATGCAGTATCAGAATAGATTTTTTTTTACAAGCCCTTGTTTGGTATTCTGCTTCACCCAAAAGAGCTTATGTCTTCTAGTTATAAATATTTGTTCTTCTAATGTCTGTTTCCCAATATCTAGCTTCAGAGATTAAAACCTTTCTCCAGTACACTTGAGATGTTTTCTTTAAAGAAGTGGGGCAGACTACTTCACCTCAGAGATGTAGCAGACGTTAATTTCCAAGCATTATGCATATAATTACAATTCAAGTACTGAAATTATTATAACAGTGAAAAGTTGGGGGTTTTTTACCAAAATCTAAAATGAGAAAATACACAATATCACTCTTTCTTCTTTTGCTTACTTTTAAAAATATAGATAGTTTTATTTCGAGCAGAATAATTCTTTTGGAACACGTTTGCTAATTTGTTTGAATAAAGGCACCATCTAAGAAGTGATACAGCACCCAACAATACTTTTTTGCTGTTTGGTTTCTATTCACAAGTTGGTACTTGATCTAAGAATGGTAATTTGTTGTTGATCAAGCTGGTCCACAGTTTTAATGAATGCCTCTTTGTAAGACATTTGTATGATTAAAAAAGATCATTCCTTAAATAAAAATTGATTTAAAGCTCAAAGGACTTGAACATAGCTTCTTTGGAGCAA
>JAOTQZ010000001.1:46737067-46756535 GCA_026546895.1 Pogonocichla stellata
CAAAGCAATGATTATAGGGTAGTTGTGTTTGGAGCTGGAGGAGTGGGAAACTATGATTCCCTGTGGAAATCACAAAGACCTGCAACTGCAAATGTCTCCTCAGAAAGATGTGCATTATGATGAAATCACTCAGTTACAGGACAGTCTGTCAAAGACATATTGAAGACTTTGTTCTATTTGTCTTGACCTTTTATAACTTTGTGGCTGTCATTTTAGCCTCTAGGTTTATCATGAAACTTCTGCAGTGTGAGATTTTTTAATTTTTATGATTTGGTTTATATGACTATTAATTTCTTAAAGCCACTAATGGAAAGGCACAGCTACCATTCTTTTGGCCAGAGTGTTTCCTGACATTGCAAAGACATAAATTTTTCACTGAAAATATTTGTTCTTTATACTTTTATGTTTTTTTGCTTTTTGTTTGTTTGTTTGTTTTTTAATTAGTATGGAATAAAAGTCTGCAAAGATGTAATTGGAATGCATAGGAAAACAAACCAACCAAAATAAAACAGACTAATCTTGTTGCTGTTTTATAAGCAGTTAATAAAAAATTGGGATTGGTACAAAAGAAGAGGCTAGCCAAAATGTTTAAACACATTATAAAAAGACTTACTTCAGAGAAATAGATAATCAAATTAAAAATCTTTACTGAAGGTTACAAAATAACCATATTCCATTCATTTTTTGATCAAGAAAAAAAAGATTTTCATTGCTAATTAAAGAATTTTGTGCAACATTTATAAAAGTGTTTTCATTTCATCACTTGAATTTCTTGGAAGAAACTTGTCAAACTAATTTGATGAGATATTTTAACTTATTCTGAGACTCTTGTCTGTGTTTCCCTTTCTGACTATAAAATCTTTACTAGATTTAATCTCCTGGAGAATGCAGTGGCAGCATATTTTTTTCTCCATGTGTTACACACACACACACAAACACAAGAACCCTACCACTTCCCACACTTAAATGAGTCTTCCAGAATTGACCAACTAAATATATCTCTATAGTTGTAAATTGCTACATATATTGTCAAGCAACGCATTTCACTGGAAACCCCACTGCCACCAAAATGGGAATTACAGTGCATTTGATTAATATTGTTTGAAAAGAAATACTCTGACAAACCATGATATTTTTTTTTTCTGGAATATAAGAAAAGCTGGATTTATTTTTTTCTATCATAAAAACTAAGAACCGGTTATAGACTATGCATTTTCAGATTTCTCATCTGTTGTTTTGTCTAAATAACTGTGCTGACATCCCTCATTAAAACATTATAATTGAGTTCTGTAACTGTGGTGTTAAAATGAAAATTCTCCAAAGAATCCTCTGGTACAACTCAATTGATTTTAAAGGAAAAGAAAATCCTCTGAAGTATGTCACTACTTTAAAGCTTCAACTGAGACTGGGAAAAACACACTGCCTACCAATCAACAATTATTCTTGTTTGTTACCCAGGCTCCTCTTGATGCTGAAGATCCCTTTAGAAGAATCTAAGTAGTGCTAAGGCAAGATTGCAAGAAATGCAACTATATAAGAATTTTGAGCAGTAAAATCATGCAAAAAAGGATCAAGGCAAACATAATACATAAAAATGCATAATTATTTACGTATTATGCTATACTTTCAATAGCCTGATATTTTCAGTGAGTATGGGTGTTATGTAGAAAAAACAGGATTTACTTGAAAGGTAGCACAAGCAAGGAGTTAATTTGAACACAGTGGAGCTGATGATCACTCTCTGACCTGAAGGAAATAGTCAGTTGCCTAGTGCATAAATATAATCAACCCACTGGCAAAGAAGAGTGGGAAGAAAACCAACGTTGCCAAGGGAGTGACAAGTGGCAAGAAGAAGATGAAGTGGAGGGTATATTCTACATGGAGAGGAAATTATTCTTCTGGTACATCAAACTGTTATATCAGTTTGATGAAAGTGCAAAGTAATTGATTTTAATGATACTGAATGATTTAAAAGGAGATTACATGCTTTGACTTAAAAGCTGCACAGCACTGTCACTTTTTAATTTTTTGTAAGACTGGCTTATATACATTTATCTTCCAATAAATTTTTTCACAATTTTGCATAAAACAGTATCATGATCCTTACTAAGGATCATAGCGTGAACTGTCAAGAAGGCTTTACAAAATAAGTACTGTGACATTAATTAGGCAGGATCAATTTTAAGAAACAGAACAATTTATAAAAATTATTTTTCCCTTAATCATTGAAGGCATTACTATCGATTATTATAAAGATTAGAGGGATTGTAGCTTCTGATTTTTAATTTGACTTTTTTTTTTTTTCTTTTATACACTTCCAGAAAGGAATAAATATTAAGAGAGTGAATCATCTGAATTGGGCACGCAGGGACAGCATTATCTTTGTCATAGGACTTCACAGGAAATAAACATCTGTCTGAATTATCAGAATTTTAAAACATTACAAAAGAATTTTCAAACTTATGTGCTGTTAAGAATTCTCTTTTCTCAAAAAAATACTAAATATAAGTTTGACTTTGCTTACACAGTGCTGCCTTTTGTGTGAAAATCTTAAAATACTTTTCATTTATATGATTTGATATCTTAACATTTCGAGTAAGATTTATCTTGAAAGAAATGTTCAGAAGAAGCAGAAAGTTAAATTCAAAGTCTGTCTTTATAAAGTATATCCAGAAGACAGTTCTGTTTCACAGCTTATTATGATAGATTCTTTAATTTTTAAAGATTATATAACCATTTAATGTGTCAATATCCTTGAAGCCTTAGAAACAGGCACTGCTATTGATGTTGATATTGTTGTTGTACTAGAAAATCATAGATCATTCAGCATATAAAAATGGATATAGATCATTAAATTCAAAGTAAGACAGATAAGGAAGGAAATACTTAAACCTTCTTCATTTTAAAAGGCTCAAGAAGATGTGTGTGCCTATTGTAGCTTTTTTTTTTTTTTAACAGGTTCTTTGAAATGCAGAAGTATGTAAAACCATACAACTTGCCTTTTCAATTTAGTGGAAAAAGAAACAAACAGATTAAAAAAAAAAACCCTACCAGTAGTCAAATACATGTATTTTTAGCCCATAGTTAAATAAAGTTACTTTTATTTTATCAAGACTGTAGGTTAGGCATGGAAACGTGGTTATTTGTTTTCATATGTGATGAGTTCCACACATTGGTCACATGGCATTTGCATACTTCACAATATAAAATATGATTCTTATTCCTCTTACTCTTACTCATAAATTATGCTTAATGCTGCATCAATGTAGCAAAACCCAATAAAAGAAAAGGATGATACCTGTAATTGAGTTACTTCTGAATCTTTTTAATGGATATTTATAATATTTACAAGTAGAGATATATATCTTTTGTGTCTTAGACTTTAGACTTAGACACCATGCACCCAAAGCTAATGACTGCAAAGTATTTCCTAATATTTTTATTTCACTATCAAAATAATTTAAATTGAGTGGAGTAATCATGATTCCAAAGCACCTGATAAAGAGCTACTGCTTGAAAAGCAGAAATCCTAAACAGATCTCTGAGAGAATCTATGAATATGTAGCACTTGGGTACGTACTCCCAGCTGAATATATGACTACTCTCTGGTGGAAGAGGACAGAAATTGATGGCATGGTGGTTCTTTAAAGGCTGAACATCCTATTGAAAGGGATGTCTCCTCCCTCCACAAGTTTTTGAAGGCCACACAAACATATGAAATTTGAATTTAACAGCTATTACTATTACACTCTTTGAAGGACTGTATTTAGGGTTTACTAGACATGTGTTCAATCAACAATGATGGACCAGAAATTGTTTAAAGAATCACAAAATTAAGCAAGAGATTAATAAAAAGGAAAAAAGGAAAAATTGCCCTATTGTCAATTTGAACACTATGAGAAACCGCATGGCAATGCTCTATTTAGCAGAGATAAAATTATATTGAGAGGCAATTTTTAACTAAAAATTATGAACCATAGAGATTTTAGTAATGTGAAGCAGAACAATATAACTGATAGAATATGTTCCCTTCTGCAAACTAGACCTCTGTAGCATGAATCACTTCTTTGTTACTGCACCAGTGTTGAACATAGAAAGGCATCTTAGAGCTCTAAAATTCTGTGAAAAAAAAGAAAGGTGAAAAAAGGGTGTATTAAGTAAGAGGAAAAGAAGCTAAGAATGTTATTTTTTCAGATACAGAAAGAATTATTTTAAATATTGGAATGAACCTGCTGCCCAAACCATTCAATGCAGAGTTGGGTCAGGATAAGGAATAAAATAAATGTTAGAAAATGAGCACACACTGAATGAGATGGTTTCAGCTCAGACATCAATTAAGAGTGGGATCAATCAACTGCCTGTGCTGCAATTAACCGTATTTACGTATTCTTAGTGTGGCAAATTCCTGTGAGAATTACAGTAGCATTCATTGAACTTGTATGGATATGAAATACAAATTATACCGAGAAAAGAATCATGACAGGCATCCTCTTTTTTGACTGAAACTGGATGTGGGGGACTGGAATTCTATGACAGTTTATGTATAGTAAGAATAACATAAATAGTGAGTGATCTGGAAGGTACACGTTACCTTGGATTACTTAGGTTTTCCTATTATCTTATTAGACTGCTGTGGAGGGAAAAATCTAAGAGTATAGAAAATAGGAAAATAACAACTTTTTTTCCCTTTGGCTAAACAATTGATTCAACAGAAGGAGAACCACAGAAAAGTGTCTGATAAACAGTTTTTAATAAAATAATTTTGATTCCACCAGCTCAAATGTATTTTGAGACTGTTCTCTGTGACCAAGTTATCAGTCTTGGACCAATTATGAAAGATTGGTGAAGACAGGTCAAAAATGACTACAGTTAAATTTGTCTTTGAAATGAAACTTTTTGCCTTTTCAAAAGTTCAGAAGCAAAAGTGAGTCACAGAAAAGATTAATAATTAGCATTGGTATGTACACTAGCTTTTACTGGGTCTGAAACTGATAAAAAACAGTCAGAATGAGTGTATTTCCCTGTATCTAGGAACTTATTGTAATTTTTTTAATCTTTTCATGACCTTTTGCAAAGCAATCATTTAGTTTTAGGTGTAATTTCACAAGGAAACAGTCCATGAAGAACTTTTCACCTTTTCAGTTTTATATGATATTGCAGGTAAGCATACATAAATTTACACACAGATCTCAAACCTGAGTGTGACTTGTATGAACATAAATAGGCATAAAACTCAATATAGTAATGTATGTACACCTGTTAAACAACACCAGAGACAAAAATGAAGACTAACTACACCAAAAGAAATATGAGACATAACAGAGAAAAATCATGCTAAATAATAGGAGGGAGCAAGAATTCATATTTGATCCTTTAATTTGAATGTTACTGTTCCAAGAGTTAATGCCTACTCCTTCTTTAAATAATCACTGGAAAAATTTCTGGTTTTATCTTTGCACTGTGATTAGTACAAAAGGATACTGCAATCTTAGATTTTTTTTGGTATTATGACTATAAAAGTAAGCAATAGACATCAAAATGAAGAATTATATCTTGCCACCTTTACTCCTGCTGACTAATAACTACAGTGAATTTTAATATTAAGCGAAGAAAATCAGTGATTAGCCATATGTAATTCTTCACTGCCAAATTATTTCAGAATTAATTTCTTATTTTTTAAATATACTTTGCAATGATTTGCTTCTAAAAAGCACTACATGAAAGATAATTTTATTTATCATTAGACCGTGAGACCTTGACAGTACAGGAACACGTTAAAAAATGGAGATGAAACATTAGAATTGCAAAGTACATTATGCCATTCTGTGAATGCTGTCATTCAAACAATGTTGTCATGGTTCAACACAGGTTGATCTCCTTAGAGAAAGTATTGAGTTAGAGGAAACTGAGATCTCTTTATTTCTGAATGTCAGTATCCAAACAGGGACACTAATGTACTTATCTTCTCTACTTAGGCCAAATGGTTTTAACTTTTATGACAGTTTCCATTTAGAACTACCTTAAAGGATTTACAGAAAAGCCTTAAGAACTATTGTGAGCATGACAGAACTACGGAAAAGAGCTCAGGTATTTGTTTGGGGGGGTTCTGGTGAGCTTCTTTTGTGGTTTGCTTGTTTGTTTGTTTGGGGTGTGGTAGTTTGGTTAGTTGGTTGGTTGGTTGGTTGGTTGGTTTTTATGTAAAAACTTTAGAAATTGCAATGTCAGTTTGCAGTAACTCCAAATAGGATGTGAATATTATTTCCCACTCTTAAAATTTATAGATAAATTCACTTTGGTGTTACTAGGCATTTAATATAAAACTTTGTAAATTTTCCCAGCAAATGTATCCAACATTGCCACTTATTCATAGAATCTCAGAATCAAAGAAGAGTCTGGGTTGGAAGGAGATGTCAAGGTTCATCTAGTCCAATCTTTCATGGCAAAAGCACTAGAAAAGACAGCTCAACACCCTCTCCAGCTGAATCTGTAACATGTCAAATGCTGGGGAACAATCACTTCCTGGGGGAGATTATTCCAACGGCTAATTTCTTCTTTGAAGAATTGTGCTTCTGTGTCTAATCAGAATCTACGCAGGAGTAATTTGTACTCATTGTCCCACATTTTCCATGTGATGCCTTGTAAAAAAGGGAGTCTTCTTCCCTTTTGCAACCACCCTTTAAATACTGGAAGATCATGACAAGGTCTTACCTTAGCCTTCTTTTCTCAGGGTGGAAAAAAACCAATTCTCTCAGACTTTCCTATGGCAGGCTTCTAAGTCCTTAAATGGTCTTTTTGTCTCTTCTCTGATCCTTGCCAGCCTCTCCACATCTTTATTTAGTACCGTGGAATCAGGGAATCATAAAATGTTTTAGGTAGGAAGGGATCTTAAGGATATTTAGTCCTACCTCCCCACACTATGGGCTGGGACATGTTCCAGTAGACCAGGTTGCACTACTCAGCCTGGTGTTAAACTATTTCAAGGATGATGCATTCATTACTGCTCTGGGCGACCTATTACAGTGTCTCATCACCCTCTCAGTAAAGGATTTCTCCCTATTATTCAATTTACACCTATTGTTTTTAAGTTTAAAGCCATCCCTCTCTGGGACTGTTGCTGCACGTCCTTATCAAAAGTCCTTCTTAGCTTTTTTGTACCTTAGGTACTGGAAGATTCCTAGAAGGTCTTCCCAGACCCTTCTCTTCTCTAGGCTGAACAACTCCAAGTCTCTCAACCTGTGTCACCCCAAAACAGGCTCATGTCCTTCTTATATTGAGGATCCCAGAGCTGGACAGAGCATTCCAGGCAGCTGTCTTACCAGAGAACTGCATCTTATTCTAGCTGAAACCCATGCTGAGTTTTGTTGGCAGATTCTAGTATCATTTTAGATTGTGTACAATGTGCAGGAGAAATATGAAGGAGACTATAGGTATGACATTTGACCTACGGGAGATGGAAGCCCTTTAATAGAGGCACATAGAACAGACAAGGTACACCAGCATGCTACAAATCCCCTATATGGAGGCATTCAATCAAATTGGATCACGTGTCCCAGTTTAATGGAGAATTAATACACTGCTGTCTGCATAGAAAATCAAAACCTTATTTTATTTCCTGGTTTTGCATTAGAGTTTCTTGCTCTATTGAGAAGTCACAAAAAAAATAGATTCCCTTTGGGAAGAACTTTATTATCTTATGAAATCTACTGTTTCTTTGAGCTGCATTTCATGAATCAGCCTTTTCCTTGGATTATGTCTCAGAGGTTAAATTAAGGAATGTTAGAACTGACATCCCAATGTCATATGATAACTTGACCTGCCTTAAGCTTGCGTACTCCATTCTTGTGATTGGGAACATCCAATGTCTTGATGGAGAGCAAGTTTGGTACTAGGAATAACATTGGTACTGTGATTGAAGTGTGTACAGCAATTGACATATTTTGTTAAATATATCTGTATTGTATTTTCACTATATTTTGTGTCACTCTTCTGAATTGGAAATCCGCTGTAACGTCAATTATCTCCAAATAAGTAACCATGATACTCAACCTTGCACCCTCCAAGTGGGGAATATCTAAAAGAAGCTGGTCAGAGGGTGCTAAGCCAGGGCAGTGTGTCATTACATACTGTGATTTATTGGTCCCATTTCTCACCACAAAACGCTATTTTCAACACAGCATACTTACCAAGTTTTGTGTTTTGTTCAGCAGCTTCTACTGACCTCAAAAAAGACATTGCAAGCAGAATATAGTGAACTAAAGTGTACACAATGATTATTAATTGTGTAATACTTAAAGGACAGTACACAAAGTATTCACATGACACAGAACACAGAGTCTTTTTTGGCTAATCTTTTGCCAGATTGTGAAGAAGACGACTAGCCCCTGTTTCAGACTGCTTTGTTTCCACACAGTCTTATACTTTTCTGTATTGGCATTCTCCTTGAACCCTGGAGAAACTAACAATCCTGTCTGGACACTCCTTTTATCTGAAGTTTAACATTTCTCACTTGGTACAGTTCACCCTTCTAAATCTTTTCACCACTCATTTTCACAGTTTCACAGTCTCTTCAGAAGTCCGACTCAAGGTGACCAGATAGTTCCATACCCTGGCTAAGGCCCTGGATGACAGGCAGATGAACCCCTGGGAATGGGAGGGAGTTAATGGAAGGCTTTACAGAATGATGGGTTCAAGATGCAAAAATGTCTAAAGCCTATCATGCTTTCTGATGTCTGATTTGTTACTCTGCTTTTTAACATTTGCTGTATTTTATATTGTTTGATTTCTTTGGCTACTAAGGTTCTAAAGGGGAAATTTAGAAAAATACAAAATGTATCTCATATTTTCAGTCTCTGAAATAATATTGAAATGACAATTCTCAGTCAGCCAAATGTGATTTTCACTTCCAGTGCAGCAAAAGCAATTCAAAGTATAGCACTAGCATCAGTAAGAATAGAAAGCTAACCAATACTTTAGAGTTTCCATAAAATCCTTGATTAATTCATACAAATTGTTGTTTTTACAAAAAGCTGGTAGGTTCTTCTGTCTAAACCACAAGGGAAATATTGATTTGTTTTCATGATTTTATGGCTGAAGAAAAATTGCAACAAAGGAAGGGAAAAGTGAGGCACTTGATCAAGTTTGCATCTTACTTAAATGGATTATCTTTTAATGGTGAGAATTGAATTCACACAAAAATTAAATGAGAGAGCATTTTCTGTTTTCTTCCAAAGTGAGTGTCAATGAATAAATGAGTACCAATTATAATGCAATGATTTATTAGATTTGTATTACTTCTATTGGCAAATTACCTTAAATTTTCATTCTCTCGTAGATCAGGAATAGAGTGGGGTAGAAAAGCTTTTAATGTAGGAAAATTTATTATGAAATAGTATATTAAGAATATACTTATATCAATTATAATTTTTCTGGGTTTTACATAAAATGGTATTAAGTTAGACAATTGTTATCTAAATGAGTAAAATCCATACTGTAAAATGAAATTTAAACATCTGGATTAACTCAAAATTTCCAAGCACTCATCCTTAAAATTTCTAGTGTAGTTATTGCAGTGCTGTGGTTTAATCCCAGCCAGCAACTAAACACCATGCATCACTTATTTACTCTGCCATATCCCACCCCTCATGGTGAGATGGGGAGGAGAATGGGAAAAAGGTAAAACACATGAGTTGAGATAAGATCAGTTTAACAATTGACATGAAGTCTACTACTACTACAACAAATTGTTAGTAAATGGAGACAAGAAAACTAGAGACAAAACCCAAGGGAAAAAAAGATACCAAAACAATGATATACTCTAGTTACACACCACCCACAAATGCCAAGGCTGTCCCTGACAGTATCAGCCTCTTCTGGCCAATTCCACCAGTTTATGGATTGAACATGGCCTTCTGTGGTGTGAAATATCCCTTTGTCCAGTTTGACTCAGCTATCCTGTCCCCCTGTGTTCCTCTGCACCTACTCACTGGCCGAGCATGGGAAACTGAAAAGTCCTTAACTTGGGGTAAGCACAACTTAGCAAAAACGACACCAGTGCATAATCAACATCATTTTCATCCTCAATCCAAAACATAACACTGTTTGTACCAGCTAATAGAAAGAAAATTAACTGTATCCCAAGCTCCATCAGCCAAAATCAAGACATATGGTTTTTTGTGTTTTTAATCTAATAACTGAGAAAAAAATCTTTAAAGAAATAATACATATATCAATTCAGTTCCCATTATTTCTATTGATTTAGATAGACACAGACACATTTATAAAAATTATTTGTTATATACATTTATTAATAACTTGGAAAGTCACACCTTGCCTGATGCATAAAATTACGTGCCTACATATCTGTATTTTTTTCCTCTCTAAAGTGAAGCTTATCACAGTAAGCTGGTGTAGCTGGAATAATAAAAAATACAACAAGAGTCTGATATCTGGGAAAGAAGATAATGGTTTGAATAAGTAAATTCTTCAGCTTTATTTTTTTTTTTCTCTTTTGATTCAGGTAGTCTTCTGTATTTCACTCCTCTTACAGTTATGAAATGACTGCTTTCAGAACTAAAGTTTTCTGGTTCGCTCACATAGAACCATCTTCCTTAGCTTCCATAACATTTAGCCTGGATTATCCCTCTTCCTAAAGCCCTGCTTTTTTTCCCATCTGACAGGGTTCACATAATAATTCCTTCGACTGATTCTGCTTGACAGATCTGGGAATTAATAATTAAAAAAAAACCAAAACAACCCTAAGACAAAACAAAACCAAACAAAACAAAACCAAAACAATACAAAAAACCCCCAACCCAAACAAAAAACAAATAAGCAAACCAAAAACCCAAACCAAAACAAATTTTGCAGTTTTGCATCTATTTTTCTTTGAAGACATGAAATTATCTGTGTTGACCATTTACTTAATCCATAATATTTCCTTTCTAAAACATATTAATATCCAATTTGAGGTCTGTCAGAACTAGTATATTTTGCATTGAATGAGTAAGTCATCATTGATTTATCCTATTCTAGGACAAGTAGTTTCACTTATTCAAAATACTTGATATCACTTTGTTGCTTCAGTTATGAACAGCCCACAAAGTACATCTGGACTTTTCTTTTTGCTTGTTGTGGTCAATTTAAAGCTTGATTTTCTTGGATACTTTGGCAGAGTGAAATCACAGTCAAGGTGAGTCTATATTCTCATACATATTAATTGCATATTAATGTAGGATTTCACAAATGCAGTGGTTTCTACTGCAGTTGGTTTTTACTCTTCCTGCCCATTTTTGTCTGAATTTGCAGCACAGGTAACACTGTCATGCAGGAATCAAGCTCATTCTTTCTCTTTAGCCTTAAGCAAACTGCCAAACCAACAACCAGCAAACCGATCAACCTGCTCTTTATCTACCTTTGTTATAGAAGCATGGGAAATATTTGGATTTTTTTCCTAATATATTATTCATGATGCATTGTAACTTTTTTCCCCCTTTAATATTATTCAATATTCTATTCCATTAAAATACAGTCCTGGAGATTTTTTGTTCCCATTGTTACTTTGGTTTTTCTAAGCTTGAAATGCTGCTACTTAGGTTTATTGTGATTGACAGGCAATTAGTTGCTCCAGGGTCATTCACATTGTTTTTAACATCTCAGTCTATGAAAGAAAGGAGGAAAAAAGGTATTTTTCAGATAACTTGTATCTGAAGATAAGTTCCAAAGATGAGGGTAATTTCAAAAATGTTATAAGAAGAAAATGATTGTCTTTTAATTTCAATGTCAACAGAATGATGAATTGACAAAGTATAGCCAGGTAGCAAGATAATTTCAAATGAAAAGCAGTTCTGTAAGTGTATTGTGTTAGACTTTTTTACATCTCTATTGCCTGATTCATTCAGCTTTTACTGTGTACTTGAGGCGAGAAGGTTAAATTATAGCAGCAAGATCAGTAAAAAGATGTTTATTTCAAATAGTTGTAGATGAACCTTTCTGAATGATTATTTGACCCCATAAAACAAAAGGAATAATTCCAAAATAAGATGAGATCGGGGTATTTTATTTTTTAAGGAGGTTGGAATAAAATAGCAATCAAAATATTGAAAAATATTTTATCCCGTAATTAAACTGTATTTTCCGTGTGCTGCAGGCTTCTGCTATAGTAAAAGCTTTTCAATTTTCAGGCTGCAAAAAGTAATTTCATTTTGTGCAGAAATGTTCTTTTACATTGATGTATTGTAAAACAGATAGAAGATGGCATTTAAATTATAGTCAGTTGCAAATTAGTGTATTCAGATGTAAAATAGTTTTCATTTAAGGAAAAGGTGCATCTCTTAAACATTAGGAAAGACACTTAAAGGCTTTGGGTACACACACCTTGTGCTGATGCTTTACAGAGTAACAGTCAGCACTTTCTCGTTTTCTATTTCAGGAGGCAAGAGACAGGAAATATATCAAAACATTTCATTTTCTTATTTAAAGGACATCTGAAGTCATTTTTTCTTCCTAGGCTATTAAAGTGATAAAATAAGAAGAAAAAAATAAAATTAAGAATAATTATTTTTTAAAACAACAGTTTTAACATTCTCTTTTTGATCCATATCATTACCTAGGCAGTGTGTGAAAACATAAGCTTATAGTGTAGTCCAATTTATTACAGTAAGTTATTAAGGAAAGATAATGCTTCAGTATTAGAGAAGCAGGGACTTCTAAATTCTGTGAGAAAGCGTAAACATAAAAGTTCAGATTCAGGAGAGTTCTGGAAGTGAAGCTTTGAAAGATGTGTACTTAAAATTATTCAAGAAGGAAGACTGCACATCTAAAAGCTTTGGGAAGACTACAGCATGAGTTTATGTGTTCCTATAATCAAAGATTATAGACTTCAACTCTGTCTCTGACCAGAGTACCAGAGGAAAATCCAACTTCAAGCAGAAGTGAAGTATGATCACATTAAGCGAACTTGAGGCCATGTAGAAGAATTTGGATAAACTCTGAGAGTAGAGTTCTGCATAATTACATTGGTCATGCTTGCTTATAGCTACACCCAAGGATTTCAGTGATCAACTGAAAAAGTATGAAGTAAATAGTTTGCTATTTAAATATGTGCATTTATGTTTATATATGCAGATGCTTACAACTAGCCTAAGATATATTTTTTCTCTCTTTCCTCAGCATCTGGTTAAATATTATTATTCTGAAAAGTAACGTTCTTAATCTTCACCTTGGTATCAAAGAAATATATAGAAGAGTTTTTTTCACTAGCATTTTATTCTTTCATTTTTTAAAACCCCTGGCTATAACCTTTAAGCGAGGGTGTTCAAAATGACTCAGCAGATTGCTTCATGCTGCATGGCTTTTAACCTGTTTGTTTTAAACATGAAATATCTATAGCTTTTAATATTCCTGGCACATTTCCTCGTCTCTCAGCGTGAAGCTCATTATCCTATGCAAGAAAAATTAGCATAAAGACAGACAATTTTAACTGAGCATCAGCCTGAAAAAACAGAGGGACTGAACTATCAGTTTCACACATGGGTCTGTGTCATGGCATGAGTCAGATAAGCTTTAGATGAGGATCAGCAGACCAGCACCGATACTACTCTTAGCAGT
Source organism: Pogonocichla stellata (assembly GCA_026546895.1). NCBI lineage: Eukaryota > Metazoa > Chordata > Aves > Passeriformes > Muscicapidae > Pogonocichla > Pogonocichla stellata. The sequence continues at coordinate 46,750,673 of JAOTQZ010000001.1, forward strand.
TCAGCAGCCAGGTTCAGTGACTTTTAAAAGACTGGGTCCTCCCAAACAACTCTTCAGTGTAGCATCTTGCAAGAAATCTGGCCAGAGCTTCTTGTTTTATTTGCCCTAGTTTACATCTTGTTTCTCTCTCAAATCTAACATGCATATTTAAAAAAAATTATTTATGAGAATTTTAACAATGAAAATTAAAAAGTTACTTTTGCTTAATAGAATTTAAATCCTTCCCAACACCAAATGAATGCATTAGACAATAAATTAGTATACCCAGTTAAAGGTTTGAATATGACAAAAAAGTATTTGCTGGAAAAAACATAGTTCCAGATATCTGAAAAAGTTTGTAAATGAAACCATACAAATTGTAGGATTATAATAGTTGTACAAAAGCATGCATTCTTTGTCTCCATGGAAATCCCTTTTATTTCCATCTGAGAGGGAAGGAACAGCTGGCAAAATCAAAACCAGGATTATCCCTTCAAAATCAAGAACAATCCACAGTGCACAATCAACTTCCCTGGAAAGAAAAATGGTTGTTTGCTCAAAAGTTAATGAAGTGCACATGCCTCAATATAACAACTGGAAAGTCAGAAAGTGCCCTAAGTTCTGCCAGCTCTGGCAGTGTCAAAACACAGGGCCCTCCCTAGACATTAACTGTGAATACTAGATAGGCTGAATTATTAAAATCAAAAATTATTGATGCTTATTCAGAATCCTCACAAAAGGCTGCCCTTGACACGGACAGCTTAAGCTATTCAGCTAATAAACTCACAGTGCCTTGGTTTAGCAAACTGAGAGCCAGAAGATGCTCCCCAAGTACCTAAAGGTTATAATTGAACTTTGGCAAGACATTTACTTCAAGTAAATAACTTCCCACTGGTCTACCCGCAGTGTTATCTGAAGGTACCTTGTGTATTGACAGCTGTCCAGCAATCTGGTATTACTGAAATTTTGGCAAAAGAAGTGTTCTCACAGAAGTGTTCTTCATAGAAGCTTCTATGGTGTATAAGCAAATTAGAGGTGCTGAGCCAATAACTCCTCCACAGTTTGACTTCTGTTGGGTGCTGGCATAATAAAAACATAGAAAATTTTTTTTTCACTATATCCTTTGGAAACTGGGATCATGTCTTATGTTTTCCCTTTCTATTTCAAGTACAAACTGCTAGAATGATACACAGGGAAAAAAACCAAAAACTCTACAAAGTGACACAGAAGCAGAATTTCTAATAGTCTGACTGTATAATTTATCCTTTATTATCGTCGATTTAATGAAGGGATGGGTCTACGATTGCACTAAAGATGATTTATTGCTCCAATTTACGTCAGACTCAAGGCCGTGAGATTTAGAGAAGCAAGAATTCAGCCATAGCTTAAAATAGTCACAGGCTTCTTTGTTATAAGGCAATATATAGCATTTTAATCCAATGGAAAGTTGCTACGAAGTATATTTTGTTTTTCTGACCTATCACCTTTACGTAATTCTGCTGCATTGTGCATACTTTTATCCAATAAACTACTGTCACACATACACACATATGCTTCTATTATAACATCTAAACTTTTAGATTACCTTATACAATTACATCACTACAAAACTTTTCACGATCTTATCCAATTCAGTTTCATATTTTCTTAAGGTATATTCTTACCTACAATTATAAAAGCATATGTCTACAGGTTTTTTTGCTTAATATATGTGTACATCTATTTTTACATCAATCCAAGCTTCTTCCAAGGCTGAAAATCAAACCCATCAGTATCTGTGGAAGTTTCTATTTTTCCATTTCTCATAATCCTTGTGTACACAGGTTTCCATAGCTGCAGAACTGTTTATGTGGAAAGATAATATATCCAGAGCTGAGAAGTAGGTTTTGATTTGTCTCTTTGAATGTTAGGTCTGGACAAATGGCTGATATTAAATTCTACATCTTGGCACTATTTCATGAGCGACCGTTCAAGTCCTCCCTTACTGAGAAAATGGTAAGTGAAAGGGCTTGGAAAAAGGGAGGAGAATTTCAAAACATATATCCCTTCAAACTTTCACCACAGACACAATGAGATGGAGGGATTAGTGGACTGATAGAATTATAGAACTCTGGAACCATAGAGTCAGTCAAGTGGAAAGGGATTTCAGACCATACTTCAAGATCCTGCTCAAGCAGGAGCAGTCCTCAGGCCAGAAACAGTTGCTCAGATCTGCATTGAACCTGATTTGAAAACCTCCAAGAACACAGCTGGAAAAATCTCTATAGGTAACCTGCTCCAATGGTAGTTTTCATGTAAACAGTGATGAAGGACTGGAAGAAGAGGTGAGCAACAGAAAATGTAAATGTTAAAGAAAGAGAATTTATTATTAATTTTGGTAATTTCCGTGATTGTCTGATTTTTACATCTTGACTGTATTGTCTGATTAAGGGGTTTCGTTATCTTTGTGTTTGGCTTTTTTTATTTTTTTCATTCTTCATAGAGTTATTAGGGGTTGATTCTGTAACAAAGATGTCATTCTATAATAGTGTAGGCAAAAGGCTTTATGTCATAATAAATAAAATTCTAATAATATGAACTTTAACTCAGAATAAGAAACAGAAATCTTTATAAGAACACCCTGTTAGCTTGCAGTTCAATGTAAGAAAAAATAATGCATTTTAATTTAAGCACTCATAAATTGTGCCTATTAAAGAACTTCATTTTTATGTGATATAATGAAAACTGTATTGCCATAAACACTGTGTTGCCACAACAATACCATCTGAGAAACTTAAATCTGTAAATCTTGACTGTTTAATGTTGTCTGGCATGTCTATAAACATTTTGTGCACTTTAACTTTTACAGGCTGTATTTAACAGATTATTGAAATCAAAACAAGTTTGTACGGAGGCAGCTGAGAACCTTATGTGCATTTTTGCAGATTTTTTTCAGTTAAATACACAGTACAATCAATGGAATGTAAGAAAACATAATGTAATGTTGAAAACAGCTGAACAGGTGAATTAAATGCCACAGGTTCCATGCTTTTATTCTATAGAATATAAATTGAATATGGGACAATAGCACTGATACAAAGTGTTAAACTCTTTAGTTAATTGGGTCAAATAGTAGACCTTGAAAGACAAGAAAATTCCAGTTTTCATGCAGTTTATGATATACAGCTTTATGTATTTGGAAGACTTCATTAAGAACCACAGTTGCATGTGTCTGCAAGACTCTCTTGCTGGTTTTAGCCTATTACTCTATGATGTGGTCATCCAAACTGTGACATTGTGTTTACATTCTTTTTGCAGTTTGTGTACATAATTGCATTGATTAACAACCCTTACTAAAGCCATGCTTTCACTGGTAGTGAGCTTTTTGAGGACTCACATTTTATGATTCCTCTGCCCATATGTGAAACTATCATATAAATAATAGAGGTACCAGTGCCAAAGAATTTGTTTGTAACTTACGGTATATTTAAAAGTTGAGACAAAATTGAACTGAATTATTAATTCGTCATTCATAATTGAATTTTATTATTCATTCAATGTAAAATTATCATGATATAAAGATGATGAAATAATTATTCTTACCATATTGAAATGATGGGCAGAGAAGGCTGCTTGAAAGATTTTTACATTGGCAGCTAAACTGTGTCTAAAATGGATAGCATAACAATGTTGCTATAACGCAAGGAAGAGTTCAAACTGAAAATGTCAAAAGGATACTATAAATTGAAGGGAGAATTAAAAGAGAGAAGGAAGAAGCAGAAGACAATTAATGCTTTTCGAAATGATGATATGTTCTAATTTGTTCATCAACTGTCCCCAAAATAAACACCTAAATAAAATGTACTGGTAACCTATGCACTTTCAGAATATAATGGACAATTGTTTAGAAGGCAGTTTTGCAAATAAAGAATTTTTTGTCCCAAGAAAAGAAGAATTACTTTTACACTAAATGTAGTTTTATAAATAAAAATGTACCATAATATCCATATAAATACATAGTAAGTATATTTACAATATATTAAAGAAAAACAATAATACCATTTTTTTATGTATGTGCTTATTTTTAAAGAATTGATGTGACTAAACTAGTAAGTGTATTAGCTTGTGACTACACTGTCTTCTGGCTTCCCCAGAATGGTGTAAAAACAATTTCCATTCTGCTTATAATAAACACTGTAATATTTTAGAATGATAGGAGATTCAGTCCCTTACATGCCTTCATAAGCATAAACTAATCTATAAGGAGTTGCTATATGAAAGTAAATAGATAAATGAGAAATTATTTAGTAGTGGGGCAAAAAAAATTAATTGAAAAAACTATCTAGTGGTTCAGTAATTAGATATTTCTTAGGGAAGCAGAAAAAAATGTATCTCTTCCTGCAGACTCTTCTGATCTTTGGAATATGTTTGGTGGATTAAACAGTCATCTGTGATGTTGCTCTAATGATGTCTGAAGACAGATACATTTTGCTTTCTCATTGCATGCCTAAATGAAACTCAAACCTAACATTGCCTGTAGTTTAATAATCCACTACAAGTTATCAATCCAGATATCCTCTGCTCTTCACACAGGCACAGCTTTGTTGTTTTGTTGTTTTTTTCTGAGATTATAGCCAGTAACTGAATTTAATAAGGGTAAATAAAACTTCTTTCTTTTCTGATGGGATGATTGTCTTTAAAAATGAAAAAACATTAAAACATTGTGGAAAAATTCTGTCTAGGACAAAGTGTTCATGCAATAATTTTAAAGCAATACTTCTTCCATCTGGTAAATGGAATTCATAGTCTTTGGATTCAAGCTGCTTTAATGAAAGAGTAACTGTCTAGGCAAACTGACTCATAAAAAATTCCATTTTCACTGAAAGCAGGCTAGCTGGGATTTTCCAGTTCAACAGAATCCTCTTATCTGAAATTAGCTCAGTTATTTGCATACATACAGGCCACAGATGGAAAGAAGATTCAAAAATAAAAACACCATCTGCATTTGTCTTTAATGACAAGTTATATGGAAGTCTGAGATTCTCATTTTTCAATAACTACATTGCAAATTTGTTCACAAGATCTTCATAGTCCTCTTCCGGTTTGACCATGCAAAAAATTACTATAAAACCTATCTAGGTCTAAGATAATCAGAAGTAATTATGTATCACTTGTTATTAGGAGTGCAACAAAATATTCATCAATAAACTCTTTGGAATATGCTAGCATATCAACTCTAATGTGTCTACAGAATTTTTTTTTGTCAGTGGTTATACTCCTAAATATGAATGACATAAAATTTTCTGTAATTGCAGTCGATGACTGCATTTACATGGTGATGATGTTACACGGGTTCATAACCTTGCCAGGGACAAAATATAAAAGACAATAGTAGCATTTGTTTTGCAACAAAAATCACTGCAAACTTAAGGCACTGTAAGGCACCAAAATCACTAGATGAGACTCTTAGAAGTTCTTACACTTTTCATATACTCTGAGTCAGATGTACAGGAGAAGTATTGACAAGATATTCTCAAGAAGTCAAAACAACAAAAGCCTTACTGGTAACTTCAGAAAATGAAAGACATTTGGCAGAAGGTTTAGAGCAGCATTCAATCTACATAAAGCACTTCTCAAGGCATAAACTTCAGCTCATTCAACTTAGCAACTTCTAAGCCTGTCTGTTTTTAAATTACTAAAAGCATTTCTCAAAATTCTGAGAAGAGTGAAATAGAAGAAGAAAGACAGAAAAGATATAGAAAAGAACAAATATAACTACCATTCCTGTTTCCAATGGTGTTCAGTTGATAGAAATTCTAAAAGGAGATTGGGTCCTTCCTTCCCTCCTTCCTTCCTTCCCTCCTTCCTTCCTTCCTTCCTTCCTTCCTTCCTTCCTTACTTCCTT
>JAOTQZ010000001.1:46779572-46800459 GCA_026546895.1 Pogonocichla stellata
TAATTTTCCTAGTAAAGAACTGTTATTCCTAATTCCCATATCTTTGCCTGAGAGTCCCTTAATTTCAAAATTATAATCATTTGGAGAGAGGTGGTTTGCATTCTCCATTTCAAGAAGAAGCTTCTGCCTTTATTGGCAGACACCTGTCCTTCAAACCAGGACACAGGAAAATTGCAATTGGGAAGTAACTGACTCCAAAGTCTACTCAGAACATGGGCATTGAATGCAGGCCCTCTTTCTCACGATATTTGTTCATTCAAATCATGCTATTTAAATATCTTCATGGTGATTTCCCCCTGCCATCCCTTCTATAAAGCCCCAGATTACCTCATACAGTTTAAAAAGAATTTTATTCAAAGAGTATTCTTAGTTACTCTTCAGTTTGAGTACACTGGATACATGTAAAGAGTATGTAAAATCCTGGAGTCTAATGGTATCATAAAAGCCAAACAGTGGAACAATATTACTCCATTTTTCTCTCAGGCAATACTTTACTTATTTATGTATTTATAAAAAGAACCATAGAACATGCTTGCATGGGTCAAACATATTAGGCAATAAAAATTCATCCCCAGCATTTCCTCCCACACAATCCCTATAAATATTATCACTCTGAGCAAAGTCATCACATAAGGAACTAATCATTTTAAGTATGAAGTAACACATTTAGTTAGACTGAATGAAACTTCTAAGTCATTAAGTTTTGATCTTATACATATCTTAGCTTCTGAGAATTAATTATTGTTTCAAATACATCAATGCATTGAGTCTGACTAAAGCTGACTAAAGTCAAAGATAGGGAGTTCCATACAAGGTGTTGTGAAGTATTTCAGTGTTTTAAGCTGTCTGAAAATACTGTGAAGGATTTTGTGTTGAATGACACAAATATCTTTTTTAGACCATTTTTAGCCTTTTAGCTGTCATACTTTGCACAAATACTCCTCAGGAAAATTTCTTATTTTCTGAAATTATGTCATTCCATATAACTATTGTCTTTTGACTAAAACGATTGAGCTCCTAAAGTCTTTGTTATAAGTCTGTAATATTTCTGAAATTTTAAATTATTAAGTTTTCCTATCATTATTTCCTTGTGAAATATAGAAGTGGATTCAGAGACAGGATTAATGCATAAGTTAAAGAACCTGCCAGTTATTTCTGATATGTTTGTTTCTTTGTGGGTTTGTCTTTTTGTGTATTTGAAAATTACCTTGTCTCTCCATTTTTTAGCAGAACTCATATCACTCTATTATTTGTCAAAATCTCTTAGTCAACTTATCTCCAGTTTACTGTAATGCACTCATCATTCTGCAAATAAAACATACTAAAATAAGCTATAGTTAAATATGAAATTTGCTTAAACATCTAGAAATTTCATTATGTTAGTAATGTGTAGGCCACTGCTTAAGATAATATACTATCTAAAAGATAAGTTTAAAACATTCTAATTAACTTAATGGATAATAAGAGAGAAATTATGCACTGTATTTTGAATAACTAAGTTTAATAATGTCAAGGGTTTTTTACATGCAGCTCTGGAGTCTGTTTACTCCTTACTATTCAGAAAGCTCCTGTGGCTTTTTTCCAGTATGTGACAGCATTTTTTTCATTATGTTCACACACTGGTGCCTTCATGCTTTTTTCATTGACTTGAACCCACAAGCTACAGTACTGTTTGTTGTAATAGTTTCTGATGGAAGGTGACTGCCACCAGCTTGAGGATCAACCCCTCTCTCTGTACTTTTTCTGCCCTTTGGTTGTAGATAATTGTCAATATTTGAGGATTCAATAACAAAATTTTAAGCAGGAATAACTACAGCAAGTATAAGCACATTCTGATGAAATCTACACAGTAGCTACTATGTGAAATATGGTACACAGGAACAGCTCCTCCACTGGAGAGAACATCCAGTAGGAGATACTTACCTGAAGAGTGGTATTGGCATGGTCAGGGGACAATGCTCTCTTTTTCTCTTTCCTCTCTCCCTCCCCTTTTATTTTTCCAGAAGTAACTTCCACTGTTAGAGTGGATGTGGCCCATCAGCTACAGACTCTCTAAATCCTCTTGTATGTGAACTGGTCTTAACAGTCACTGTGCAACAGAAAAACTTTCCAAAATGAAGAACAAGCAAATAAACCTAGCAGAACAGCAGCTACAGCAAATGTGATAGAACAAAATCAATGTTTCAAATTTGTTCCCGTTCAAATAAACATTAAAAGAAATTGGTGAAACAGAAAGATAACTAGAAAAAAATAAATTCTGTTGTGGCACAAGTGAGCAAGTTGGATGAAAATTTTTATTGTGCTGAGATACCAAAGATCAGAGAAAAAAAAAAGAATAGTAATGCTATTTTCTTCCTCTGTGCAAAGGAGATCCATATTTACATTCAAATTACAAATATAATTCCTACAGTGAGGACATCACTAATCCCAAGAGCATGAGGTTTAGGATTTTCTTGTGCCCACACTGCTAGCCATGTGGAGTACTTGACCTTGTTTCTCCTTTAAGATTACATATTTCTCTATGGTTACTAAGCCAAAATATTATTTTTCAATAAGTATTTCATTAGGTAATGAAAAAACAAATGAAAACAGGTGAAGAGTATTTTATAATGCACGCAAGTGTCATTTTTTAATCATGGTTCTGACAGTATATATTGCAGATCTTGAAGTGTGACAGCATACTGGCTGTTTCAAGATTTCAATGGGTTTGTGGGAATAGTCAGTTAAAGCATAACTCAGTTTCATTCACTCCACATTTTGGTAGTAGTTCATTAAATAAGATATTCCCTGGACTATGCACACAAGATCACAGGGACATGTGTTTGGACCAATCCATGCAGGATGAGGCAGCAAAGCTAGTAATGAAAGATGGGCAAAGTCAGACTTCTAATATCTGAGCTCTCTCTATGACAAAAGCTTTTTTAGCAATACAGAAAATCCCATAAATTCTAATCTAGAAAGTCACAGGAAAGAAAAGTAGATCGCACAAAACAAACAGGGGAAATGAAGATGTTGACAGCAGATGTGTTCTTTCAGATTTCAAAAAGAGAGGATGATAGGAACAAAAGGTAGGGAAGAAATAATGTGTCAGAAGTTGGCAAGAGCACTGTAAATCCACTTTCAAGATATGAAGAGAGATCACTGCTATGGTCAATCCTAGTGGATTTGATGAGTTAGTGATCTTGAGTAAGTCTCGAAAGCCATTTTAGCCCAGTGCTAGGGCCTGAGACAGCCATTGGCCCCAGGTATATTACAATAAAGGGAAACTTTGACTAAACTTCCTAGATACTAGCTGGATCTGTTCTGGTGGGCATTAAGAAGGAGATAGGTTTCCTTCCTGCAAAAAGAAAAAACAAAACAAAACAAACAAAAAACCCCACAACAAGAACAAACCACCAAAAACCCAAACAAATAAACAAAAACCCCAAACAAAGAAACAAAAAAACCAAACAAACTAAAAACTTGATAGCTTTGTAAAGGGCAAGGAGGTTGATCCAGGATGGAATCTGCACAGCATGAAATAGTTGTCCACTAAAGGAACTAAGCTTTTTTTAGGAAGACCTACAATAACAGAAGACTGAATTGAGTTGTCTTCTGTATTTCTTCAAATAGTATCGTTGAGCCCATTTTAACAGTTCATAAAGTCTAGTTTGTGAGAAGAAAGAAACTTAGGGACCAAAATAATACACAAGTTTGATGAGAATGTTTGGAAAAGGGAATAAAATTTAGAGCAGATTTCTTGGGAAAGAAGGTAAACCAGGCAAGAATAATGGATTTTGAACAAGATAATCTGCTGTCTGTATGTGAGTAAATTTCAAAACTTGCAGATAGAATACCCAAGTCCTCAAATAAGGTCCACTGAAGTCAAATATACATCCTTAAGATCAAAGATTAATGAACCTTAATAAATGATGTCTTTAAGTACAGTTTGGCAGAACAACTTGACATTGAGAACAGAAAGATACTGAACGTGACCAGCTGCTTCTTCGCAGCTGCTTTATTGTTTATGCTTAACTAAGTGATAATAAGTATCACAAGTATTTAATGATATTTAACAGTCCGGAGTTCAAGGTGGTGGGCAAGTATAACAGATGAGTCCTGAATTACAGAAAATTGCAAATTCTATTGTCATAAAACTTAGGATCTAGGCCTTAGCAGATCAGAACCTTAACTGGAGAGCTATGAAGAGGGAAACAGGCTGATGACATAATCAGTATGATATAATCAATATATATTATTCATTATGTAAGATTATTCAATATGTGAGAAATTAATTCTTCATACAATAGGCTATGTTATCTAATAGTTATTTATGGTGCTTTTCAGTCCACAGAAATGTGACAGTCTCAGTTGTGTTATTTGAAGCTGCATTTACAACCTTAGCAAGATTGTAGGGTCTACTTGTAGCATAAAAGACATTGTACCTTCTGACCTAAAGACTATTTTAGACTTTCTTTTCAAATTCAAGTGCTTTTTCTAAAACCAATTATGTGTGCTTTTCAATTTTGAGCTTAGAACATCCATTAAGTGGTCATAAGAGACAAAATTACTGTCATGAAATATGAATACTTTTCTTGGAGGATACTGAAGCATTTTTCATAGGATTTTTTTTTCCATTTCATTTATTGTTATGGTACTGAATTTTCTAGGCAACAATGCATACTAAAATAATGCTACTTTTAATTATGTAAGATATATATTGCCGCTTCTTAATATCCTCAAGTATTTTTAATAACTAAAATTATATCTTCAAAGGAAAAAAGACATATAAAATGTAAAAAATTAATCTAAAAACTAGATTTTTAAAAAATGTACATTGTAACCTTTGTGTCAAGGGTAGATTTCCAGTATCCAAAAGAAATACCTTAATAAATGAATGAAACCTGTTATGGGGCCATTCAAACTGTGAATAATATCCTTTTATATCATATACTTGTAGATGCATTTGCCATGTGCCAAGTCACTGCACATCACAAAGCAAGACATCATAATTATTTTTATCATAATTAAATAAAAACTCTCACAATCATGGAGTCTTCACCAACAAGGATAGCAATGTGCCTATTTTGTTGGTTTCTTCTCTGCCTATGATTCATAATTTGTTCTTCATTAATTTTATGTGGTGAACTGGGCTATAGAAAAAATCTAATCTCAGGTTGGTTTTTACTGTTTCCATAGTATTCAACAAAGTGTTAATCTATTCATTCTGTAGTGACCTACACTCATGAGAGTTAAAAAAATAAAGTCAAATTTTTAGGCAATTGCAGTTTTTAGGGACTGAAAAATGTAATTTCCATCATCATGAAATTCCAATAGGAATTTTATGAAACTGAAAAGTCCTCCACTGACACAACATTATTTTCCCCTCAATGTTTTCAGAAAGCATGAGGGTGGAAGGATATGCATATAGCATCCCCTCAAAAACTATCATTAATTATAAAAAGCAAAACATACATAAAATTGTGATTAAAAATAATATAAGAAAAGTCACTTTTATAGTTATATAAGGTGTCTGTGTTTAAACTGGTAGGGTTATTTTACTTACTGCAGGATCACAACAGACAGCTAGAGAGAAGAAAGTTCTTTTAGTTTCTAAGAAGTCTTATTAAAACACTGAGACAAAAGGTTCAAGACATCTTTGCAAGTGTAGCAACAAAGGCAGTATAAAATATATGAATGACGACTTTGCACAAATTTGGAAAATTTTACTACACTCTTTCTTTCACAGAAGTAAATATACAGAACAAATCAGTAAATAAAATAATGAAGTCTCTGGATCATTTTCTTGTTTGCTTTGGTTTGATTTCCATCTTTGTTAAGCAGACAAACAAACAAACAAAAACACTTAACAGAAAGTCTGGAAACTATTCTGAATGTATAAAATATTTCATTGTGTTTTGCAACTTCTAGCTTCTTAGAAAGATAAACTATATATCGTAGCTTGTTTGCTCTGTGAAGTTTAAAATGAATACTACAGGCAAAAATCTCTGCATTTATCATTCATACATGTAAAACTTAAATTTAATTCTGTGTATAATGGACTTCATATTCTGTTCAAAGTATTTGAGTATCATAATAACACCCTGAAGACATAACAATTTTTTCCTTGTTAGTACAGAAAAGCTCTGAGAATACTTTATGCTTTGCTATATTCATTGTTGCCTTAGGTACAGTAAGACTTTTTCCCTCTAATACTATAAAATATCCCTTTCGTTTTCTTTAAAAGTAAGACACTAGGAAATTTTCTTTTTGGAAAATAATTTCCTGCAAAATGGCAGCCTATATCAGTCACCATCACTAGGGAATGTTACTGTAGACTACTTTTTAAATTGCAAATACTTGATGAGATTTCAAAAATACGGCTATTAAAATATGGCTATTAAAATCTATTTTAACATAAAGCTTAGTAATGCAAAATTCGAAAATTGGTATTTTTTTCCTGAATAATGGTGGCAATTCATTATTGTTAGCATTATTGAGGAAAAAATTTTTGGTTTGGGGAATTTTATTTTTTTTTAAGGTTTGGGGTTTTTCCCACCGAAATCAAGTCTATTTTTAAAGTATATTGACTTAAAAAATACCTTGAAGAGAAAAATTTAAGCGACAACTAAGGAAGAGCCTAAATCCTTGATCTTGCCACACACCCCATGGCAAATATATCTTGAGAGTTATGGACAAATCTTTCCCATCAAGACTGTTTATTATTGTTTGTTTATTAGAGTTCAGCAGATACGACATCTTCTGTCAACCTAAAAAATAATTTAGTTAAGATCTTAGATCAGGTTTCTCATAATACCTCCATATACCCTCATAATACCCTCTATGTCAACAGTAAAGCTGAAGTTTTAGCAAATGTTAAAAGATACTAAATCAACACAAAATCATATCAGAAGGTAGAGAACTACAAGGTCTCCCCTGAGCCTCTTTCTGCAAGCATAACAACCCCTCCAGCTCCCTCTGCAGCTCCACATAAGATGTGTGGTCCAGTCCCTTCACCAGCTTTGCTGCCCTTCTCTGGACTCACATGGTCAAGGCTTCTTCACAAAGGGTTGTATAGAGGCAGACACTGATCCATTCTCTCTAGTGACCAGTGTTAGGACCTGTGGGAATGGCATGGAACTGCGTCAGGGAACATTCAGGTCTAATATAAGAAGTAGATTCCTCCCCCAGAGGATGGCTGAGCACTGGAACCCAGGGAAGCGATCACATCAAGCCTGCCAGAGTTCAAGAAGCATTTGGGCAATGTCCTCAGGCACAAGGCATTATTTTTGAGGTTGTTCTCTGCAGGGCTGAACTCAGTGATCCTTGTGAGTCCCTTAAATTCAAGATATTTTACAGTTCTCTGATCCTTTTCCAAGGTGTACAATCCTTTAGAAACAGATTGCTCTAGTGTGGATCTCCCATGGGCTAGCAAATCCTATCAGGATATCAGCTCCTGTACGGGCTCCTCTCTCCATATGTTCACAGGTCCTGCTAGAAGCCTGCTCAGTCACCCTGAGAGTAAACAAGTGTTTCCTGTTGTTCAGAAGGATCTTGCGGTATTTCAGATTGTGCTCATCCTCTGGGAAAAAAACTGAAAAATAATGTCTTTATTTTCTTTTCACACTCCTCTCAGGTATTTATGAACACTGATGGCATTCCCCCTGAGCGTTTTTTTTTACAGGCTGAACAGCCATAGCTCTCTCAGCATTTCCTCATAAGAAAAAAGGAACATCAGTAAAGTAACAAATAACGAGGAGGACAGCTTACTGACAAGGAATTGCGTAATTAGAAAGTGGAGAATTTCTTCCTAAAGTCCAACCTAAGCCTCCTCTGGCACAGATTAAGACTATGTCCTCTAGTTCTATCACGTGTTACTTGGAGAATAGACCCACTCACAGCTGGCTACATCCTCCTTTCAGGCACTTGTAGAGGCTGATAAGGTCTTCCCTGAGCCTCCTTTTTTCTAGGCTAAACAACCCCACTCCCTCAGCCTCTCCTCATAGGACTTGCACGCCAGACCCTTCGCCAGCTTTGTTGCCCTTCTCTGGACTCACTCCAGAGCCTCAATGTCCCTCCTGAATTGAGGGGCCCAAAACTGAACACAGCACTCACAATATGGCCCCTCCAGAGCTAAGTATAGGCAAGAATGTCTTCCCAGTTCTGGTGGTCACACTATTCTTGATACAGGCCAGGATACCATTGGCCTTCTTGGCCACCTGGACATACTCCTGTCTCTTGTCCAGCTAGCTGTCCACCAGCATCCTAAAGTCCATTTCTGCTGGACAATGTTCCAGCCTCTCTGTCCCCAGACTGTGGCTCTGCTAAGGTGGTCAAAACGTAGGATACAGCACTTGGATTTGTTGAACCTCATGCTGTTTTATCTTGGCCAGTTGATCCAGCCTGTCCAGATCCCTCTTCAGGGCATCCCTACCCTTCAGCAGACGGACACCCTGACCCAACTTAGTGTCGTCCATGAATTTGCTATAGACTCAATCCCCTCATTCACATCCTCAATAAAGATACTAAACAGAGCTGGCCCCAGCCCAGACCCCTGAGGGACGCCACTGGTGACTGATCCCCAGCTGAGTACAGCACCATTCACCACTGTCTGGGCCCGGCCATCCAGTCAGTTCTCAACTCAGCCAAGAGTGCTCCTGTCCAAGCCACGGGCTGCCAGCTTTTCCAGGAGTGTGCTGTGGGAGACAGTGTCAAAGGCTGCTGAAATCCAGATGCACAACATCCACAGCCTTTCCTGCATCCACCAGAGGGTCACCTGATCATGGAAGGAGATCATGTTGGTCAGACATGATCAGCCCTTGCTAAACCTTTGCTGGCTGGGCCTGATCCCTTGGTTTTCTTGGATGTTGCCTGTGATCATGCTCAAGATGATGTGTTCCATAATCTTTACAGGCACACTGCATGCTGACCAGCCTGTGGTTCCCCAGATCCTACTTCTGGCCCTTCTCATGGGTGGATGTCACAGTGGCCAACGTTCAGCCACAGGGAACTTCCCCAGTTAGCCAGGACTGATGATAAACGACGAAGAGTAGCTTAACAAGCTCATCCACCAACTGCCTCATGACTCTAGGATGAACCACACCTGGTTTTATAGACTTGTGAGAATTAAAATGGCTCAGCAGGTCAATAACTGCTTCCTCCTGGATTGCAGGGGATCCATTCTGTTCCTCACCCCTGTCTACCAGCTCAGGAAACTAGCTGTCCTGGGGATAACCTGAGGGGAAAACCTCAAACACTGTTGAAGACTGAGATTAGGGTGTTAAGGACCTCAGCCTTTTCCTCCTCTTACATGACTATAATTATCCCTTATAGTGGCGGCCAGATTAAGTTAACTGAACTTTCACCTCTCTAATTTTCTTTCTGCATGACCTAAGAATACTTGCTGATTGCCTGCTCCCTCCTTCAGAAGTGACATAACCTCTCTTTCCCCTGAGTTTCTGTGAAAGCTCTCTCCTCAGCCAGGCCTATTTTTCAGCACATCAGGATGGCCTGCTTCTGTGCCTTCAAGATTTCTTTCTTAAAGTATATCCAGCCTTCCTGGACCTCTTTGTTTTTAAAGGCTGCAACCCAAGGGGTTTACTCAGTCAATGTCCTGAACAGGCCAAAGTCTGTCCTCTGAAAGCTCAGGGTAGGGGTTTTGTTAATGCCTCTCCTTTCTTCACTGTGTATATTGAAAACTGTCATTTCACGGTTGCTGTGCCCAAGAAACACACTTTGTAGGAGCAAATCATCTTGGGGTTTATTTTGACACAATGTTTAACTGAGTTGAGTTGACAGATCAGACATTTTTTGCCTCTCTGGACAAAATAACATTTTAACAATCTGATTGTAACTAACAGATTTCAAATCAAATAATGTCCAGCAGCAGATGCAGCTGATAAATTTGCCAGACAAAAAAAATTCTTCTGGCCCAGAAACCAAACTACTTTTGGAAGACAAGGATGAACTAACAGAAATTCACCTCTCTCTTTTACATTCACAGTTTGCCTACATCAAGAATATCAACAAATGGAGACCTAATAACAAGGTGCTAACAGAGCTCTGCTTTTCCTTGATCTTGATAGTGATTCTGAGTGGAATAATATTTTGTTTTTGGAGGTAGTGATTTCCAATAGAATAAACCTGAGCAGGCCCAAGCCCATGATGTACTGAATGTACAGCCTGGGTTTCAATTCTGTGTTGTGCAGCATAAATCCCATTTCTGCACAATAACCTCAGCCTGCTAACAGGGCAACCAACAGGTAGCTCCCACTTGTTACTTGTGATTATGCCACCTGCACGGCCTTCTCTTTATCCAAGGGTGCAGAAAGGAGTTCTCATGAGACCATAATTTCTCTTTCAAATGTAGAGAGAACAAGAGATTTTTCCTCACAGGAAAATCCTATCGTAACTTGAATGTCTGAAAGGGGAGTAGTTCTGTTACGGACAGGGTCGTCATGGTGTACTGTACAAGGAGTCCTGTTTGATGCTGCACTGCCTGGGGCCTTCATCCTCTAAAGGAACACAAGACCTTCTGTATTACTTCAGAGTGTTAGCTCTAACAAATAGCATTATAAATGATAACTTAAAAAGTCTAAGTGGCTTTCTACTGGGATGATAATGAATAATGTCCTTCTTCTAAGACATTATTTAACATAACTTATATTACCAAAGCATAACTGTCCCTGCAGCGCTGTTCTGACATTTTCCTATGAACCTGGAAATCCAAGGATGTAAAACTAAGTTCATGTAACAGCACAGTACTAGGTCTTAGCTCACAGGAAATATCATATAATTAAAGTTTGCTTACACATCTTCCTTAGAGAATTTTCTTTTGTTCTTGCCTGTGTGTTGCTCTCTACTTCCCTTTTATCTTTTCCTCTGAAGCATCTAATTATTCTTAGTTTAATCCTACCTATGTAGATATCAACCTTATGCTTTTTTCATAAACTTTGTTTCACAGGGAGACTACTTGTTTATAATGATGCTTAGGCTGTTTTATGTCAGATCTGATCCTATTTCTGAAAAGGCAGATTAGAGCCATACAATCCTCTCACTTTGAAACCACTGTGCTTGTGAGTATCTTGTACTCTCTGGCAAGGAGAATGTTTATGTGCAGTTCTGTTTATGAAATGGTTAGGCTGGAGCAACTTGTCTTTGAAACAAGGACAAGAAGGTGAACAACCTGAAAGCCTATAACCAGGACTAAAACATCAGAATCGGACTACTGAGAAAAAAGAAGTTCAGGGTTCCAAACATTGTATTTAGCTACTGGGCTAATGTACATCTATGTAGTGGAATAATGGAGTGAGTATTCACATAGGAAGTGTTAAAGACACACTTGAAGTTGCTGTAAGGGCAGTAGAACAGATTCTACCATCTAGAGCACTTTGTGTCACATGTTATGCAGGTGAAACAAAGACAATACAATGCTTTCAGTGTTTTCCTGGTTTTAAATACACAGTCATTAGGGTTTAGGCTGTAAACAACAACAAAAAAGCTTATTACAACCAGTATAAAGCAAACTAGATAAAATTCTGAAGCTGATAATATAAGTATCTCTGAATTTTCTTTACACAGGAGACATTACTGTGTTAGTATTAAGCTATCTGTTTTCTGCCTGTGAAGAGCTTTTAGCAAAATATACTTTGGACACAGTCATAAAAGACTTGGAAGAACAAAGGAAAATTAGCTACTTAATAGGTGAAGTCAGCCCCTTCACTGTGCTTTTCTTGGAACTTTTGATGATCTAAAAGTAATGAGGAAAATGTAATTTGGGAGACTAATTTCAAATCCCAGCTCTTGTAATTCCTTGCTCCATTGACAAAATTTATATCCTCAGGCCTTAATATAACTTAAATTTTTGTTTTTCTAGCATTTATTTTATTTCCTTTCCTTCATATATGTAATTACCAAGTTTTTTTTGCTTTATCAAAATCACACAGAACATAACTGGTTAAAAAACAAACAAACAAACAAACAAACAAACAAACAAACAAACAAACAAAACCCACTGGGTTTGTAAATCCTGAATTCCTATATTATCATTTTTCATTAATTTGTACACATCATACGGCATGCTGGTTTCATTTTCATCTTAAAGCTGTCTTCTGCCCTGGAGTTCAAACACAAGGCAATTCCTTCCATGTGAAAAATTCTTAAATCGTACAAAGTTGTTTCTGTTTTTGTCTTTTTTTAATTTTTCTCCCCCCAAAATATTTTAAGTAAGAACAGACATCTTTACGATCTATAAGTGTTCTCCCTCTCCATTTATTTGTGAAATTTAGAGTTGCAAGGTTTTCAAGAGGATGTCAGTATGTTTTTGTATCAAATAAAGACAAAATATGGCTAAAAGAACCAAAAAAGTCTTTGCAGATTTTTTTTCTGTTTTACTTCCCTCTTACAATTATAACTCATTGGTTCATAATGGGTTAATTGAAGAATTCTGTCTTCACCATGTCCCACATAAAATATTAAATACCTATGTAATAAAAACCTGAGGGATGCATTCAAAGTCAAAGGAATGCATTTGGAGTTTGGAGAACAGTGATTTCATCAAATTCTGTACCTCTGGACCAGCACACTGTATTCCTTCACTGTATGTTTACACAGCTGATCAGGCAATCTGTTTGTACATTTTTCCTCGAACTTTCTTTCTTCTCAAGCAAACATAAAAATAACCACCATGCTGAGAAGAGTGCATATATGTCCATAAGATGAATTTCAAAGTGCCAAATGTACAGTCCAATGCAGAATTTAATAAAATTTCTGCTGTTACTGACTTAACTAATAAGTTAACATTTATTAGTGCTACTTGCTCACTAATGATAATAATTTTGTTTTATGTGTATTTACACAATTATTTTCAGTTTGGTTCAGAAATCTGTGAAACTAATGTGGTTAGAAAAACCACATGTATCTAATTTTATTTAGTTTTAACTGTTTGGTTGGTTTCTTTTTAATCCTTTTAAATTATTTTTCATTTTCAATTTTTAAATTTGTCTGTCTGACAAGTGCCAGCATTTCTCAAAAGCCATCGTTTCGAACAAGACTTAAGGACCAGCAGTATATTTTCTTTTTTCCATTTCAGTTCACTTATCAGTTCACTTATCAGTTTTACCTGAGCTCCAAGAGTCACTGGTAGCCATTATTTTGACATTAACTCAGGCAGTCAATCTTTGCTGATGCACTGGCTGCAGGTGTCCAGGCTCTGACGGTCGGAGCTGCAGGGGCCTCTTTGAGCAGCAGCCAGGGGCTGTCCTGGGCCAGACATGGATGGTTTCAGCTGGCTCCAACCAGCACGAGAGAGGAAAAGACTCAAACCAGCAGCCAAAGTGGTGGTATATGTGTTTAATAAAGAGAAAAAAAAAAGTTAGATAGACAGTAGAAGAGGGGACGCACAAAAAACAACCAACCAACCAAACATACAAAAAAAACCCCAAAACAAAACCAAACCAACCAAACAAAAAAACCCAACAAAACCACCAGAGTGGAGAAAGTACCAAGGTCAGAATAAAAGGTGGTGCTCCACACTGGAGCAGATATCCACAAAAGGGCTTATGGAGGACACTGTGCCAGAGCAGATGGATATTCCTCAATGCACTTCAGCCTGAATAAAGCCTGTGCTGGGACAGAAGATGAGAATAAAAGGAGCAGACAAGAAAAATTGCTATGTACTAATCATACCCTCCCCAAAACAAACAGACACCGTGCCAAGAGTTGACTCTTTAAATGAACTGAGTGCAGCCTGTGAAGATAACAAAGCAGTGGGGAGGAAAGGAGTAGGCAATGATAGAGCAAAGATGGTCACAAGCCCTGATTCTCATGAAAAACTTTTTCACCACAGTATTTCCTGGAAAGAAATATAACCAATCCTGAAGATTTCTAGAGGATGTTAAAGACAATCATTTGACGCTGCTGATTAACAAGTTGATGAAGTGAATAAGAAAAATAATATTCGAGATATTAAGGCTCATGACAGACCCAACTACAACAATCAAAAGTGGTGTTGTTTTTAGCTATTCAGAGAAGTTAGTTAAGTTAAAAAATAGAAATTTGGATTTGCAAACTTGGACTTGAAGAAAACAGGTTTCATTTTGTGAATAGATGAATGAATGAATGAATGAATGAATGAATGAATGAATGAATGAATCTGGCTACATGTGCTATACGAAACTGATCTGAAGAGTAAAGATGTCAAGGAGAGATCCTTGACAAATTTCTTCAGACACATGAATGATCTAAATCGTTATTCAGAAAGTCAAACTGGTGCAACATGACTCCAAATTGGTTGAATAGTGGACACCTGACTCAAATAAAAAAGTAATAAAAAAATAATATACAGTAAGTGTAAATGAAGACAGGATATCCAGAAGGAGTACTGAAACATTGCCTGAATATGAGAGGTGGAAATAGGAAAAACAAAGCTCAAGTAGAATTGAAAATAATCATGACAACAAGAAACCTTCTTTCTGCTATATTGGCAACAAACAGAGAACTAAGAAAAATTGTGGCCTGCTATGAATTCATCATATTTAGTTGAAAAAAGAGTTTAAAACTCCTTTTTGATTCTTAGATCTGCACTTATACATTTGAAAAAGTAAACACAAGGAAAATATTCTATAAATTCAAATATTCATTATTTCTGAGGAACCTAGGTATAGATTAATGGTTTATGATATGATTTACAGAATCAGAAATATTATTCAGAGGGTGATTTATGTTTTTAAATTTGTTGAAATACTGCTTTGTCTGCAACTCTGTTAATTTATATTTCTGTTACCTATAAATATTGATCAAATATATAAATCCCAAGGCTAGTAGTCAGATGGATGCATTTGATGGTAGCACTTAAAAATTAAATTTAAAAAATCTCTGTAATATATTTATTTTGAGAATTTTGATTTTGAATGTAAATCTTGAGATGAATTTTATAATTCTCTTTCCTTCAACCTTACAAACTTGATCCTTTACCATCAAATTTTGTTTCTTTAGACTCTAAATTTTAAAATGCTTTCAAATGCTTTTTCTTTTTAAAAGAATAATTGTCATTAAAAAAATAGTTCTAGTGCCAACAGTTATTATAATAATGGATGTAAACTGGATCAGTCTTCCTTGAATTATTTCTCATATAACACGTACTTTTTAAAAAGAATACTGTCGTATTTCAGTCTCCCACTGTATATTGTGAAATAATTTCCAGTTCATTCAAATTTCATTAATTTGTTGTGCTCATGAGCAAAGACTGTTCTATTTTTTTTGTTTTGTATTTATTTTTCCTCATTTGTATTCTCTTTCCCTCATTTTTTTCCTGCCTGCAATACATCTATTGTTTTAGGCTTGTTCTGACATTCAGCTTTATCTAACAAAAAGAATAACAAGTACAGAGGTAGATTCTCTTCATCTTTCCTAAGGCCTCTTTTTATTTGAAACATAAGAGTCAAGAATGTCTTTCAAGAATACAACATGTTATTTCTCCTCATCCCACAATTCATCATACTATTTCTCTTCATCCCCAATTGATCTGAGGAATTTTTTTAGACTACTGTCAATATAGCCTTGAAAGGTCTTCACAGGAAAAGTTTTTATCTTGAAACTGCAAGGTGCTGTTTTGTTGTCTTCTAAAGTGTGTTTCTACCTCCTGTAATAACTGTAATCTGAGGGCTACCAAAAGATGCTTAAGACTTCATTCCCTATACTGTATTTCTCAACTTCAGGGTATCTTCTGTTGTGTTCTTCTTCTGTTGTTTGCCATTTTCTCCCTTTTTACTGACAGGAGGCTATTTCACAAATGATCTCATAAAGAGAAAATAGGTAGCTACAGCTGGATAAGTGTAAACAAGCAATTTTGTGCTACTCTAAAGTTCTTTTACTGGTGAAAACTGATAAATAGATCCAAAAGAAAGCAATCTCTCCTACACAGAGGACAA
The DNA here is from genome assembly GCA_026546895.1 of Pogonocichla stellata. Classification (NCBI taxonomy): domain Eukaryota; kingdom Metazoa; phylum Chordata; class Aves; order Passeriformes; family Muscicapidae; genus Pogonocichla; species Pogonocichla stellata. The sequence continues at coordinate 46,795,481 of JAOTQZ010000001.1, forward strand.
GTGTTATAACAAGATGAGAAAGACAGTCAGGAAAGTGAGAGAAAATAGTCTAATATAAGTTTAAAAGATTAAGTATGGTAATATTGAATATTAGTCTCCAGCATTATTGTCTCTTAAAAGACAGAGCTTTTGTAATGAACTCATAAAGAATTAACACATACACACACATTGCAAAATGCTTCGGTGCCTTTTCCAATGTCTTTTCTCACAATCCAGGGTATTCCACCTACATGCAAAGAGAACTGCAAGGTTTATAAAATTAAATAGTGAGAATGCTGCCCTAACCATTTTATGATGCAATCTGTTTAACTGAAATGGAATGAAAAAATAAAATCCAAATCCTTTGGTAAGGGAAGGGAAGGTCTCTCCTAAAACAAATATTCCAGGTTTTTGAAGTTTTAACTTCACTCTTTTTCAGCATTGTTGCAATAGAAAATATGTATACATTTTTATACATACACACAACAAAGCATGTATAAGTTAGGGATTTAGAGGTCATCATCATGGGAGAGTTCAGAATACTGGTAGATAGGCATGATCTCTATGTTCACCCTGAGTATCTAACTTTACAACTATCCAGAACCTGTATGAAGAATCTCTTATTTTTTCTGCTGCCCTGAAAAAAGTTTAACTGTTTGTCTCTTGCCTACATAAAGTTCCTACAAGAAAAATGACAGCATTTTTTTTTCAATCCTTGTCCCCTTTTTTAATCTTGCGTTTTCTGCTGAAATCTTCAGCTGAATTCTCATGTTTGCTTGTCTATAAATTCTTTCTCTGATTTTTCAGAAGATAGCTGGAAAAACTGGCTTTAACCTATTTTGTCAAACAGGTCTTCAGCCCTGCTCCAGCAGCCTCTGAAGCTCATGCCTGTCAATTAAGAATGGTTTATTTTGGTTTGATGCTGGGAATTTTCACCATTCTGACTCTTGTCCTTCTTAGAAAATGCTCATAGCTTATACTTCTTTTAGCATAATCACAATACCAAAGAATAGTAATAATGAGATATAAGGAGAGGTGATGCTCTGAAATAGAGGTATGAAGTCTTCTACATCACAGCAAAATAATTTTAGCTTATCTGATAGCTTTTTTTTTTATAGAACTGAAACATCTAACCGAAGATAAAACATAACCTTGGAAAAGGAGTTTGAATGCTCCCAGCTCTAAATGCAGAGCCATTACACCACAGTGCTGCTTCAGTGAGCAATGACTGTGGCATTAAAAGAAACCAGCTGATTTAACCTAATTTTCCAGTCATTACCACAGAAAAAAAATATCCACAGACCATAATAAAGCAAAAAAAAAAAACCAAAAAACCACAAAACAAAAAAACCCCAAATAAATAAAATCAAACCACAAAAAACCCCAACCCTTTGCAAAAATATATAATTTATAATGGTAACATCAAATTTATATACAAATAGCATATGGACTAAACAACTGCAGAATGCTCATTTATTACCCAGTGCATTGTTACAGCCCAACACACATATGAGCAAAGTAAAGCACTGATGGATAAGTGTAAGGAAATGAAAACCTGTATCATATGTCTGATGAAATAAATGAAAGTTTTGATCAGATTAATGACTATTGCTTTGGGTTGCAATGGGAATTATGATATTCAGAGAGCTACTGCTATCACTCTTACTGCTCTGGCAGTATGGGATAACAGATAATTGCATCTTATACGATGTCTTATTTTGACTGTATTTCAGAAAAGGAAATTATTTTTATGCATCTTACATATGAATCTGCATTGACAAGATGTATGCATCTCTAAGATTCACTAAAATAGAACTTTTAATTTAATATTTACATACCTACCCCTATATTGATTAAGAATAACCTTAAGAATGTTTTGAGAATGGCTTTACACAGCTTGCGTTCTCTTCCTGTGTGGTTTGTAACATCTAATTGGAATAAATATAGAACCATATCAAAACATACTCTTTTTCTGTGATCAGTTCAAAGTGACATAATGTAACTGCTTTTTTACTTTTCTCAATTTTTTAAACTTTTATTAGTTGGTTTCTTTTTTGAATGGTGAGACAAAAGAACAGACTAGCTAATAGGTAACATCATAATAATCTTTGGGCTTAAAAAGGACTTTGAACTAAAAATTTTACTCATTTTGCCAATCTATATTTTGAAAAATTGGTAATCATAAGTTATTTCATTCAATCCTGTCTCCTTTGAGTTCAATGAATAAAAAGACTTAACATGCTATTGAGTAAAAATGTGAATCTCTCGAACTTTGAATGCAACCACTCAGATTTTGCTTATGATAGGATTTGTCTGCTAAAACAGTAGTAAATACAGATTTCTCTAAAACAAATCCTCATTTTTGCATGTGATTGACCATGAGGAAATGAGAATTAATTTTTATGGGTTGGTTCAGTACAAAATATATCTTGCTTTGGTAAAAGCAGCTCAAGCAAGGTCATCCACATGCTGACTAGACGAACTGACATAGAGAGGACCTATGCCTCCCTCCTCAATATTTAAAGTGCTCACCTCAAGGAACAGAATTTCTTCAATCTTAGTAGTATCAAGAGAAATGTGTTAGTGGCAGTTTATTGAGTGTCTAAATTCACTTTCACCAGAACTTACCCTTTTATTATCAGGATTTACCACTTCCCCTCTGGTGTTAGTGAAAGATGATGTTTGGATCAATGTGAAATATAAGAAAGGAGCAAACAATTGAGGCTTTTTCTATTATTTTTTATTCCAACTTTTATTGCTGTTTGGATGCAAAAATTTATAATCAGTTAAAGGGATATAAAGCCCATATCAGTTTGTTAACCTCAATTTTATATGCCGTGACACTAATTTCTTGGCAGGATTCACTGATGGAAGAGATATGCATTATGATTTTTTCTTGTTTTTGAGCAAGTGACTGGGGAACACTGACTCAGCAGAGACCTAGAAGTCATTTTCAGATTCCTCCACAGAATTCTGTATAAACACTTATTTTTATAGGAGTTAAAATTCTGTTTAGATAAGTTCTCATAGATGCCTACATAAAATGTCAAGATATTTGTGTCAACAAATCAGTAACACAAAGATGAAGGGTAATCACCTGAATACTCACTAAGCTATATATATATTGTGTTAGAAATCACAATTTTTGTACTAGAGTACAAAACCGAAACAAAGCAAAAAAACTAAACCAAACTGAGCAAAGAAGAAAAGAAAAAAAAGAAATAGAAAAGATCAAGGGGGAATTTTGACAGAGGAGCTTAATAAATATTACAGGCAGTACAAGCTCTGTCGTTCAACAGAAGATCATTAGCTATGGCTACAGTTTTGAAGACATGGATTGCAGCCCAGATATTTAGCTTCCTGCAAATAATAAAAAAAAAGACATTAGGCTAGCAGTTTCATTTTTTAATAAAGCTAACTTTGGTCCATGGAATTCTAATACTATTACAGTGTAGGGCACTTGAAAGTTAAGCATGTTTCCATCTCTTTTGTTACGGTAGTGTGCTTAAAGTGGGCGTAAGTTGTATTAAGTTTATTTGCATTTGCAGAATATTTTTCTATACAAGGCTGAATGAGCACTTCATCCAGGTCTGCAGTGAAGAAAGAGGGGTGAGATGGCTATGCTAACTGTACCTGAAGTTCTGTCAGCATTCAGTATTTTTTTTTTAGTTAAGGGAACACATAATAATATTTTAAAGAATTACACACAAATAAAAAAAAAACATGTTAGGCATTAGAGAAGTTCTCAGTGCTGCCCCATGCCAATCTGGAGTGAGTGGGTCTAGAACAATGCAGGCAGTTAGCAAATATGCTCTGGCACAATATGGAATTGAAGTGTTTATGAGCTGAATGCGAAATGTATGGTTGAACAAGATCACATAGACTCGATATGAAAAAAGATGTGGAAGGTTAAGATCTTTAGAGGGCTTATGGCTTCTCATAACACTTCAAAGGAAAACCCATTAAAAATTGCATCAGATTTTTAGACATGTTAGACAAGGGTACCTGTCAAACACAGAACACAACAGAAGCTTCACTATGCTTAAGGCTGTTTTTAGCAACAAATAGGTATCAAAATTAGCTCAGTTTTCCAAAAGGCATAGAAACAGAGAAAAAGGGCAGTTTGAGAGTAAAGAGGTGGCAAACACACAAAAAAAGTGACCTCATGGAATATGTCTTCCTTTTGCTGTTTTCTTCTCCTTTACAGAAATGGAGACTTTGAAAGACTGAGATAAATTCTCTGTGCTGCAAAAAATAATTCCCTACTCAGCTAAGCTGAAAGTTTAAGGGCTTGCATCACTGTAAAAATGAATCCAATATCTTACATTAATGAAGTTAAACATAATCCTACTGACACAGTAGATTTGCATATAAGCACTTCCTTTACATGTTTGCAATTACTTGAGCACCCTGATCACTGCTGCAAGAAATAATGACAGTAATGATGATGACAAAGCAGGAACTGTCCTTTGAAAATCATACTAGTCATCTGTGTTGAAACTGGTCTTGATGATACCATTTAGTTCCCTTTTATTTGTTTGTCTCACAGATGATTTACGTAAAAATTTGCTTTCATCGTGAAATATAAAGGCCTTCTTAAAAATAATGTTCCTAAGATTTTAATTTACGTATTTTCTGGTGTGTGTTTCTTCTGCTGTCTTGTATTTGCATAATATAGTTTGCCCTCAGAAGACAGCCATATGAAAATTTAAATTATGAAATGCAAAGCATAACTTAAACTGTATTTACCTCTTTCTTAAACATTTTCTGTCAAATGGGATATGGTTTGAATTTCTCATAAATCTGGCAAAATAAAAGCTCAATATATATGCCAGTTTAGTAATGATTTTATAATCAATAAGAGAAAGAACGTAATTCCAATAGAATGGAATTGTTAGAATACTGGTGCTTCTGCTTATTGGGTAGTCTTGATTGCTAATGGGGCCCAGCTATTGCTCTGGGGTCGACTGTTAATGCCTGCCCATCCGTTGCTCTGGGAT
>JAOTQZ010000001.1:46804236-46833206 GCA_026546895.1 Pogonocichla stellata
GCCCTGGACAGAGTCCATCCCATACGTGGCTGGGATCCAGGCCCCTCTGTTTGTTTTTTTCTGTTTTTTCTATTTTGCGTTGGTTTGGGTTTTGGAGGGGAGTTTGTTTTCTTTGTGTGTGTGTGTGTGTGTGTAAAGATAAATAGAGAATAGAATAACAAAAGTGATACAATACTTCTCTACAAATCATTTGCAGTTACAAGTGTTTTAACCCTGACTGCAATCAGGAGTGAGAGGATGGGTAAAGAAATAAGGGTTTATTTGAAGATTATTTTAGAAAATAAGCATAAGAACTTCTTTTTCATACAGCGATGGTCTGAGTTGAAAATAGGCCTTTACATTTTATGCTAAAAAAAAAAAGTAGACATAGATACAGTTAGAGTTTCTAGAAGAATTTTAACAGATTAAAAGAAACCTAAACAAACACTCTCAAAAACACTCAGTCCACATTTTAATCTTTCACAGAACGTGTGAGTCACTGTTTTAATCAACAACCATATTAAAAAAAAATGCTTTTTGTAAAAACACCTGTGGGAAATAAAACTGCAGCTAAAAGGAGAAAGCATTTAATAATGGAAAAAATTACCTCTTGAAAAAATGAAGAAACCAATATGATGAACAGGTAAAAAGTCCACAGAGTAATAGTATGAAGATTTAATCTCATATCACAGTGTAACAAGGATAATTTTGATTATAATAAAAATGAGTTGGAAAATGCAATATAGAGATACTAACTAATCAAGAATGTGGTCTATGTATTTTAGCAGGCATGTATTTTACCAATGAAGTAAAAAATCAGGGGTGTTTTGAGATCTGAATCATAAAAGAAAAGCTGACTGGGAAATGATAGGACTAATCTAAAAACCTAGCAGTGTTCATAACTATTTAATTGTAAGAAACAAAGTTTTCAGCCTTACCTAATAGTCAATATTGTATCTTGAGTGAAAAACAATAACTTGCAAATTAAAGATTCTTTTTCCCAGTAAAGTAAATTAAGCAAGATATAAATCCAACAATCCTTAAATAAAAATTATAATTACAAGATTCCTTGTTTTGTTGCAATGATCCCTTTCAGGTTCCAACACTACTGTTAGTGGTCAGGGTGGATTTATTGGTACTTGTTATGCTTTCCCATTGTTAGAACTAGCCAATGAGGAATAGCAAGTCTTTTGTCATGCAAAAATAGAAATGTCATGCCACTTCAAGACCTGCCATGTATCATGTTTGCCTCCAGTCCAGATGATGCTGAAGATGACTAGAGGCAGAAAGTAAGAACAGTGTTCCGTGATTCTGTGTTAGCTCCCCTTTTTTCCCCATTATTAAAAAATGTAAAGACAAACATGTCCTAGATCAAGGAGAAAGAAAACATAAATGTAAATTCCATACTCATTTCTTGGCAAAGAAGAGGAGACCCTCACCAATGACTCATTTCTCTCAACTAAGAACTTGGGACAGCAACAACATGATCTAAATGCCCTCTCAAATTGAATTTAAAGATGTCTAGACATAAAAAATATGGTATAACATCAAAGAAATTGATAGACAGTAGAAAGCTTGTATCAGTTGAACCTGTATATAATGTGAACAATTGTAACTACTGCTATAACTAAACTAACAATATGTCTTTGGCTAGAAGACAAATTCTGGTTTAATTCTAATTAAGATTTTTATTAGATTTGCAGTACATTCCTGACTTGGAAAATAAGGTGCAGCCCTCATGGCCCACATTAAAATTTTTGAGTGTAACAGCTGACAAATATGACACAGCATTTATGGAATGTCCTGTTCCTTGAATACCTGGTGTTTCCCCACATTGTACTAAGCATCTTGGCATGGTTTAACTGATTTTGTACAAGAAACAGCATAATTTCTACGTCTTTAATTTGTTTTTGTTTTTGTTTTTGTTTTGTTTTCTTTTGTATTATTTTGTTGAGTTTTGTTTGGTTTTTTTTGTTTTGTTTTTTTTGGTTTTTTTTTGTTAGAAGCAATGATGCAGAGTAAAATCAATACTGTCACCAGGACAGTAGGTGAAGGATATGGAAAGGTGATATTTAAAGAAGATAATGGCTCACAACTTCTAGGTATTATTTCTGTTTTTAGGATGGATTGGCAATTATGCTACGCAAGTACATTAGCACCAGACTGCAGCCTTATTGACAAAGCTCCTGTACAGAGTCTGAATAAGAATCAAAATCAGGAAAAAATGTATGTGGAAATGAATGGACAAGAGACTGGAGGAGCAAACTCCAGTAGTGCTCTGGAATCAGAAAGCAATTTGCTTCTGCATTTTTCCTTTTAAATACATGTTCATAACTCATACAACCATGAACAACCTTTACTGTCCTTTATTGTTCATTTGTCTTCAGTTTGAAAAGGATCTATAAGAGATTTAAGTACATTTCAGACAAGGCCAAATTAGGAACTGGTTTGTTCTCAGTTCATTTCTATAGGGATAAAGTATGTAAGCAGTAATGTCTCATTTTATTTAACATATATGTATATGTATATGTATATGTATATGTATATGTATATGTATATGTACACACACAATTTTGTCCCATAATGCAATATGAATAGAAGGGGCTTTTTCTCGCTTAGATTATCTACCATTTCTCTGAAATTACTACATGCAAAAAATAATTGTCTTTTTTTCAACTAATAAACATAATTGCTTGTTCTGGTTTCCAGGCTTTTTTTCTTTTCCCAGCTCACTCTTTCTGCCACAAATAGATACCTCTTCATTCACAATTAGTTTCAAGAGAATTGATTTTGTACAAATCTTTGCTTGGTACTTTCCTGGGGACTTTATACAGTGGAACAATATTTTCTTTCCCCTCCCCCCCTCATTTTGCAATTCATTAAAATATTCCTTTCATTCATTCCCAAAGCTGCCATTAAATGACTTATTAACTTGATCAACCCGTTTGACTTGTGGTATTTATTGACACTCTCCATTAGCCATTCCTTTTCAGCTGATCATAATGAAATGTAAAGGACAATATTTAGGCAAAATATTTAAACAAAATATTTGTAGGAAAATTGTACATGTCAGTGAATGGATATATAATTTGTTTTTTCCTTATTAACAACTGATTTTGTTTTCTTCTTCACTTAAGCTCTAAGTAGCAACTCAAAAAAACTGAAATAGGATACTCGGTCTGTGGACATATCTTTACTTCATCAATGATCAAAGTGCCTTCTGCTGTCCTTCCTGCCACTGCTCAATGCATATATACCAATAAAAGCATTGTCAATTCATCTTTCTTAGATCTGTAGGCAAAATGATGCCTGAATATTCTGTCTTAAGTTTATTCTATGGAGCACATTCTAAACTTTTTTGCTATTTAAGTCTGCATTTAGACAACCTCTACCAATGATCTCGTCAGAACCACCAACTTTCATAATGCCTGGAGGTTTCAGCAACAGTACAAAAAACCCCTTCTAAGTGCTCCAGGAAGTAGTTTTGTTAATCCAGTATTTGGCAACTTATTCTAAGTCAAGACGCAAATATTTCTTAGTGTGGTACTACGGCTTTTTTATATAGTAATTATTTTAGGTGTCAAGTAAAAACAAGCTGCACAGAATAAACAGCCATTAATTTTCCAATAACATATTTTGTTATGACTTAGTCTTTTTGGCTTAATAGATATAAATTAAATTGTTTATCTTGATTTCTGTTTTTTACGCAAAAGTTTCGTATAGCTTCAAGAAGAAAAATTGACTTGGAGTTCTAAATTGTTGGGACTGACTGTTTTGAAAAGAATGTTAACATCTTTAAGCAACTAGTCATTTGCTTTCTACCTGACTGAATGTATGCCTTTGTCTTGCTAACAAATCACTCTTACTACAAAACTTGAAAGATAAACTATACAGAATTATGAAATCACACCTGGAAAGCTGCTCTAAAATTCCGAAGTCAAATATACACTTATGACAGCCATTATCAAGGCCGGGTTAGATGAGGCTTTGGGCAACCTTGTCTAAAGAAAGGTGTCCCTGCTCATGACAGGGGGGCTGGAACTAAATTATTTTAAACCTCCTTTAAACTAGAGCCCTGCTATGATTCTGTGATTCTATGATACATAGTGATAATCCCTTCCCTGCCAAACAGGCAAAAAAAGTCTCAGTTCACAAGCATTTGTGATCCTTCCCCAAAATAACATGGCCAGATGCACAAAAAACTTTATTCCATTTCAAGCCCAGTTGTCATAACCAATTTGAGTTTAGTACAGCATAACATATACGAGTCCCATATTCGCATGCATATTGCATGAAGCTATGCACAAGCAATAAAAAGTGTTTCAGGGAGGAATGTAAAGTTTTCTAGAGATGAAATGTCAGATTAAGTTAGTTTGCCTTCAGATACCATAACTGGAAGATAGTATCACATAGTGTTAACTTGTTTTGAGACCAGCCAAATGTATGACTATGTCTATCTGTAAAACTAAAATGCAGAAGAAACCAGAAGGTCTTTTAACAATGACAGTTTTATCCATGTTTGGAATCACTTATCCTGAAATCACGTCTCCTCAGTTGCATTCCAATCCTACCTCCCAGGTCAATTCATTCAGAACATGCTTGTCATAGATGACAGACATATACTTGTATTTTACTGATTTCAAGGATGTTTATAAATGGATCATCCACTAAAACAGCTATTGAACAATTTTTGATGACACTATAAATCAAGGTGAAGGAATGGTGACAAAAATGCTGAGATATTTACTCAGATCAAATCAAGATCAATTTTTTCCTTATTCTTCCATTTACTTCCTAGCTATCATATCAACTTTTGGTATATTCCTCCTGAAGTTGCTATTTCAGCAATTTCCACTTATTTATTCAGACATCAGTCTTATTCTGCAGTTCTTGCAGTGTCAAAAAATAAAATATTTCTATATGTTTTTCTCCACAGAGTTTAAAACCAAACTGATATTGAATAGTAAGGTATTAAAAAAAACAAACCACAACTAAACCTCATTGGCTTTCCATTTCTGCAATCACAGGGGTAATTTCTTGAAAGCAGCTCTCTGCATTTTTACTGTAAACCTCAAATCGCACTGCAGCATTGTTGTTTACATTTGGCATAGAGCAATTTGAAAGACTCATCTTTTTAAATGTCACACAATGACAGGAAAGACCAGCAGAAGACTGATAGCCTTAGGAACAAGTTCCAAAAGTAAATCCATCTTTTCTGTATCCCTTTCTTTCTTTCTTTGTGTTAGCAGCACAGCTGCATTCTTGGCAAATTTGCATATCTCTAATTATTCTTTGTTTCCAAGAATGAAAAGATGGGAAACAAGTTATAGATTTTGTCCCCACTCAGCATGAACAATAAAGCTTAAAGATCTGTGAAATTTGACTGCTTTAATTTCTTGTTTCTTATATTTTATAAATGGAAAATTAGAGAATATGAAGAAAGAGAAAAGGTACTATTTACAAGTAAAGAAAGCCAGAAACAAGTACGGGTAACTGGTTGTGGTGCTGCATGGCTGATTTAAGGAAAAATGTGAAAGTGGAAACAATTCAGCCTAATTTTTTATCCACTATCAAATGGAGTGCATCTGCTGAAACCACATGCACAATAATATCAATGTAGATTAAAACGCAAAAACTGTAACTAGTAACTATTTTCAGAATAAATTCCAGACTGGAATAGTTTTAAGGAAGAATTACAAGTAGAAAATGAAGATTGGAACAGCACTATCCTGTAATTCTGGATTTTATGCTCTGGGTAATCACTTAACATTTAATAAAACATCAGCATTCCTATATGCTGTGCAGCCCAGTTTTGCATCTGTCAAATCCCTGCATGTATTCATGAACTCTTTAAGATTAGTGAGCTATGAAAATGCAAATTTTGGAAGCAATACTTTCTGTAGGGCAGAAGGAGAAGTAGCAAAGCACATTTTGGAAATGAGTTCAGTATTAGAAGTCCAAGACTTCTTACTATCAGTGTGGTGGGGAAAAAAAAGAAAAAAAAAAAAAGAAACCAAAACAAATCAAAACTGGAGCTAAAATGGAAGAAAAAATAAAAGTTGTAAAAGCTAGGGCAAAAAAATTGTGTAAAGTGTTAGATCAAGTTCTCCTTGAACTCAAGATTAAAAGACTAAATAGAACTTGAATTTCAGGGATAGATTGAAAGTATACTTCCAGCATCTCTCATTATGGGATCATTACATTTTATTATTTCTTAAAATTTTATTTGCATGTAATAGCCAATGGAAGCAGCAGAATTTAAGGTGATATGCATTTTTATGCATTGTGTGTTGGATTCTTATGCTTGCCAATTTCCTTTTCTTCATATTTGTAAGTAGACTAATTAAAACCACAAAACAAAATGTCTCCCACCAAAACCCTCAGGTATTTCCTGCACAGACAGAGAGAAATACTCTATGATGCTTGCTCAGTTTAGAATTCAGGACGTCTTGAAGTAGTGCAGTCAGTGTAGCAGGGCAGGAATGGCAACGGTGACTGGGGTCAGCTGGATGTCCAGCAATCACCAGGTAAATCCATAGGAGACCTGAAGACAAGCTGGGAATTCAAATCATCATGGCAGTGATGAGATCAGCAAAAAATAAGGCTCAAACACAGCACACCTCTGAGGCAGCTCAGGCAAGGACTGAGCCTAAATGCAATGTGTAGATCAATAAGTAGAATTTGCACACACAGGGGCCCAGGTGAAGCATTTGACAGCTCTCTGGCAGTATATGACTTTCTACTTCTCATTTTTTTCTGGAAATTTTTCTGTATTTATAGATGTCTGGTAGAAGGTCACACAACTGCACTATGTCATAGCCGGCTTTTGAAGAAAGCTGCTCAACCTTGGGGAAAAAGTTGCAAAGAATTGTGGAAAAACACAGTTATAGGCTGATCAGGACACTTAAAGCTTCTTGATGCACTCAGGACTATGAAAGAAAAATTCTTTATTATCCAAAACCCAGAGGGTTGTCTATTTTTTCCTATTGCTTCACATGGCTCCTTAGCCAAATATTCGAGAAAAATCTACTGGTGTTTTTATCTCATGAGTTACTTCAATGAGAAAATTTTAGCCTTAACAAACTAATTGAAATTTGATTCTAGGATTCCTCATTTACCTAGCTTCTCTAGAGTTGCCATTATCTTGGTAGCTGAACATTCAGCACCAATATATTTCTCCAGGAAGAAGATTTTTTCATATCTTTCACCTGATTCCCAGGTAATCTCATTATTCCCATCTTGTCTTCTACGTCTCTTCATCTCTACAATGTCTGCATCATTACTAAGGCTCAGAGCTACACTCTCCTCTGCTTTGAGTCTGCCATTCACTACACAACCACTATACAATATGTTTCCACTAGAAAATTTAACTCCTGGATTATTGAGGCAATCTCATTTAGCCTTCAGCAGAAGACTTGTGCAGAAGACCTTTTAAGTTTTAGGATTTCCACAGAAAATTGTATGCAAGTCCTGTCTAAAATCAGGATTAGTCACATACTAGTTTTCTAAACTAAAATACTGTCAATGCAAAAATTGCTTTGTGTCTGTGATCAAAACTGTCCAATACACAGGAAACAAGCATAAGTTTTGAATGCAATCAATCTCTGTGAACAGAATATCTTGAACAATAAACGATGCAAATTACATAACAATAAGTATCAGATTCAAAAACTAGTACTGTTTGCATATGTATGGATTGTGCTTGAAAACAATTATAGACTTTCACTGCAATTACACTCAGCTAAGCTCTGTGCGTATCTGAAAGCTAAGGATAAAAGTCAGGATTTCTGTGGAGTGTCCAGAGATCAAAGATGGCTGTAAGAGTCATGTTCCTGAAGAAATCAAACCATGTTGGACCAACATCAAGCTGCTTGTTGTATTGCATAGTCTTAAGGGTTACATAATTTTATTCTGTAATTTTTAGCAATAGTTCACTGAAAACTATTTTCAATAAAGCTATTCATGTGGTCTGCTCCAGAGCTTCTCAAAGTCCTTGACCAACAAGATGTTAACTGTAAATAAAGGAGTTATAACCCTTCTCTAGAATTCCCTCTGAGAGAAAATATAAGATTAAAAACATTGTAGAATACATATGCCATTAATTTTAGAAGGACAAGGGTTAATTTGAATGGAAGCTTTACATTCACATCTAAGTATATGAATATGTTTCTGTAATGAAAGCACCCAGAAAAAAATATTCATCCCAAAAAAGTAATGTCTTCATACTTGGCTTTAATAGAGAATTTGAAGCCATGGTACAGGTATTTAAAAGATGAAAACACATACTATGAAGAAGGCAGGGCACCCGTGCTTTTATTTTTTTTCCCTCTCAGTGAAACACATAGGTCATTCATCAACCACTACATGCTTATCCTATTTCTAGAAGGACTCTCTTGTTGCTGTAAAGAGATGCAGCAAATATATATGCATGCTTATATTTTGGGGTTTTTTCTAACTCATCTCTATCATTCAATCATGACTGAAAAGTTCTGGGGGCAATAAGTCTGATTGATTTCTCAGGATTCTCTCTGAAAGGACAAGCTCTGTGAAATGGCCATTTACAGTACTCTGTAGTCCTATCATAGAGTTCTTCAAGCACTGAACTTCCCAAAGGGTATACGCATAGTCAAATATTTACCCTACATCTATAACATCCTCTCTCTTTTAGAATGATACTCACACACACACTACATACTGCATGCAAGGAGATGGGGGAAAGAAAAAAAAAAAGAAAAGTTATAGGTTTTTCTGTTTAAATAACAGTCATGAAAAAATGTGTGAATAAAATGTGACTGAATAAATGAAGTCTGAGTAATTAAAATGCCTCCTGACCATGGGTAATTAATATATTTTCAATGTACTAGTAACACCAAATAAATGAACCATATGCTAAAAGAAGCCATCTGTGTTGGTAAATACTCCGATATAAGATGTTAAATATAATTAGAAAATTCATCCTGTCTTTTTTATCAGCAAAGGAAATTTGGGGAAGTAAAAGATAGTATGTGGAAATTTAAAAGTCAAATATTGGAAATACAGCTGGTAGACTTTAATGAAGGAATGAAAAAACTTTGTTGCTGTCTACAGCTGTTGAAAAATCATATTTGTTATTCAGAGGGGTTTCATCTGCTGTGACTTGCATCTCCTAAATTTTACTTTGAGATTCAGATGTGAACAGAAATCTCAGAAAAAAATTAATTTAAGACCAGTGAGTTCAAGTGCATGAATTTTTGCAAAGGTAAAACTGTTTAAAACTTAGAAGTCACAAAACGTTTCTGCACTGTGCAATAATTATGTGAAAGCATACTAAGACTGACCTCAGCATTGTGCTGGATCTCAATGTACCCCCAAGGCAAGAAAGACTGGTCCACATAGAGACAAATTCAGGAGACAGCTGCTGAGCTTCTTGGGACAATAGCACTTGCTTTGTTAGGGGAGCCTGAGGGAGCAGGACTTGGTTAGCCTAGAGAAGAGACAAATCTTGGGGGAACCTAACAGCAGGAAGTCATCAAAGAGACAGACAGGTCCTTCATAGCAGCGTGTGGTTGGAGGATGAGAGATAATGGGCCTAAGCAGGCACACAACAGACTTGGATCTGAAAGCTTTTCCCATCTGAGCAGTGCCTAGTGGTGGAAGATGATGCCTTAGCAAGTTATGCTGTCTTTGTCCTTGGAGGTTTTCACCACCTGACTGGACAAAGCCCTGAACAACCTGGTCTGATCTCACAATTGCCCCTGTCTACAGCAAAGTTAGAAAAGTTCTAAGGTTCCTTACCACCTAAATTATTCTACAGTCTTATGGCTTCAAAACACTACAGTTTCTCAGCAAATTTCTGTGAAAACAGAAAGATTTTAAATGTCTTTTGTGAGTACCTGGCTCAGGTGGAGAATGATGTAATCTTTGGCAGGTAAACCAGTAGCCTAGACAGGAGTAGACTGTACATCTTAGCACGCTTCTATTTCAGCTTTTCAGGTCACTACATTAGGATAAACTGAACTGTAAAAAAAGGAATCCTGCCTATTGATTTCCAACAGCCTTATAGAAACCTTGGAGAACTAGCTCAGACATATTTACATTTAAGCAACATGTCAGTAAGGCCCCTCCCTAGTAAACATGCTAATATTCCAAGGCAAGTTGATGGACTTAGAGAGGCCTCAAGTATGAACCAGTGCTATATATTTAATGCATGTATATGGCCAGGTAGAGAGCAGATAGTATCACTGATGGATTTATTCTGTCAAGTGTGTGACTGTTGTCATCAAATCCCTCTACTACCACAAGATAGTTTCTTCATGCTGATAACATCAGTTCTCAATATAACCCTGATAATTCAATCAGTTCAAGAACACTAATCCAAAAAAACCTCAGCATTGTCAGTTGTGACATTCGTGGAATGACTTCTCTGCCAGAACCTAGCTTTAATTTCGCGCTCAGAAGAGACTCTTCCCAAAAAATGAAATTGGTGTCAAGTTTCTAGAAGCTGAGTACATGATGATATTTTCTGAAAGTTTCTTTAAAAAAATAAAAAACAAAACAAACCAACAGAAAATGAAGTTATTGTAAGTAAAATGACAAAAAGTAAATGTAAAAACAAAACAAAACAAAAAAAACCCAAACCAACAGAAAATGAAGTTATTGTAAGTGAAATCACAAAAAGTAAATGTAAAAACAAACAAACAAATAAACAAACAACAACAAAAAAGGCAAAAAACCCTCCAAAACAAAAACAACAAACAAACAAACAAACAACCGAAAAGCCGAAAAAGTACATTTTTTGTGGTATAGGCAACTGCATACTGTCTTAAAGAGTTGAATTTTATCCATATTTCTACCACAGACACTTACATAATTTCTTATGCTCAAAATTATTGCATGTACA
Organism: Pogonocichla stellata; assembly: GCA_026546895.1. NCBI lineage: Eukaryota > Metazoa > Chordata > Aves > Passeriformes > Muscicapidae > Pogonocichla > Pogonocichla stellata. The sequence continues at coordinate 46,815,095 of JAOTQZ010000001.1, forward strand.
AAAGTGGAACACACTAGATTAGGGAAGGCAAAACTTCATAATTGATTAAAATTTTAGCAGTTGAATTACTAAAATTATTAGTTTGTTAATAACAAAGTTAAAATTCTTCTATAGAAGAACATCTTCATGCCATCTACCCCCTTCCTGGTGTTATGCTCGAATTTCCAGCTTTCCTCGAGGTCATGGGGCTGTTGATTTCAGTCAGAGGGATAAAGTCAGTCATTAGAATCCTGTAGTTTTTGACAGGCAGTGTTCATGATAGGAACTTCTTCTGCCTCTCCATCAGACAGAGATACTGGTTTCTTTCTCAGTTTTGAAACTGCTGGGGCTTATTTTGATATTATCTGAAAACAGTACACACCATCTCGTAGTTTCCAAATACATTTTTTTTACGTTCTCATTTCTAGAATGAGTTTTATCCAAGCAACACCAAGTTACACTTCTTTAGCCTGGGACCTTTGATACTTTCCCTGTATTTCCATTCTTCCATGATACATTTTATTCTGGAGTCATGGGCAGCTCAGCTGACAGAAAATGACATGTTTTTTTAATAAACTAAATTAACCAAAAACAAATTTAAAAGATACTCACCTGACTGCTAGAAATTTTTGACTTCAGCTACAAAAGCTCAAACCAGCTCATATCCAGGTACATCCAGACAATCCTGCCCCTGTACTGTAAAGTGAGTGCAAACACTGTGTCCTTCTACTGTGGGCTATCTGCCCACTAAGTCTAAGCACATAGTTAATCCCACTATGCTAGGTGAAAGCCATAAAATGAGTAGATGCCATTTTCCAAACAATAAAATAAATACATGATTTTCAGTAGTATATGTACCCATAATCAAGATTTAATATGCCTCTCCTCTTCAACCAAAAAAGCAGAAACCTAAATCCAGATATCTGGAAATGTTTGTCATCTGAAGTTGAACACACATTATTGACAGCAGATACTTTCTACTGGGTCCAAGTGGGATTAAATTAATTTTCTCTATAAAAACCGATATGGAGGTGTGTTTTGGATGTGTGACTAAAACAGGCTTCATGCACTAGTGTTACTGTTGCTGAGCAGTGCTTACACAGCATGAAAAGTGTTATTTTTCCTCACTCTGCCCACAGTGAGTGGGCTGCGGACACACAGGGATTTGGAAGGAAACCCAGCTGGGACAGCAGACCCCAACTAACCAAAGAGATGCTCCATACCACAGGACATCATGCTGAGCAGTAAAACTGGGTGTGTAATGGGTGTTGTGATCCAAGCTAGCTGTTGCTGGGAGACTGGCTGGGCATGAGTCTATGAGTGGGAGGTAGTGAGATTTTGTTTAATTTTTGAATCACTCAATGTTTTTTCTATCCTTTCCCTTCACTTATTAAACTGTTTATCTCAAGAACAAGGTGTTCTCACTTTTGTCCTGATTCCGTCTCCCGTTCCACTGAGGGTGGGGGACTGAGCAACTGAGCGGTAAATTATCTTCCATATAGGGACAACTCAGCACTGAATGTTTTGTTTGTTTTTTTTAATACAGTTTTGTGTGTGAGTGTCAATGTGTGCTTCTGAGTGCATTTACATAATAACATAACTATAAATCACCAAACATTATTGCCACTAAATTGTAGGGCTTGACATTAATGTGTTATCCAATTGATTAAGTGACTCAATTTAATAGGTCTCCACAATGTATTGTCTGAAGAGAAAAAAAAATGGTGATTTCATTTCCTCATCGTTGTTCACTGGTTTTTTTACTAAAAACCTCCATTGTATTTACATGAAGTAGCCTTAATTTAATCAAACTGAAAACTAGTTTTGCGAGTAATTCCATTGCAGTATCTGTTAGTTGGAACTGTATTTACGTGGTATCATACTAATTCTCCTGTGAAATGTGTAATAGACGTCCCAGTACAAACTAGCTCGACCAAACTTCTACAGATGTATTCATCTCCTAAGACTCTCCTCAAGGGGAATTTTCCATTTTGCCATTGTTAAGATCCAGTTATTAAAATTATTAGAAAGGTGCTTCTGCCCAAACTAAGATGCAAATAAGACCATATACCAAAGTCAATAGTACTGAGTTTTATTTAACAGTAAATGTGAGGTAAAGAGAAATACAAATAAATAGGAAAAAATTCCAGAGGGAATAAGCAGAAAGATATATAGTTTCCACCCATTGGATCCCATGACAAGACTTGTCTTTTGCAATTTCAGTGTCTGTTGATGAAAGCGATACTTACAGTCTCGATATATCAAAGGTGGAAGAAATCCACAAAACCTAAGTTCCATGCTCTATATGCTCAGTTTCAGGTGGGAACACCCAGGTAACTCCCCTGAGGCAGGGACCTTCACATTGAATGGTGGAATGATGTGGATGACAAAGCTGCCTCTCATCTCAGCACAGCTGAGTCAACTCTGCTCCACCAGAAGGGGTGAATACCTTCATACCACCTGTGACTGTCCCAGTACTTTTGTGAGGGTGAGTTTTGACTGCTGTGCCATTACGTAAGGGAGGACATTGGCAGGATAAAAGGAAAAGTCCCAGAATTTGTCTCTCATCAGCCTCGTCCCTTATCCTTTTCAACATCCAGCTTTAGCTTCCTGTGGTGGGTGTAAACACTGTCTGCACCTGGGCACTTAAGTAATTGTTTGAGTCATTAATCAGTCCAGTCTCTCACAGCCACCTAAAATTATTTTTCCTGTCATACAAAATAAAATTGGGAGGCATCTATAACACTACTATTGTAAACAAAAGGAAATCAGCAAAGAGTTCAAAAGCTTTCCCTTTCAGGAAAATAAAAAAGTCAAACTGATCACACACTTCCTGTATTATGGGGCACACTGATAGGTTTAAGCAACTGCATTCTGAACACAAATTGCACTTCCACTTTATAAAATTATCCAGTGCTAAAAAGAGCATGCAAAGAATATTTAAGAGGCCTGTGGGACACTTGCGTTAGGATTCAAAATAAGCAATATCATCAGGGTTTGCTGAGAAATTAGTCTTGATAATGTTTAGATTAGATAAAGGAAATATATTTATTGGCTTATTTGCTTCTTTATGTGCTTAAGAGAGAGGTTACGATTCATGGCTCAGTCTGTAAGTCTCAGAAATAAAGTTTTGAAATATAATAGATAGGAAACTTATATGATTTCATCTGATATTGATGTAAAGAGGGGAAAAATTTACATATAACTAAATTTAGAAATGCGACTTATTTATTTCTAAACCAAATTTTTATTACAAAATTTTCACAACTCTTGAGGTTTAGTGAAAATAAGAAGTATCCCATAGATGCAAAAACAAGAAACATCACAAAATCAGAGAGTCTTTTCTGCATTTGTGACTATTTCCTTTTGTTAAAAGCTGCTATCACTTTTCTGCCCTGTGACACTGAAAAATATGTTTACCTACAATTGAAGGTAATTTTTTCTTTCACTCTTGTAGTGTGGCTTCTTTGGTAAAACTTGTAATAAACCTTGTTATGTTTCTGTGTTGTGATTTTTTAAACTTTATTTTTCTTTTTTACAAGATACATGGTGAGACTTTTTACCAAGGTCTGTAGAGACAGCACAAGCACCAACAGTTTTATACCAAGAGAGGGTAGATTTGGATTAGATATTAGGAAGAAATTCATCCTTATGATGGTGGTAAGGTCCTCAAAAATGTTACCCTGAGAAATTGTGGATGCCCCATCCCTGGAACTGTTTAAGGTCAGGTTGGACGGATCTTTGAGCAACATGTTCTAGTTGAAGATGTCTCTGGTTGTCGCGGGGAAAATGGACTAGATAGTGTCTAAATTAGAACAACTCCTTGTTTCACTGAAATAGTCAAAATTATATAAAAATAAGGAGATATGTTTTATTATTATAGTTACAACTTAAAACCACTATAATATACAAGTTCCAGCCATCTTGTTTACTATTACTCCAGCGACTCTCAGGAAGTGCTGTCAGATCTGTCAACAACGTTCACTCAGTAGAACAAGAATATATAAATATACACATATGTCCCTGAAGGCTTCAACTCTCCATTTGCTGACTGTAAGCATTATTTTAAAAAACAAATGTGATTCCCAAGACAAATAAGGAGTTATGTTTTGGAACAGACTCCAAACAGTCTAGGGAGGAGAAAATGAAGGTTTGTTATGATTACATGCACAGTGAGATATATATGAAAGAGATAAGTGCATCAGTGTTTCACTGACAGAAAAACACTTTGGGCAATCATCTCTTTCATCCATGTAAACCAGATTGCAGTCCATAGAGAAGACTGAAAAAAAAATATTATTATCTACAGTCATAGATGGTTGCATAGGTAGCCATCAAAATAAAACCACTGTATCTTGTCACTGCAACGGTAAAAGTGTGGATGAGAACAAAACAAAAAATCCTACCCTGAAAAACACCAGAAGAACTGAGTACTTCAGGCAAGGTGAGCATGAGTCTAGTATATGAATCATTCTTCCCAAAACTTGCATTGCAGAACAACAGAGGAAACTAAAAACCAGCAAATAAATCACCAGCTTTTCAGTTTGCTTCTGTGATGCTATTACTTTCTGCAGTTGATGTGGAGTAGAATTTTATTAATCTGCCTAGATTTCTACAAACAAACATGGGAGGAGGCAAAAAGGGGAGAAGTACTGGTGATGGGGATAAAGCATTCATAGATTAAGTAAAGCCACAATCCACTTCAGATATATTTTGAAAACCTTATTCATATTGAATATTTGCATTCATTAAGGTTGGCCAAATTAGGTCCATAAAAATGTTTAAAGTCCTATCCCATTAATTTAGAGACACAGCTGGATACTCATTGTCTCTATGTGTTTGCAAATCCAAGATGCACAAAATAAATGTCTTATCAAGGATGTTTGGATAATTTTTACTAAGTCCATGCTCTCTTTTCTGGAGATCATGTTCTATGATGATTCCTTGAATTAATGCATGTGAAAGAAATTATAAACAAACAAGCAAGCAAGGGAATGTTCACTAAAAGAACAGAAGATAAGTTTAGGAAGTAAGGAAGGCAGTAGAGATAAGAAGCATAGGATTCATGAGTGCAAGGAACTCATGTTAGAGAGAAACTTAAATTTAGAGTCAAAAGTAAAGTATGTTGGCATTAATAAGATGGTGGGAAAAAACCTTATTTTGATTTTGGTAAGCTTGCTATCAAGCCCACCTTGCAAACAGAGTTTTATTTTAGAATAGATGGAGAGGGAGAGAGACTTCCAAGACTAGAATGGTTCTGGCTTAGTTGTTTAATAACTCTCAAAACAAAAAGGAAAACTGCAGAAATCGGTCAACTCTCTAGTTATCCTCTGACAGGTGCAGAACAAGCAGAGAAAAAATGTGTCTTATGTTCCTCCCCATGCCAGGAGACAGGGGTGGAGTTAAATAATCTTGAAGGTTCCTTCCAAGCCAAACCATTCTATGATTCTGTGTTTACTATGATTAATAGTCAAACCCTCAGTCAGTGACAAGAACAGTATAAGCATTTCAAAGCTCATTCACAATGAAGATTATTAGAGGAGCTGGAGTTACCAATTTCTTCTATATTAAACTACTATTGATTGTCCTTTTCTGAGGAAATTTAACGGAAATTACTTGATTATAGTTGGATTTCTACAGGCTTCAGGTTCATTATAAATTGTCATTCCATTAAAGCAAGTGTGGCAAAAGGTAGGAGAAACATGATATAATGAGCTGTGTGCCTGTCAATCCTCTGAAAGACACACAAAATTCCTCAAACTGATGCTGAGGTGTTTCTGACTCTTGTGCTATGTCTCTGACAATGAAGGCTCTTCTGTTGAAGTTCATTTTAATCCTTTTCACAGAAAAGGAATATTTTTTATTAACAAAGACACTAGAATAAAAATTTTGTTAAGGACCAGTTGACTTGTTTATTTGGAAAAATTAGGACGGTAGGCGAGGAAGAAACTTTTTAGTTGGAATAGGTAAAAATCTCTAGGTAATCACACTAGAAATAGCAGGAAAACAAGAAAAAAGTGAAGCAGTGTTAGATAGAAACAACAGAATTGTAAAACTGGAATACAGTTATTTAACAGGAAATCTTAGGATGACAAAATCGTAGTTTGAGAATCATTGCATGAAACATGTCAGGACAGGAAAAGAAAACTGAATATTGTAAAAAAATAGAAAAGCCCTATAAAATATGCTTTTAATGCTATAAAATGTTGTTTTATCTATGAAAGAATGGTGATTTGATCAGAGTTTTTTACATTTCTTAAGAAATTCATTATTATTTAATAATTCCATTTTAAAAAGGACATTAGAATTTTTTTCTTCTGTTTTTGTTACAGGAAAACAGAGTGAGAAATCTGCTGCTGTGTTTTTACAAGCATTTGTCTGTATTCTCAGAGTATTATTTCCACTCCAGAAAAGCACACAAAGAAATTTCCCTCACTCTCTCAAATGTCAACCTTATTTCATCCTTTAGACTCTCAGTACACAAACTAATTGAAAACCATGCTCCAGGTCTTCATCAGAAAAATGGGGATAATGCTTTATAACCCTTTCCCACTTGAATTACTTGGTTTTGGAGGTTTTTTGATTCCCTCTCTACCCAATCTTTAGCTTTGAGGGGGAAAGGATTATCTCTTATCATTTCAGATGTGTGAACTAAGGAGTTTTGTCTTTTCTAACAAGTATTTACAGTAGGAAAAATATTTTGCTTTGGATAGAAAAGAAGACTTTCACTCAGACATCTTTAATCTTCTAAAGTAATAAAAAATTGAATCAAAATGAAAACTATAAAACCATTTTGTTGGGAATATATAAATGAGACACCAATTTTCCAATGCCGTTTTAAATGAAACATTTTTAAGTAAATGCATTCAGACATTACAATATATAGTATTGAATCACTAATTACTTCAGTTGTTTAAGTATCTATGATGAAAGTTATCTATAAAATATAAGTCTCTGTAGCTGTTACTTGTTTATGTAACACCAGAATATTTTTAAAGAAAATAGAAGAACATTTAAAATAACTTGCAGCTGTAGTGCTTACTTGTGAATATTTATGACTGTACACATATCTTCATAGATACAGAGATATTCTGGGTTTTAATCCTCATCAAGATCTCTAAATACAGCTTAAAATCAGTGGAATGTACTGAAATCATAGTCAGACATTATGGAAAAGATTGGTCCTAGAAGGTGAAAGGATCATTTTCCCACACTGAGAAAAATTTCAGGGGGAAGATTTTAATTGTGGTGTGCCCTCCGTGAGTGCTCAAGCTCTCAATACAGTGGGTGTCCACAGGGCAGAAAACAAATCCCTAGACTCCTAGAAATATTAGAGATTTCTTTTTAAAAATAAATGTCAGTGCTTTCACTGCATTTTTCTGGAAAAATAAGCTGGGACAGAAATAGAAGTTGAGTGTTGCTGTCTACTTAGATATCATTTCCTACTCTTATAGACAAAAGTAAAAAGACACAAATCAAAGGATATCAGCCAGACTTAAAAAAAATTAGGTGAGCTTTTGGGCAGCAGGAGCAAAAACAATGTTGAGAGTTAAAAGGTTTAGCTATGACAACATCATCCTTTGGTTTTAAACAAGTATAAGCAAGAGGTTTAGTTTTGTGTCCTAATTTAAAGTTTGACCCAGAAGTCACCATAAACTACTTTCTTAAGTGCTATATAGAAATAAAAGTGTAGAGACATATATAAAAGTGCGTATCAGTGTCAATAGATACAAGGAAAAACATCTATGTGTGGTATTTGTGTTGGGGGTTGTTTTTGTACAAGAAAGAAAAACAAAAGCCAGATTTCTGTAAAAGGAATAGAGTAGAAGCAAGCAATATTAGCCATGCTCAGAATCCCCCAGAAGACCAATTTTCAAATTATTTGCCTTTGAAATCACATTATTATTGCTTATTAAATGTTTGTTGATAAGCTAATTACCTTGAAATTAATATATGCTTTATAGCCCATATTTACAAACAAAACACCAAGTAACCAAACACAAGCAACAAACAACAACCAAACATCCTTCATGTGAAATTAAACCATAATCTATGATTGATTGCCATTATCTTTTAATAGGGAGAGGGTGACTTAGGAGTTGGAAACAAGCCTAACATAACTTTTATTGACTATTCAGGGAGTTGGCAGTGATTAATACTAGTAAAAAAAATATCCACCAGTAATCAAAAAACCTGCATTGGTCTATTGCTATAATGCTTGAAAATATTAAATATTTAAAAAATATATGTCTTGAGAACTTCCAAGTAGCTGTAACTCCTACAAAAACTATTGTGTTTGGAATATTTGCCTGATTGAAAGATAAAAGCTTCATAGAGCAAGAACATATAGAAAAAATCAAAATATAAAATGAAGCTGCCTAAGAGCCAATGAAATAAGACACCCTGGTGTTTGACAGCTTTTAAAGCAAAGGAGTGATAAAAGTTCATGCAATACAAGCTATGAAAATAGAGGAGAAAAACGATAATATTATTTTCAAGTATATTGTAATTTAAGAACTAATTTCTAAGTTACCCAAAAATTGTGGTTCCCACAAAAATATAAATTCAACATGTTAAAACCAAAAATATGTTTTCACTGAAAAAAAAATTAATAGGAAAAATACTATGTGAAATATTAATTACAATACTAAGTTTCTCTTTATTTGGTTATCTTTGAGTAAAATTATTGCATATTTTAAAGGTTAAGTAGGTAAAGGCTGATTCTGGGTTATGTTCAAATTTATTTTAAAGGACTGCTTATAAGAACTCCATCAGATTGCTAATGTCAGGCAGCAATTTTTTTCCTTATAAAAGAATTATTTGCGGTCACCTCACCTTAAAATTTCATAAAAGTGACACACTAGTATTTTCAGAATGACCATAATAACTGAACAGCCTTAAAATCTTGACTGTTTAATATTATTTAATTACTCTTTGCTAATTAATGAAACAAAAATGTGTTTAGAATATAAAATCCAGCTGTTATTTTCATTTATTTTGTCTAGTAAAATCCAATGGTCTGTGCTCCCTCTACTGGCAGTGACAAAAGCAATTCTGCAGAAAAAGAACTGTCAGCTAAAGAAAACTGAGGCACACAAAGTAATCAGACACTTTGCACTGATAAACCAGATTACATTCACAACACAGAAAAATCTTTTCCAGTTACAGAATAAAAATATTAGCTTGGAGATAAATATGGTTTCTTTCCAAATATTCTCAAATGACAATTAAAATGTATTTTAAACCTTATCTTAAAACCAAGGAATTTTGAATTCCCTTCAGGTCGTCTTGTGACCTGAAAGCCCTTTCTCCCTGTATTCTCAAATACTGCACACATTTTGTGTAATATCTTATAGTTTCTACTTTTATAGTTTTCTATTTTAAAGATAAACATACTAATCCATGGGGGAGAGACATTTAGATAATTTTTAACAAAACATGATATGTAGAAAGATTCATTAAAGACTGAAGAATATCTTTGAATATAGCTTTTACTCTACTGACAAGCATTGGTTAAAATGATCTCTGGTGCCACTGGCTCAAAACTTGATGATTTAAGACCCACACCCTTTGACAATACTACAGTGAACAAAGAAAGAAATTAAACTAAATTAACTCTGATGACTGATATGTCATAGAGGCAAGAAGACAGCAAAGGGAGGGGGAAAAAAGAACTACTTGTAGGGCATTTTTGACTATCCGTTTAATGAACAAATACAGAAAACAAAATTCAAGTAATCTTAAATCTACTTCCTTCTGAAAATTTGGAATAGATATCCTTTAATTTATTAATCTCAAAGTTCGGCTACAGCTGACTGGTACAGCATAAATAGCTCACTCCTGGATGAGTAGACAGCTAAGAAACTGGGACATCTAGAAGTCATCTACAGGACTGAAACAATCCATTTCTATGCTGCTGCAAACAAAACCCCTGCCACAAACAAACCAAGCCAGTGATATTAGTTACAGCCATAAATCAGTGGCTATTCTCATGCTATATCCAAGTAGAACAGTCAGAAATTGGTTGTTTTTACACAAGTACTGTACTCCAAAATTACTTTTGCAATTAGAATACCGGCTCTTGAAGTTCTAGGCTTTTGCTCTACAAAAGATGAGACAAGACAGTAACAATTATCTCTTTACAGGCAGAATTGATGTTACGTAAGGATGCAAAAAATAATCAGTTCTGACTCTGAAAGGCTCATTTTAGGGTAGCAATTTACTATGAACTCTATAGTCAACACAGATGTGAGCATTGGCAATTGCCCTCTAACCACCTGTCTCTCTACATGTATAAACTCTCCTCAGTAATCTATACTCTGCAATAAAACATGACTGGTAAGAGCTTTTCCTGGAACAGCATCCATCAGCATCCAAAAACTGCAACAGATACTAATGACAGTAATAAGCATGAACAAAGACGCCTTTGCTATATTTTCAAATTTTTCATACTCTGATTCTCTGATTAGCTCAGTTTTCAGGATTAGTGAGAAAAGGGATAGTGCTAATATAAGGCATGAGTTATGCCTACAGCTCCTGGTTGTGTTCCAGAGATGTTTAATGCTGCAGAGGGAGGGAGGAAGCTTTCTGCTACCCGGACAGCCTTTTGAGAAAGATTATTTGCTCACTTCTCTTCCTTCCTGCAAATTAATATTTAAACTATATTTATAGTTATTTCATATAATCGAGAAAGTTTTGCAGATGCATAGTTTTATTTAATTTTATCTTTCCCTCCTAAATATGAAGTCTCAACTCACCCTTTATTATATACTCAGTCAGCAAAAGTTATTACTATTCTATGCATAGAATTTTCTCTTTTTTTGCATAGAGATCAAATATAGACTATAGCTATTAAGATACAGCAATGAAACTTAACAATTTTGGTATTCTAGTTGAAATTCTATTTATAATCTAATAGCATGGAAGACTTAAGATAGAAATTAAGCTGATTTTCAACTTAAGCATACAAACTGGTCACCTGCTAGGCTATTTTTTTTCTTAATCATTAATTAACATTAGCCTAATGATTTATTTTACTGACATTTTAATAAATGCAATTGAGTAAAAGGGCATGACCTGCTTAATATATATTACGGATGTCATATGATTTTATGCTTATACAGTTAAACTACTTCATGAGTTATTTGCAAAGTTTTAGCGCTAAAAGATCACAGTAGACATGGTTACCTTTAGATCATTAGGTTCATTAACTCATCTATGGTATTTTCATTTTTATAAGTACTAAAATCCTTTCTCATCTACCACAGGAATTTGTGACCCCCTTTAACTTCCATCACTATAATTTATTTATGCATTACAATTGAATAGGATAACAGCTGAAAAAAATAAAAGGTCATAAGGTGAAATGACAGAGGTTATGACCTGATATTAGTAAAAAAAAAAAAAAATCCACAAAATAAATAGTTGAGCCATGGAGTAGGTTGCCTTGAGGAGTTGTAATTCTCTGGCCTGGGAAGTTTTCAAGCCCCAAAAGCAAGAAACCAGGCAACATTAACTCAGTAGTTGGTTCTGGTGGGAGCAGAATGCTGTAGTAAAGAAATTCGAAGGCCCTCTTCAAAATTTACTCAATCAGTGGTTTTTTTTAAATAAAGACAACTTTGATTAAAATACATTAGTTATGATGAATAACAAAAGATAATATACTGAATAATATACACAGATATTGCAACGGTGGATGAATGGCGCAACATATTCTGCAATGAGAATGCTATCAATAAATTTGTTATTTTTTCTAATTTTTAATTATTAATTTCTGTTCTTAAAATATGACACCAACCACTTTCAACTACGAATTAGAATAAATTCTGAGAGTTTATTTTCCCCCTCAGAATCTTCAAGTTGCTCTTTTTCCTTTTCTTTATCTTTTTCTTGAGGTTTATCTAACCATAGCTGAAGTTTTAAGATCTTTCAAACATAACTTTTTTGCTGTCACTGCATAATATGTGAGTTTAGTTTTTTGCAACAGCAGTTTTCAGCCTTGGGAAGATATGATTCTAAAGGTATGAGTTTTCAAAATACAGGTTACAGAAATATAAATTCATCAAGAGTTTGTTTCAGTTTTGAGGGCAAAATAGGTCCCCTGGGTATGCAGCAAAGCAAAGCTTTTTCAATATGATATTACTATGTCTTTCTCAGTACTCCTATGCCATATACAAGTAGCAGGACTTGGACAATCCACAGTCATGCACTGCAGCATTGCATGGGTTTGTTGAGACCAAGTGCAGGACCACGTGCACCTCACCTTGTTGAACACCCTGCAGCTGATCTCAGCCCATTGATCCATCTGGTCTAGAGGGATCTAGACTGGAATCCTTTTGTCCAAATCATTGAAAAAGGCATTAAACAGACTGGCCCCAATACTGAGTGCTGGGGAACACCTGTGACTGGTTACCAGCTGGATGTAACTCCATTCACCATCACTAGTTCAGCTTGGCCATCCAGCCAGTTTTTGACCCAATCAAGGGCACACCTGTCCAAGCTGTGAGTAGCCAGTTTCTCCAGGAGGATGTCACGGGAAATGATGTCTAAGACTTTAAAAAAGTTCAGGTTAGCAGCATCTACATCCTTTCCCTCATCCACAAAGCAGGTCAATTTTTCATAGAAGGAGATCAGGTTGATCAAGAAGAACATGCCCTTCATATATCAAACTGGGTTCAATTCCCTGCTTGTACTGCAAGTGCTGCATGATGGCACAAAAGATGATTAGCTCCATGACCTTCCTAGCACCAGGGTCAGGCTGACAGCTCTGTAGTTCCCTATATCTTTATTGGTGGTGTTAACGAGCACTACGTTTAGTAACTTCTAGTCACCTGGACTTCCCATTTAGCTAAGACTGTTATTAAATGAATGAAAGCTTTTAATTCTTCTGGAAGAGTGGACTGGCTGAGAGGCCAGTGAGGTGGATTGTGAGCTGGCTGAACAGCAGATTCTAGAGGGTCATAATCACAGGGTCTATTTCAAGGCCTGTCACAAATAGGATCGCTAAGACTTCAATAGTGGGCCTAGTATTGTTTAACTTAGTTACCAGTGACTAGGATGAAGGATTTTAATGCCTCTTTAGCAAGTTCACTGATGACACAAAGCTGAGAGCAGTGAGTGGCCAATACTCCAGATGGCTGCGCAGCTCTTCAGAGGGATTCCTGCAGTTTGGAGAGATGAACAGTCTGAAGTTCAACAAAGGCAAATGCAGGGTCCTGCACCTGGAGATTCTGAGCTGCATTAGGAAAAGCACTGCCAGCAGATTGAGGGAGATGATCCTGCCCCTCTACTTAGGCCTGGTGAGGCCACATCTGAAGTGCTGGGTCCAATTCTGGGCTCCTCAGTATCAGAGAGATACAGAGCTTCTGAAGCAGTTCCAGCAGAGTGCTACAAAGATGATTAAGGGACAGGAACATCTCTCTTTCAAGGAAAGGCTGAGGGAGCTGGGCTGTTCAGCCTCATGAAGAGGTGACTGAGAGGGGACTTCATCAATGTCTGTAAGGATCTGAACAGAGGCTGCCTTGAAGATGGAGCCAGGCTCTTCTTGGTGGTGCCAAGCAATAGCACAGGAGACAACTGGCAGAGACTGATGCACAGGAAGTTCCATCTGAACATGAGGAAGGATTCCTTCACTCTGTGAGTGACCATCCACTGGAACAGACTGATTAAAGATATTGTGAGTCTCCCTCACTGGAGAGGTTCAAGAATGGATGCAATGGATGCAATCCTGTGCCATGTGCTCTATGATAGCTAGAGCAAAAAGTTCAGACCAAATGACCTACTATGGTACTTTCCAACTTGACCCATTCTGTGATTCTGTGACTGAGAAATAGGCTCAGTGAGCACTTCTGCCAGCTCCCTCAGTACCCTCAGGGGGATACCTTCCAGTCCTGTAGACTTGTATGCCCCTAAGTGGTACAATATGTAATCAACCACTTCTTGGATTATAGGGCTTTCATTCTGCTTCCAGTCCTTGTCTCAGCTCAGGGGGCTGGGTACCCAGGGAAGAATGATTTTACTACTAAAGACTGAGATAAAGAAGGCATTTAGCACCTCAGCCTTTTCCTCGCTCTTTATCACTCTGCATCCCCTCACATATCTCACATATCCCCCCTGCATCCAACTTTTGAGGTAGGTAGGTTAATTTAAGACATCATCTGTGGCCAAATACTGCTACCTAGTTCTATTAACTCACTCAAAAACAAATAGGATAGGTAAGCAGATTTGAAATACTGAAATAGTGGGTTGCAAAAAGAAAAATGGAAAACCTATTCAAAATTAGGGAAATACTGAGGATGTAAACATACAAATGCAAACAAATAAACAAACCACCCCTTATGATAAAAAACTCAAACCCGAGGAAGTCATATGAAATGAAGAGTTTTCTCCTCCTCAAAGACTTTACCAAATCAAACATACAGTTGGTAAAATCTTAATATATAATAGGATTTTGCGACTGGGAATGGTACTTAATTTCTTTGCATCTTTCAGTTCTGAAACTGCTTCAGAGTCTAAAGAACTGAAGCGTGAAGAGTATGGGAAATCTAAGATATATCAAGAGGAAAGTATCTGACTGACAGACTGCCAGGTCAAGTGAGTGGGGGAAAAAAAGAACTTCAAGTGGTGCAGATTTACTTTTATTCACTAATGCTCAACACATTATGTCTAATTCATGATAACTATCTAGATGCAATCTTGTGGTATAGAGACATAGACTATTTACATTTCAACCACTAACAGTGGTCCTAAAAACATGATTTCCCATTGTTCAGACCCATTGCGTAATAAGGTGATTTTTTTAAATGAAGAGCAGCACAGGAGCTGTTTTATGACTAAGAAATCACTATTTGCCAGTCTCAACATCTTATCTGGAATACTGAAGGAAGACTAAAGAATCCTCTCATAGACAGCATATTTTCTGCCAGTTCTCATATTTTTGCACCTGCAACTACTCACCTTATCTCCATTAATATTATTCAGGAAGTCACAAAACCCCCAAAACCTCAAAATAATAACCACAAAAAACCTCCACCCTCTAAACCAAACTCCGAAACAAACAAAACTAAGTTTATCCTAAGAAGCATTAAGATGAAACAGAAAAAAAATCCTTATTTTATCATAGTATGCTGTAGTTCTGTAATGGTGTAAGTACAATTTAATTTTATTTCCTGAAAAGCTTCGAACATGGGTAACCCAAGGGAACATAATCCTAGCTAAAACAGAATTTTATGAATGTTTGCAAATATCGGTCTGCTCTTTAGCTGTTTTTTTGTTTGTTTTCTTTATACAAACAGAAGCTGCAGAAGTACTCTCAGTACTGAATCGATTAAAGGGCTGCAGCTCTTGATCTGTGAAGAGGGAGTTAAGGATCGGGGTTTGCTCAGCCTGGAGAAGAGAATTTGATTTTACAGAAAGGATGGCAGGTTGCACCTTTGCTAGTAAATAAGCTTTGTCAAGATTCAAGCTTGAGCACTGGCTCACAGCTGCCCTTATTATTCACTTATTTTCATGAACCTTATGGTTTCAGCCTGCACCAGCTAGTACTGTCCTAAACAAAACTCAAATATGTGGAGTCCCAGAAAGGCATTCCCAATTAGGGAACATGAGAGGCCCCTCTCACTGCCCTCTCTCGATACTCCTGTTCTGTTCCCTGGGTCAGCCCCTCTCCCTGTCCCTCAGTCTTTGGTCACTCCCACCCTGCTTCCCTGTTGGCCCTCTGCCCTAACCTCACCCTTGTGCCACCCTCATGTCCCCTGGTAATTGGTCCCTGATGCTCTCCCCGCCCTGCTCATCCCAGGTACGTTAACCTGGACTCACAGAAAGTACCTGGCCTTTGTTCCCTGAACCATGGACGGTGCACGTGTGGCTGAAATAAACATCTCTGTGAAACCCCTGCCAAGGCCCTTCCTGCTTCTTTACTTGCTTTCACCCCAAACAACAACCAGATGCAACAGTTGTATTCACAAAGTCAGAGGATGCTTACCTTAGAGGAAACTGTGCCCTGAGAAATCTGTAGGAAGGCTTTACTTATTCTAGACGTGCTGAAAACCTCTATGGTAAAGTGATTAAAATCTTCCTACTGCACTTAAAGCATTTTTCCCCTTGCATCATAAACATCATCAAATGTCTCGTACCCTTGGGTATTTATCCCAAAAATCACAAAAGAAGAAAAGAAAAATCTGATATGATTCTTATTTTGACCTTGGGTAACTGAAGTATAGAGATTGATAGATCATCTTGTTCTGGCAAGCAGTAAGATTTCCTCTGCTTACCCCAGCAGCACCTAGGGACATTTTGCATGCTGCTACTAAATCATCACAAAATTACATTAGCATATTGTGTATTTATTTATTTTTTTGAATGTGCTGTTCATAATGGCCATAATGGGAGTAGCATTGTTGTGAGTAATCTGACTAAAAAGTCCAGCTGCAAACTATAAAGCAATACTTGATTTATCTGGCCACAGCAGGCACTGACTTCATTACATTACACAGCAGCCAGCAGAACTTAGCCATTACAATTATTCTGATGCTTTTCTCTGTTGCTGCTATTCATCAGAGTAAGTTTCACTTGTCATTTTCCTTGCAGTGGAAACTTTCCAGTAAAGCAAAATTTTAAGAATTTGTGCAGTACTATTATTGCTGATTAAAGTAAATTTTCAAGGAGGGCTCATGGTGTAAAAAGCCCCACAATCATACAAAATAAAATTACCTAGTCTCTGCCTTAAAGAGCTTACAGTCTAAAAGGCACTTATCTTTAGAGGTGAGAGAAAGGTCTCATTAAAGGAATTTTAAATGCATTGAAATGAATTATTTGGCAAGTTGGAATAGAATAAGCAAGCTAATCAAAGTAATGGCAGACAAATGTTCTCTAGTCCCATTTTTGGGGTAATACAAAAGTTTTACTTATTACCTGCAAACACTTGACTATAAAATGGCTTACATCTTCTTCCCACCTTGCCCAGCTCCTACAAGGATAATTGCTTCTGATCATCCCTTATATCTACCACATTCCCATAAAATTTGCCTGGCTCCATCTGCCTTGGCATGAGCTGCAGCTGAGAGTGCTGGAGTAGCCAGGAGGCACAATTACTGCTCAGACCACACAGACCCTGTGGGACTACAGTACAGACTTGGAGCTGGGCCTGTGGTTCCCCACAGTGGCACAAAAATCCCATCTACAAATCCCATATGCCAGCTGTGGATGGCCACTGAGATAACCTGCAGTGTCAGACGGACAGCTCCCAGACTGAAGGGAAGGAGCAGTGCTGCTGCTCCTTCTGTGAAAGGAACACAAAAGAAAAGCATTAGTGGACAGATACACAGGTTCTCTGATTTCATAGATATCTAGAAGCAAGTTGAGTTTTCATAACTGAAGAATATAATGCGAAATTGCTTTTGTGAAGTAATTAAAAGCTTACAAAGAAAGCTTAAAGTCATAAATAAAATCATAAAAAACCCCACAACAGTCTGGAAAAAACTAGCTTGAAACCAGTGTTTAATAGGATTCTGATTTCTTACTTAATACTTTCTATTATTATGGAGGATATATCTTAGAACAATCAAGGCACTTTGCTTACCATAACTATCTCAAAACAAAAAGTGAAACCGTTTGGAAAGCTGTTTGTCCTGGAGGTTCCAGATGTTTCCAACACATTGTTCAAAAACTAATTTGAGTTCTCTCACACGTATAATGAAATAAAAATAATAAAATGACGCAACATGTGTCCAGTATTTTCTACCCTGAAACTTCCAGTCATATTTTTTCATTGGTATCTTTAAAATGAAGCCTTTCATACACTGACACAGTAAAAAACTTATGCTACTTTTTGCAATTTCATTTGTCTCATCCCATTTTAAATAACATTTTTATTAACAGCAATGTTTAAATGCCAGTACCTTGATCAGGACTCAACTAAGCAACACAGAAGGGTATCACAATAACAATGAAAAAATACATTTTCACATATAGTCATGAAGGCAAAAAAAGCAATACAAATTATAGTGGGTATACTTTTTGTCTGTTTGTTTGTTTTTGGGGGTTTTTTTGTTTGTTTGTTTGTCTTGTTTTGTTGTTGTTGGGGGTTTTTTGTTTGATTTTTTGTTGGGTTTTTTTTTCCCTAGAAGGAATAAAT
>JAOTQZ010000001.1:46840748-46865217 GCA_026546895.1 Pogonocichla stellata
TCCCTTCCCTGAAACTTCCCTGAAACTTCCCTGAAACTTCCCTTCCCTGAAACTTCCCTTCCCTGAAACTTCCCTTCTTTTAAATACTTAACATTCTGAAAATAAAGATTTTTAAAAGATTTAATGCAATCTACTGAGGTAGTGAAACATTTCCCTTCATATTTTCATTTCAGATTTTCTCCAGTAAACACTTATTTACAGGATCTTAATTGGTGAATATTGAAACAGTAGTATCCCTCAGCCCTCATATACCCCATGTTGGTTCAATATTTTCAGCTAGTGCTCGTAAGAGAAAAATTCTACCAAATAACTGAATTTGCATAATCAAAAGAAATGGCTGCAGTGGAGTAATTTATCATGAAGGCTGAATATTTTATATTTACAGCACCCTATGGAAGCTGAATAATCTTCCAAGAATTTTTAATTAAAAAAAGATATTTATAAATATCAAAGAAAAGAGAGTTAAAAACATGTTATCTCATTCCACAATAAAAGCAGGAATGTTCTCCTACAATGATATCAAAAGGGTTACAACAATTTTTACTGTGCCTGGGAAACATTTAGCAGAGAAACAAAGCATGTAAACGCTATTCCTCCAGCAAAAAAGGTGGGAAGATAAGAGGACATCTGTTTCAAGAACACCATGATATACAAAACAAAGGACTGAATCTCTGGGAACTTGGGGTAGGGTTTATGCTAATGGGTAAACAGTACTATGTTCAGAGCAATTCTATATAAGCAACACACTTGTAGAACCACACATCCACATAAGGCTAGTAGTATCCCCTGTGTGACCTCAGGCCTGAATAAATGATGCCCTTTTTAACACAGTGTGAGTGTTGAGGAGCCTTATTTGGATGTTTTGTGGTGGTAAATCTTTCTGACTTCTGAGAAAAAAGCAAATGCTGAGGGTAGCCTCCCAATAAGGTCTCACAAGAATCCGAGGAAATAAACATTAAACTTTCAGTCTAGCTGTTAAAGGAATAAACTAGAATCACTAAACAGAACTACCCATTTCCTCCATACCTGTAAATTCAGTATTTGTGGTCTACATATTTAGAAAAGTTGTTTAAAACTGCCTCCACTTCTTCTGCATCCATCTTTCTTCACTTGGGGAGGAACACACACTGCATATTGATGTTCTAAATTGTTCACAGAGGGAATATTATACTGCTGTTTTGGGTCCAGTTCTCCAGTTTTCTATTGTCTAACTTATGTGAAAGTAAAGTTTGGGTAAACGGTAATATTTCCATGTTTGGTTTACCTTACTGCTGAATACTGAGGCTTTGTTAAATGTACTGAATTTTTCATTGGCAGATGAGAATGGATTTATTTAATTGCCCATAGCACAAAATAAACCAAGGAAGACAGACTGAGTTCTGTTAATCATGTTACTATTGCTTCATTAACAACCTTTTTATTTATATGAATATAGTTTTTTAAAAGGGAACTATCATAAAATAAGAACAGCTAAAGCTTACTGTATCTAATTTGCTATTGTCTTATTCTGAAGCACTGAGATTTTAATAGACATTTAAAAAATTAAATATTGTGCAAAGAAAAACAAGTATGTATATTCCCAGTACACTAACCTGTCCCCTTCTGCAAAACATTCCAAAACATTTGCTACCCATTTATTTTAATAGCTTTAAAGCCTGCTTAAATGCAATGGACCTAAAGGTTTAAACTAATCAGTGGATTTAAAGTAAATTTATCAGCTGCATCTACTCTTGCCAGACAGACTCCTGAGCCATTCTCATAACAACAGCAAGTGCCAAAAGCACTTAAAGGAAGATTTCAGCTTTGGGAGTTACTATTAGATCTTCCAAATTTAAGGTGAGAAGCCTTTTGTTCCAGCTTCTTGCAATAAAATGAAACTTCTTGATGTGACCCAAATAAATGTATTTAGACCCAGGAAATACATATTGTATTGGCTTGAATGAAATTTATGATGTGGCTGAAGTAATTGCATTTCTTTGTGATGCACGTAAGACTAAATGATCAAAATAGAAGCCATAAAAGTCTAAAACTATTGGGATTTCAGGCTGAAATTTTATATAAAAGGTCCATCTTGAATTCATTTTTTTCTTTGATATCAATAGGAATTTAAATAGTCACATGCAAAAAGTCTTCCTTCAAGCTTAACTGAGGTCAGAAAAATATTACGAAAGTTTTGCAGTTGCTTTGTTTTGTTTTCAAACAGGATACAAGGGAGGGAGGATACTAAAATTTCCTTTTAACAAGTATCATTCGCTGGAACAGAAAGTTCTGATTCCACTCTTTCCTAGACCCGTCTTGAAAATTTCATCTCTTAGTAGTAGTGTATAGTGTTACTTACTGAAGAGAGCTCAGTAATAATTACACAAAAAATAGGCAATGTGGAACTCAAGACTGAGAAAATGCTGGTGCAACCAGAATGGATAGAAGTGTGAGCAAACAGAGAGATTCAAGGGAGGAAGATTATAAGTCTTTACTTAGTTCTGTAAGAACCTAGTAATAGTAGCAAGACTCTTTTTTATTTTATTTTATCATCTGATTATATCAGGAGAAAAGGTAATTTCCAGATTTTGATGCAATCTAGAAACAAAACTATTGAAACAAGTGTTGTGATACATTTTCTATCTCCTTGCAATGTTCATAGGATATAAAGCTCCAGTTCTAGCTGGCGTGTTTGCCTACAGCAATTCATTAATCTCCCTGCCTTGAAACTTTGTCCTCTACTCTCCTGATTTGTTGATGTTTCCCTAAAGGGAAAGCTAAGACACTGATTTCACAGAAAAGAAAAATTCTCAAAGAAGCCTTTCTAAGAGTATGTTAAATTTCCAAATCTCAAAACTAACTTTGAGATTGTAAGGTTTGTGCAATTTGAAATTTCTTTGACTTCATTCTTCCATTTCAAAGTTTTTCTGGCAAAGACTGAATTTGACATCTGATTTTTTTCTGAATTTTTACTAATTAAATCTCTCCCCAGAATTATGTGCTTTAATCTATTTAGAAAAAGATAAATTAAGACACATTAATCAAAGTGAATGCAGTTTAATTGAATATTTAGGAACAAAACTATGACTTAAAATAATTGAAAATATTTTAATTAAAGAACTACTGTGCTAATTATTCAACATATTATTATCTTCAAAGATAAATAAATGAACTTTTTAATCTGCTGATATAATATTATCTGTATAAGAAATGGGAAAAGTGAATACTGCTCATTTACTTTGATTTGTAAAAAATGTCCAATTAAAAATACAAATAAATATTAAACATATGACAAAAAGGCAGTAAGTGAAGTTCACTCCCTATAACCTAAACCAAGCATGCTGGTATTGTGCATATTTAGATGCAAAATCTTTTGAACGATAAATGTAATAAAACTGAGTGAAAGAAAAATAAAAACTAGTAGAGAGAGTATAAAATAATGCAGTAGATTCTTTAGTCTAATCTCCATGGATTGGAGAATAAATTGTATTACAGTACTCTGTAGCACATTGAATTGCTGCTGTGAAGGGAAGAAGGAAATATTAAATGTATTTGCCTTTGGGTTTTTAAAATTCAAATTATTCCAAAATAATCTGGTTTTGTTTCAATGATCAGTTGGAAGAAAACAATAAAGGCTTATAAGACGTCTTAGTTACAGGTTAGTAGTTGGTAGTGTATTTTTTTTTTGTTTCTTTGGTTGGGTTTTATGTTACACTAAGGTATAAATAAATTGAGATAAATTAGTCTCTTCGCAAAAGTCAATATTTATATAAATTATATTTATACAGTACTGATTTTTAAAATTCTCGTTAATTTTGAATTTTACTGGACAATTGTCATTGGATCCTTGGTTAAGATAACGATCTCTCATTTGTTATCTAAAATCTGGACATCTTAAAGAAATTTTGTTTTTTAAAGAAATGTAAAGGTTTCTATGTTGGTAAGTTTATTTTTACATCAGTTACCTATTTTTAACTTACAGTTTCCTTTCAGTTTGAAATATTTGGATTTAGCTTTTTTCATTTAAGAGGGATTGCATCCTTTCTCTTAGTCTTGTCTTCTCCTCATGATATCACTCATGAAATTATATTTAAAAAATAAATTTAAAACTTCTCAAAAACCCCAAAGAAAGAACCTCCAAATTCTCAACAGGAGTTGTGGGAGAAATCAGTCCACGTTCCTTGACCAGACATAGTAGAGTTTCACTGGCTTTTGGGGTTTAAGACAGACACACACCCCATCCACTCTGGAACTCCATGTCAGTATTAAACACAGATCAACAACAGGCTTACAACTTAGGCCCTGCAGTTATCATAGCTGTTTCCAAAATAGAAACAGCAGTAGCAAACTTATTTTCAAGTAGAACATATATTTTCAGTTAATATTGACAAATTTCATAAAGTTATAGGGATAATTTGAAGGAGGAAGTAAATAGCAGTCTCATGGATTTTGTTCACAGCTCTGTGTTGATGGCTTTGCTTTTGTTTAAAATACACTGTTTAAAAAATCACGCACTTGACCCCTACACAAGAATGATATTACCATATATTCCTCTTTGTTACTCCTAGCAATATTCTCACTAATTTTATTGGCTTCTGGATCATGAAAGAAGGGTCAACTTAGTCTTCCACATACAGTGCAGCTGATGGAGAGTCAGAGTGCTTTCATGGTTCAGGTTTTGGTACACTTCACTCATTTTAAAGAGACACCAGAGAACAATACTCTTATTTTAATACCAGCACATCTTTGAAAGGATTGATAAATACCAGACCCTATTATACTGCTGACACTGCCTTTTTCCAATATTGCTTCTCATCTTCATTTCCCTCAGTAATTTTACTCAGCAATTTTTTAAAATGCACTCCAAGCAAACGTCATGCTTAACTTGCTAAAAGAGGAATGAAAATATAATTAACATACTCCTGCAATATTGGGAAAGTATGGCTTTATTATTATTTTTTTTTTCAAAGGAAGTAAATGAAAGTAAGAAATAAGTAATTTATTTCTTGCCATAATGTGTCAAAATTATCTGTATTTTTAAGTACTTCTATGGCCTAGAAAACTGGTTTTGTAAGAAATAGTCCTGAAGGTCTTACAGGATTATATTAGATTCCTGTAAATTCTTATGATATTGTTAAATTCTGACAGAATTATGCAAGACAAAAAAATCTGGTAAAGATAAAAATGTTGAAATAAAAATTCAAGCTTTCAATAAAAAAATTAAAAAAAATAACCAAAAACAGAATACTGAAGTGAAAACATGAAAATGTACAGAATTCTAATGAAAGAGGGAATTCTTTTGGAGCAGCAGCAGCAGTAGAGATTGTCTCCACTTCAAGAAGACGCTCAGTTTCTACCAGCTGAGCAATGACTGCCAAGCTGGTAAAGATTCATTGGGTGCTATACTGGGAATGGGGAACATAGTAATGCTTAGCATAATGAAATGTTTTTCCCAGTTATCTCTGTGTGTGTCAGTAAATAAGAAATTACTTTGTACTTTGAAGCTATGTTTATCCTGCCTCAGAATGTCTTCATGGATGGTAAAAGTCACCCAAACTGTTACAAACAGAAGAAGGGTTATACTGGGAACAGTGAAGAAGGCTGATGTAGCATCCAGAAAAAAATAGGGAAAGAGATTTTTGGATAAAGGCTTGCTGAGATTGGTACCTCTGGCAAGCAGGGTGGAGTGGAGGCACTGATGATATCACTTGATATTCCCAACAGGTCTCTGTATTTCCATACACTGAAACTCCTCTTTCAGCAGTGGCAATCAGAACAAGCTCTGTCACTGAACCCCGAGCAAACGGGGTGGCAATAGGAGTTTTGTTGAATTCAATGAACTCTTTTCATAGAATATCTCATATACATTTTGCCTGTAATTAATGTTGTCTGCACATACAGATAGATTTATAGTATCTTAGGGTGACTGCAGGATCGCAGTCTATGTTAGCAGTAAATAACCCAATTTTGTGAAAATAGTTGCTTATTAATCTCTCTGTAAAGATAAAGGTTTTTGCTGTTTTTGCTGTTAGAAGAATTGGATATATATTCCATATGAAGGATTTATCATTGGCTTAATGGAGTAGTTTCATTTCTAGATCCAGAATGAAATGTGGAAAGATAAGAGGCAATGCCTTTTAACATTACCTAGAGTTTATCTCTCTCAAGTTTAACAAGGAAAAGATTACTATCAAAAAAGAGAACAGCTTATGTAAAGAATAGCTATAAGGCAAAGTGTCAAGGAAACAGAAAAGGAATACCTCTGAGGAAACTGCATGCAATTGGGTTTTTGGAAAACAAAAACAAAATAGCCAGCTAAACATTGAAATTGAAGTAATTTTTTTTTTTTTTTAACATGCTCATGCCTTGCCTCTCTTTGAGGAAAAAGAAATGTTTCAGATAATTTTAAAATTTTTTAATTAATTTTTTTAATATCGCCATTAAAAATCAGGAGCTTTTAGCTACTAAAAATCTGAAAAGTGTTTATGAAAAAATATGAAATATTAAAAAACATATTATCTTTGAAAAAAAGTATTTTGGTATAGAAATGGTTTGATTGTTTTCTGACATGCTTTTGTGATATGCATACTAACAGATGTATTTCCCTCAACAAAGTTGCATGAAGTATAGTAAACTTTAATTCAATTACAATTTTTCTTCACATATTAATTCCGTAACATCATCATGGTATGATGAGATGATTGTTGTTGACTTGGACTAGTATTCTTATTTCCAGTTCAGAGAAATACAAAAAATGAGCCCCTTACGTGATTATGAATGGCACTCCAAATCAATTAAAGTGGGAAAAATAAGAATCATTTCACTTATTCTGCTTAGTTCGCTAATGGTCACACTGAGATGTACTACCAAAATGTAATGTAATTAAGGCTCCTTTTTTAATAATAAGGGAAAAGGAATTCTCTCTTTTATAATAAAAGTACAGCAAGAAAAGGCTCTATATGAGCTAAAGGAGTTGAAGGAGTTTTTCTTGGTTTTTATTCCACCCTATCTGGACTACATAAGAGAAACAGATGGTCTGGGAACTGTCCTGGTGTTACTCATTCCTGTGTTCTGAAAGATTGAGAAAAAGAAAAATATTATTTTTCCTTGAATCACTTATCAATACACAGAGATAATACTTCATCTGCCTAAAAAAGTTTGCCTTTAGTAAATAAACTACATAGTAGGGTGGTTTGTTTTGGTTTTTTTTAATATCAAGATATCTATATGCTCAGATATTATGTATTAATCTTCTATAGGTATGAGCTTAGAACTGAAGAAAAATTAGAAGGTGCTTAGAACAACTTATCTTCTTATTCTTGATTTTGTATATCTCAGTAGGGATGATGGACCTCTAGAAATCTCATAATTTCATGTCCAAAATGTCAGTAAATTTTGTTTGTGTATACATCAGTAAGTCTGAAAAATCCTTCAAATCTTTCTGTGGTGAGAAGTGAATTAGGGAATTATCGAGACAATTAAAACTGCAATCGTAGAAAACTTTTTCATCAACTAATGCTGGAGACTTTGAAGCTCTTATTTCAGTGAATATATATCACATTTTGATTGACATTTAAGCAATATACAGCACATTTAAAAATAAGGTTAAAATGTGTTCTGCAAAAAAACTGAATGAGTATCAAAGTTACATTCACGGAAAATCTGTGAATAAACTTCAGACACCAAAAATACCACTCTATACCTACCCAATACCCAGGTAGTAGCAGATAGTCTGCTCACTTTTCAACATATTGAACAACACTGACAGCAGAAAAGTCCACAAAAAAACAGGAGTAATGGAAATAAAAAATAAATTATAACACTCTATGTATCAGAAAACTGAAAATGTAGATATTTAAGTTTGCAAATGCAGAAGAAAATGCTCCAGCTATTTTTTCATAGAAACTGCTTCTCAAATAAAGGACTTTCATGACTTATAATTCAATAGTATTTAAAGACTCATGGAAGCTGATATCAGAAACCCAGCACAAGTAGAAGTTCTTGTCAATTATTATTTTATTACACATTGAAGTGTGTAGTCTTGTAAACATATTGTAGTAGGAGTTCCTATTTTTCTCCACCCCACCTCCAGTTTCCTTTAAAATCCTCTGAAAAGAATACATTGAAGAATCAGAAATATCCCTCTTATCATTAATCTAAAAATAAATAACAGAAACTGATGCAGGAAGACATTTTAATTGAAGTAGAAAGATCTTAATGGTTTCATTGTCACAAACCCTTTATAAAATTAAATAAATTTTGGGGGTTTTTTTGCTACTCCAAAGGGACTATTTTAATTTTGTGATTTAAAATTAGAACATTAAAAGACATATGTGTCAAGATTGAGAAAGTCAGAGGTGGTATGTTGTATTCTTGCTATTAAATTAAGAGAGATTCAGAGATCAGACACTCCAGTCTAAACATCCTGAAGAGATGTCAGCTGAGCTACTGAACCATGACTGCACGTTAGGAGAGTGTCAGACTTAAGCTACTGAGTCCTGTCCAGTGTTGTCTCAAGAACTGAAAATATTTTTGCTTCTGTATATAACATGAGCACTTCTCCACACTGTATTTCACTAAGGAGTAGAGACATTTGCTAAGTTGCTTGAATGTCGAAATGTTTACAAGGTCAGGGCCAAACACACATTAAAACTTTTATTTCCTTAATTGTGTGTGCATTTGGCACTAGATCTTGATCTTCATGAAATGTTTTTATCTATCTAGTACTACATTGAATGCACTGGGATATATTCACACTACAGATGAGTCAGTATTCTGCATGCAGTACTCTATTGAGAGAATCAGCAGCATTTTAGTAAGAACAGCTTTTAAAATGCTATTTTTAATGTAAAACTTTGAATGCTTGGTACCAGAGTAGCCTTTATCCAAACAGCAACATAAAAAACCCACTTTTGCAATTGGCAGTGTTCCTTTGTGGCTTCAATTAAAAGCAAACAAAACAAAACAAAACAAAACAAAAAACCCAAACCAATCAAAAACCCCCCAAAACCCCACAAGAAACAAAGCAAAAAAAATGGGATTTTTGATGCGAATATTTCCAACAGGATCAGTTTGAATTAAAGTACATTGCAAAAAGAAACAGTGAACACAAGCCTCATCTGTAGATAATCTAAAATTACAAACATATTTGTAGCCAGAAGTTACCCTGAAGATACGTGGATGATGGGTGTCCGATTCTCTGAAAGGATGAATATTCTTTCCATTTTATAGGATTGTTCAGCTACATCTTCTCGTAAAATCAGTACCAATTGACAACTTGAAGCAACTTGTGTTGCTGATCTTACAGCTGGACAAAAAAAGGAAAAACTTAATTAAGTTGAATAACAGCCAGTCTCATGCTAAGATCCTGACTTAGGTACCTATAACAGCATGTTGTGATGTTGAGGTTGAGGAACCTGAATCCTAAATAGCAAGTATAGACTTATTCAGGTATGTTCATGTTAGGTAATGTTAGATTTTTTTAAAAAAAGCATCACTTAAAGAATATGTAAACTTTCTTTCAGGATCTCTGTAGTAGTTAAAGCTAAATCTACTATTAATAAGAAATAAGAAACTTTATACAGAAATATATCTTCATAATTACGAGTATATTCCTTTACATATATTTTAATCTATCAGGAACAGTTCTGCCCTTTAATTGTAGTAGCTATTTATATTCTTTTACATAAAACTTTATTTTATAGATAGAAATTTTTGCCTTTTTTAAAATTTAAATGTTCTTTGAAGGAATTAATTTTCATCATATATAACACTTTAATTTTTTCATTGATTTTTTCTTTTCTGTGTGATAGGATTGGTGCAGGAATTACATTGTGCAATATTACGAAAATGGTAACTTTAAATTCCATTTTTTAACTGATTTTTACAATGGACCTGGCCTTATATGCTAAATTATTTGTAATTGATGCATTAATCTGATTCTTTATATTTAGTAATAGTCTGAGGAGGCTCTAAATTTTAACATTCCTTTTCCTAAATATATTCTTGAAAAGAAACTTGGACAGTAACTGAGGTCTCTGTGTCTTAACCGCCAAAGTTGAAAGTGCAAAGTTGAAGTTTGCATGAATATGAATACGCTTCAGTGTATCTTTCAGATTTATTTAAAGGCAACCTGAAAACCTGTTCATAGCACAATGTTAGCATAATATCCAGTAATCTTTACAAGAGGCACACACCTCTTGGTAGCAACTCAAAAGTGGCCACTGTCCCTGAAGTGGTAAGGCATGGAACCAATATGGTTGCTAGGCACAGGCAGTTCCTGGAAACTTCAAACCATTTTGCAAGAGCAGTTTGAAAATGGTATTAAGGAGACAACAGCAAATACAGTTATATTCGGATGCAGGTTGCTAAAAAAGGTACTGATATATCAGCATCAAAGGATCAGAGAATCTGGATATTCCAACATTAAAATCTTATTTTGGCTGTTATTTTTTTGTGAGTTTGGACTCAAAATTCAGAACATGACTCACCTCTCCTGATGTTAACTAACATTTGATCTAATATAACCATTTAGGACCTTGCAAGAGTAAAGGGAAAATTATTTCCAGGGAAGATTGACCGTATTTTCCTTCAACATATTTTACAATTAAGAATCAATCAGTTATTAGAAATTAATTTCACTGACAATTAATATAATAATATAATAAAATTATAAATAATATATAATATAGTAAGTTTATATTACATGCCCAACTTTGAGATACCTAATTCCATTTATGGCAGCTGAATCAATTTTCCATTACGTAAAATAAATACTAGATCTTGTTAAAAAATCATTTTGATTTTCTTTTGTTTTAAAAATATATTTAGTGTGCTTTTTCTTTTTAATTTAAGGTAAGCAAACTAGGCATCTTAAGGCAAATATTGCCGCTTGGGTGAATAAGTAACTGTAGTAAGATTTTAAAGGGATTTGCTACATAAAATATTCATTAAAAAACAAACAAACCAAAAAGCACATCAAAACCATTAATCTCTATTCTTCTTGGAATTGTAACCTGACTGCTAATTAATGAGTTTGGTAAAGAGTCCCTTTTCATAGTTGTGGGTGCTATTGCAATACAGAAAATTTAAAGAGAAGCAGCTGGGCAGAATCCTCCGTCTTTGACTCAAAGGAGATTTGCTCAAGTGTAACATAACACTTGATGCAGTTTCCAGTCAGGCCATGAGTTCAAAAGGCTTATTCATGCTTGAAAGCTTTGGACTATCTGCTAGAGACACCTGCACAGAGTCTTCTTATTTTTGAGAAGAATCCTTTTCATGCTGTCACCACAACCAACCTCAGTTCAGGAGGATTTTCAAAATGCAATCATTGCATGAACAGTGGCTGACCTCAACAGTGGTCAGTGTCTTTTAGCAATGAATGCTTATAAAAGCAGACAACTGCTAGAATAACTTCCGTCTTTCCAATACTACCTCCTGCACACCTAAAGAGATAGAATATGAAAGATGAAACCAGGCCATTTTAGAATCACTAAATACAAGCCCAGCTAAATTTGGATGTATTTTCTGAAGGTTTTGATGACTGTGGAAGTCCTCTCTGAAAAGCTTCTTACTGCAAAAGTCTCTTAAGGATGCTTCAGTGGTTGTCCTTCCAGTTCTCAGCTATTTCTCTCCTCGCACAGTGCTGCTAACACACAAAAGTAACATTAAAAGTAACTTCAGAACTTTTCAAAACCAAGAGTTGGAATTTGGTGGCTACACAAATTATTGTGACTCATCTGTGATTTT
The DNA here is from genome assembly GCA_026546895.1 of Pogonocichla stellata. Classification (NCBI taxonomy): domain Eukaryota; kingdom Metazoa; phylum Chordata; class Aves; order Passeriformes; family Muscicapidae; genus Pogonocichla; species Pogonocichla stellata. Next base: position 46,852,476 of record JAOTQZ010000001.1, read on the forward strand.
GCCTGAAAAGAAAAAAAGATCACATATGGCTGCTTATGGCCTGCAACTAGTACTCAGAAGATACATAGCTCTTGAAAAGTACTAGAAGTGCATAAATGTATCAAGGATTAAAGGGAAGTGCTAACATGTTTTTGGTAAAGAGTGTAACAACTTAGAATCAGTGGAGAGCTCACAACTCTTTTAAAACATTTTTTTCTGAGAATGACAGAGCTCTCAATCCTCATGTGGAAGAAATCAGGCAAGGGAGGCCTGAGGCAAGCATGGCTGTGTGTGTAGGTTTGGGCTGGGATGGAGTTTCTTCATAGTTGCTAGTATGGGGCTACATTTGGGTTTTGTACTGAAAGCAGGGCTGATAACAGCGCACTGACTAAACAGTGCTTTTGCAGAGCTAAGGCCTTTTCTGCTTTTCACTGCATAACACCTCTGAGGAGGCCGGGGCTACATTAGAAGTTGAGAAGGGACACAGCCTGAGCAGGTGACCTCAACTGACCAAAGGGATATTCCATACCATATGGCATCATGCTCAACACATAAATTTGGGGGAACAAAAGAGGAGACATTTCAAAGTGATGCCACTTGTCTTCCCAAGTAACTGTTGACTGTGACAGAGTCCTGGTCTCCTGGAGATGGCTGAATAGCTGTCTGCCAATGGGAAATGGTGAATTAATTTCTTGTTTTGCTTTGGTTGTCTCTGCTGCTTCTGCTTTATCTGTCAAACTCTCTTAATCTCAACCCACGAGTTTTCTCACTTTTACTCTTCCAATTCTCTCCCCCATTCCACTTGGGGAGAGTGAATGAGCAGCTGTGTGGTGCTTAATTGCCATTTGGAGTTAACTCAAAAGTCTGACAGGGTGTGATTATGTCAACACAAGCTTAGTCATGACAGGTTATGATACCTAGTGAAGCTTCTGTTTTGAGGGAAAGCAAGGAACATGTGTTTGCAGTTAAGAGTTAAAATGATTTTACTATTTTTGTAGGCAGAATCTACCCTTTTTATAAGGTATGGTGAAAGTGTCACCCCTTTCTGGTCAAAATAAAGTGTGGGAAGGAAGTGCACAGGCAGTGCAACCAGAGTTTTATACCCTGAGAAGAACAGAGAAATTCTGTGTAGGCAGAGGATGAGAAATGCTAAGGTGGAGCTGAAGATGAATTTGGCAAGTGTGAAGAACAGTAAGAGGGGCTTCTACAGATACATGGATCATAAAGGGAAGATAAAAAAAAATATGCCCCCTATAAATAAGATAGCCTGGAGAATATAAGGCTCCAGAGTGAACTCATTTGGGGCCTTTCATTACTTGCAGGGGCTTATACAAAATAGGGAAGGTAACACTTTACATGGGCAGATAGTGGTAGGATGAGAGGGAAAGCTTTAAACCCAAAAAAGGGGCGATTTAGATTAGATGCTAGGAAGATATTATTTACTCAGAGGGTAGTCATGCCCTGAAACAGGTTACCCAGAGAAGTTGTTGATGCCACATCCCTGGAAGTCCAAGGTCAGGTTGGATGGGGCCGTGTGCAGCCTGACCAAGTGGGTGTAATCCCTTCCTATCTTATCACTGCCCATAACAGAGTGCTGGAACTAGATAATCTTTATGGTTCCTTCCACACAAGATTTTCTATGATTAAGTTTCCCGTGTGGAAGACCTTTCAAGTTTGGCGACTTTACGCTGGATAGCTAAAATCCTCAAGGACGTAAGCTATAAAATGGCCTGATTCATGTCATTTAAACACTTCCATCATGCTGATTGGTAATTGTCTCTAATCTCTCTAATTCTCATAGATATATTTATCAGTTATATGACAAGATGAAATAAACCACTTGAATGCACCTTGGATACCAATAAATGCCAATGTAGGTGCAGTTTATTCATTCTTTGAGGTATTCAATAGTTTCCATTTATTGTTTGGTGATGTTCATGTGTGCTTATGTGTAGACATACTTACTGAGGTTTCAGAATCCAGAGCTGGGTCACACTTGGGTTGAGTCATATTCCTAAATCACAGGTGTGCAGTGCCCACTGGGATGCCAGGGAATGACCACTGGCTCATAAAGATAGCTAACTCCTTTGTCATATTTGTCATTCAAATATTATTTTTTTGGCTATTTGAGGCAGTCTCAAATGGCATAAACAGGCTGTGTCACAGACTGCATGTCCTTTGAGCTCGTCACTCTTGTCTCTCTAAAAATGTGGAAAGAAATCAGCACCTTTAGGGAGCAATTTACATAAGAAGAATCTACATTGGATACTTTCTCTCTGGAAGAACCTGTTTTTCTCCATGGCCTATATTCTCCTGTAATTATTTAGATGTATTTAGGCAAAAAAATACCATTCTGTGAAATCAAAATTTTAAAAAATAATTCAGTAAAAGTGCTATCAGAGATACTTTGAATCACCATGTTCTGACAGAAAACTTTTATATTCTCTTTTGCTTGTTGAGAGTCATAACATGTTGAAAAGTTTTCAGAAATTTTTTGTGTCCTTATTATTTGCCTTTGGAAAGGCAAGATTGTTGTATATATGTAAATAGAATAGCAACATAACTGAACTGTGAGCTGTGATTCTACACATATGATGCAGAGAGAGACATCATAAGTAACTAGTTTAATTTTTTTGAAAAAAGATGCCAAAACTGGAAGAGAAAAAGCATCCTTTCCTGTCTTACATTTAAAAAGGTGTGAAAATAAAAGCAAGCAGCAAATAAAAGTTATTCTGTGACAGTAGTTTTCTTTTTCTAGAGGATGTGTCAGTTTCACCATGCCTTTAAAAAAGAGTAGACTCATCCCACAAAAATTGTAAAACTATTTAACCCTAACTGCAAACACAACGTGATCCTTGCTTTCCCTCAAAATAGAGGCTTCATTAGGTAGTATAACCTATCATGAGTAAGTTTGCATTAAAGGCTGGCTGCTTGTGAGTCCTTTGGCTACCCAAACAAATTGATTGTATCACAATGACTGTTGTGGGTTAACCTGGGTTACCACCCCAGGTGGTAACTAAGCATCATACAACTGCTCACTCTCCCTGGGTGAAACACAAAAGAGAATTAGAAGAGTAAAAGTGAGAAAACTCATGGGTTGAGAAAAAAATACTTCAAAAGATAAAGCAAAGGAATTCATACACCACTTCCCATTGACAGGCAGGTGTTCAGCCATCTCCGGGAGAGCAGAGTTCCATCAGGTATGACAGTGACCTGGGGAGACAAATGGTATCCCTCTGAACATCCTGCTTCTCCCTTCTTTGCCCAGCTTTATGTGCTGAGCATGATGTTGCATTGTGTGAACTATCCTGTGGCCAGCTGGAGTCAGCTGTCCCAGCTGGGGCATCTCCCAGGTACACCCAGCCACCTTGCTGAGAGGCTGCAGTGAGAAACAGTTCTGCATAAACTTTGGTCAGAAAAAATATAACATAGGTGTGCTATTTTCGCTGCCTTCATCACAAATCCAAAACATTTCACCAGGCAAGATGCTATGAAGAAAATTAATTCCATTCATGCAAATATGATGCAACAGTATATGGGATCGGAGAGAAAGTTGTGATTCTTTTCACCAGTGACTATCAAAAAATATAGTTATGCTGTAATTCAACATCAGGCTTTCAAGTGGAATTCAGTTCAATTTTAATTCACTTTCATTTAGGTGCTAATATTGGTGATTAGTTCAAGTTCTTGTTATATACAGTAGAAATCTGGGCTCAATTATAATGTAGGAATATTATACCATTCTTCCTTTTTTGAGTTATTGAGATACCAACAGTCCCAGCTCATAGATGTAGATTATGAATAATGTACAATTTATAGAATTCAAAGATTGTTCATATGATATGAAATAAATAACATTGTAAGCAAAGTTGACTTACAGTTTATGAACCTAATAACCATATCTCAACAATTACTTTCTTAATGCATGTTATTTTTATTAGCTATATAGGATTTTTCTATCTTCATGTACTCCATTAAAGAGCTACCATGATTTTCAGTTATGATTTATAGCTTTGTCACGAAAAATTATCATGCCATTTATACTGAAATTATGCCATACTTTAATATAAACAGTAAAACCTTTAATTAATATAGCTATTTTGTTAAAAAAAAGGAAAAAAATACACTGCCACCCCCTCGTTACTTCCACACCACAGGATTTAATCCATAGTGCATTACCACTGACCCATTTAGTGTAGAGAAGACACAATAAATCAATGTTTGTTAACATATGCTTAAGTAGAAAAGCAATTTCACAGGTCAGGCAACATAGTCATGAAATGTCTGTGAAGCAGTGATGCATTGACTGTTGAGAAGGACACAGCCAAAATGAAAAAAAAATTCTTTGACTTTTGCGTGCACTCTGATTTCCTTTTTGTTATTATTTTGATCAAACACTTATTTCTCTGTCAATAGCAGTGATTAGCAATATATCCGTAAAACCTCAGACTAGTGTTTCAAACATTTAAAGTACTATTGTTTTTTAAGTGATTGGGGTGAGGAAGAAAGGAAACAAAATCAGCAGCATAAAATAAAATGCAGTGCCAAGAAAGTGTAATTCCAGGCCTGGATTTGAACCTTCACTAGTTCCAAAAGCTAGATTTCTTTCAACGTCAGAGGAGATGAGGACAGAAAAAGTCACCATTATGCCAAATTTGAGATCAACACTCAGCTGGTGAAAGAGATGGCAGAGACTGAAACACCATACATATTCAGATTAGAACCACTAAATGTGCCCACAAGATGTATGCATTCCTAAAGGAAAGAATCAATTATAAAATCTGAACCATCTCCTGTGAACCAGGAATTACACAAGAAATATATCTGTGTCTTTAAAACTGTCTGTTCCCTACTATCTTAACTTTATTCAAGTCCAAAGCTGCTCTGAAATTTTTCCAGCACTGTTTCTAATAAGGCTCAGCTGACTGCCTAATGCATAATAGAACTTCCTTCAGCTAAAAATATTAAACTTTTATCCACCTACCTTGACCTCCAAATTAGCATGTAAGGAATATGACAGTGAAAGTAGATGCTGAATTTTTATTAGACACTCTAGTATCTTCAGTTCTGTTAATTTAGGGTGAAACGAAAGTGTCAAGAAGTTGTCTTTCTTGTGTTGCATAGAAAGAATCATTTATGCATTATTAAAATATAGCATATCCTGGCAGAATTTTACAAAAGAGAAAAAATCCTAGGCATGTATGCTCTTTAATGGTCTACCTTTAAAAAAAGTTTCATATATCCTTCTAGTAGAAAAAGCTAGCTGGATCTTCCTTTATGAGTAGAGCTTACTTTGTTTTGTCTCAGAGGTTTTGAAAACATTTAATGGATATTTAAAATTCTAATGCATAAGGTTTGGTGTCCTAAATTCTCATTCATATAAAATTGCTAATTTTGTCAAAGTAATAAGACAGAAGCTTGGCCATATTTTAGTTTTGACTTTAAATATTAACTACTATTTCAATTAGTCTCTTCATTATATATTTACATTTAATGTTAAAGTGCATTTGTATTTGAATGGTATTTTTAAATGAACACTTAATTTTTTATGTATTTCTATAGCACTGTTCATAGAAAAGTACATTGCTATCGTGAAACCAATCTTCAGTGTATAAAGATTAGTTAAGGAGCACACTTGTCTGTTAAGATAATTTGTAGTGTCGCCATTGATGTCATGTCCACATGATTGATAGTTATGTGTACGCTGGAGGGAAGGGATGCCATCCAGAGGGACTTTGACAGACTTGAGGGGTGGGGCTGTGTAAACATCTTAGTGTTCAGCAGGTCCAAGTGCAAGGTCCTGCACTGGGCTGGGGCAATCCTAAGCACAACTGCAGGCTGTGAAGAGAATGGATTGAGAACAACTCTGTGGAGAAGGACTTGCAGTTGTTGGTGGATGGGAACCTTGACATGAACTAGCAATGTGCACTTGCAATCCAGAGAGCCAATTATATCTCGGGCTGCATCAAAAGAAGAGTAGCCAGCAGGTTGAGGGAGGTGACTTTCTCCCTTTCTTTCACTCTTGTGACATCCTGACTGGAGTGCTACACTCAGCTATGGGGCCCGTAACACAAGAAGGACATGACCTGTTGAAACAAGTCCAAAGGAGGATCACCAAAATGATCAGAGGGCTGGAGCAAGAGCTGGACTACCCCTCCTGTGAAGACAGGTGGATGGAGTTGGGGTTGCTCAGCCTGGAGAAGAGAATACTCAGGGGAGATGTTATAGCACCATCCAGTACCTAAAGGGGGCCATCAAGAAATATTTACAAGGACTTTTTACAGCCTGATGTGAGTTGGAATTTCAGACAATGAGTTACAAATTCCACTCACTTCTGTAGAAATATGATTAGGTTTGTATTTTTGGTTTATTTCCTAGAAATCCAGAAGGTAGGAACAGAAGTATGGTAAGGGAAATATATTAACTTAATTATGGAATACTTGCTAAAGTCAGCAAATACGTCAGCTGAACTCCAAAATTCTTAAAAGAAGAAGAAAGTATTCTATGCTCTTATTAGGTATATTTTTATTTTTGGAATATTCTACGTAACAAAAATAGTGAGAGACATTAATGATGAAGTGCATTCTGAGATGGCATGTTTTCATTTACATAGTTATTTAGTGGAAACAATCAATGTGTTTTACCAGTACATAGGTTTTCAAGAGACCTTTTTAAGAACATCATATTTTATGAATTTTACTTTTCTATGTGTGAAGAATGGTACATCTTTTTGTCCATTGTTCATTTGCCTGCTGTTTCTATGGCATGTTCAATTGAAGAATTCATAGGTCGTAGTGAATAGGAAGGCTCTCTTCTGTCTGGTCAAAACCAGAAACCCCTGGAATGAGACAGACAGCAAATTCTGAAGGTACCTGAATAGCACAGTTGGAAAACAGGCATTCAGTTTTCCGGAGGCAGAAATCAAGCTTTAGATTAGGTACACATGCTCTTCAAGACTGTGGTCCCCCTTCTCCAGAGATATTAAAATTTACTAGTTTAAGAAAAACTAGAAGGGTCATATTGCAATGGTGCAGTGGAATTTTTAGCATGCCCTTCATAATACAGTCTGTCTTGACTACATCTAATTTGCAGTGTCAAAAGAGAATCAAAAAGACTGTAGGATGTTACTATCTCTGTGAAAGAGGGGAATTTATTTAATTTCATTTTCTTATAAATCACAATTTTACAAGCCCTTCCACCTTATGTGCTTACTTAAGGCAGGGGAGCAGGCATATCCAGAGGAAAGATCTAGATGAATTGCAGCCCCATTACAAAACTCATGTATCTGTGATTAACAGCTGTAGAAAAATTACCACTGTGGTTTTAGCAGATACCATGATTGTAGGAGCATATGTGGTGTGTTCCAGGCATAACAAAAATGGCTTGAAGCAGCATGCAGGAAAAAAGTCGAGTTGAATAGTTATGGAAATTTTAAACTTCATAAACTGTGTAACAACTCTATTTATGCAGGCCCAAAATTTTATATAAGCAAGATTTTGTTATGCTGCTGTTTCTAAATTTTGCAAAGCATTTATGGAAGCTGGAAGCCAAATCAGAGACTATAAAAAAAGAACCTTGGGTGTTTTGATAATTACAAAGCATTCATGGCCAGCTGGAAGTCAGAGCAATGTGTACTTAACTGCTTTGAATAGTCTGTGTTTCGCATGTAGTAATCTGTGTGCATTTGCTCTGATTGCTCAAGGGGAAATAATTACTGTTTATGAAAGATTGTCCATTATTCACCAATTAAAGAGAAAAAAAATTCTATAACAGGGAAAAATCTGGCTATTCTGTAGATTTTGTGAGAAACCCTTCCTTACTGTTGCAGTACTCCATAGAAAATCACAGTTGTTAGTCATCCAGGGTGCTACATAAGCAAGGAGTCAAAATCCCATGGATTTTAAAATACATCTTGAATTGCTATGAATTTACTACAACATTTTAATTGAACATGAGGCAGCATTTGAACTGTAAGGAATTCATGCTCAGTTGTGATTTTCTTTCTGCCTTCATAAGCTAGGGTTAGAAAAGACAGGGACATAGAAAAAGAAAAAAAAAATGCACAAGAAAAAAATGCTGTTTACTTCTCAGTTTCTGACCTAGAAACAGAGTAGACAAGGTTTCAGCTTTTCCTTTCCCATCGATTTTTTTGTCTTGGGGGGCATACGTGGAACACAGTGTCCATGTTGCCCATGTACTAATGTCTGCATGGGTCCAGCTGTAGTGCTATTTCCAGTCCCAGTAAGCCAAAGAGTCAATTTCTTCTATTCATACTTTAATTGTTTAATTATAAGGTTTCCATTAAAATTTAGTTTAGATTGCAGCATACACAGATTTGAAGTAAGGGAATTCAGTAATATTTGAAATCTCTTGCTCCAAGGAATATTTAACAGAAAATATTTCTTAGTGATAATAAAAAAAATTATAAACAATCAAGATTTCCATATCATCATCCAGAGGCAAAGCTGCAGAAGTCTATTCTGAGCTGTATTTAAAGATGAAAGATATCCCCTAGTTTTTACTATGGATGTGTCTTAAAAGGAATAGTATTTCTGGGTCTGATAGCGGTATTGATTTTTATTTTCCTGATGTTCGTCTTTCACTATCTTAGACTAATATTGTAATTCAAGGTTTAACTCTCTGTAATTCTGTCTGTGCTGTTCACACTGAAGTTCTTGTGGTCTGTATAAACAAACATATTTCTTTCTTGCCAAAACAACAGGAACACTATTTCAAGTATCAACTATCAATTTTACATTTCCAACCATTGCTCTGTTTTCGTGAGAAACATTACCTGAGTTTGCCCAATTTCAGAAGACTTTTCTGTTAGAAAAAAGCTATGACCTAACTCAGAGAGCCAAAATTGCTTCTCTTTTCTCCACACTAACTTCAGATTTGCTTCGGATTTGGAGTGAGACAAAAATGGGCCAAGATCTGCACCCTAATTTCTACTGAAAAGGAGCTGGTGTATAAAAGTATGTAAGTTGGATCAGTCTCAGAGTACTGAAACCAGCCAGCTGGAAGCCTTCACATGCACTGACAAGTCTATTTAGTTATATTTTGAAAGTCTTTCAGTAAGCAAAACCCAACCCATGTTAAAAAAAACCCTAAAACCAGAAACCAAACATATTTTCAAGAAAGATATTGAGATGAACTTAAACAGAGAGGTCTCCTGTCAGTTGAATAGCTGTGGAGACAACCAGATGCCTGCAAGCACATACCATTAAATAAATTTCCATTAAGTTTCCTCTTAAGGAAAAAGCAAATAAGTGCAAATGTTTAAGGGGGTAAGGAGAGGATTTTAAACAACTACAGGAAAAAAAAAAAAAAAAAAACCCAAACAAACATCACATACAAGTCCAGTGATAATCTGTTGTGTATTGATCTAGTTGCATACAGCTTCTCAAGGGGAGAGAAGATTTAGGTGTTAGCCTCAGGTTCCTCAGGCTTGTGAAATTGTATATCTCTCAATCTAAATTATTTTTACAAGAATTAGTATGCATTTTATTTTTTGCATAAAAGATATACAATCCAGATATGGAACTGAAGAAGGAAAACAACCTCAATTTCTTTCTGTTTATAATCGTATTCTGCTTATCTGAAGAATAAAACATGCATTATCTTCCCCTATCATCAGGCTATATTATTATTGAGAAATAATTATTCAGGGCACCTTCCTGTCTTGTTCTGCAAAGACTTTAGGACTTACCAGGATGTCTTTTTATATCAGACACCAATTTTCTAAGGCTTTTTAATGCATTTGTGCAAATCATCTGCATACGATCCCCAAAGAGGCAGGAATGTCATACATCACATCATACATACATACATTACACAGCATCATCTTCATAAGAAGAGATAACTGTTCCTGGGGTGTTACACCACTGTATCATAATTTTTAGCTCCAGTGCACCTGCACATACAATGTGGTGTTTACTGTGCTATCAATGTAAGAAAGATCCTACTTTTAAAATAAATGTCAAATTTTAGGGCATTAACAATCAAATTAATGCTAATAGATATATAGACATATTTGTTCATGTATACATGCAAAAATTTGAAGAATTAAAGTAAATTCCTCATATTCAATATTCTACATTTCTCTCTGTGAGTTAGTAAGCCCTCATAAAAAGGAAGTGAGCTTAAGCTTTATAAAAAGATTTTTTGATTGCTGAGGAAAACAAAATAAAGCTCTATGGCAATGATAAAAAAAAAAATCAAGTTAAAAGAATGAAGGAAGAACAGAGTGCTGGATACAGATCTGAACTATTCAGGGTCATGAAATCTATGCTCTTTGGCTGAAAGCACAGCACATTACTTCAGTACTATTTCTCAGTCTATTAAAAATCCAACTGTGAAAAAAGGTCAAATGAGAGCTGACAAAATGACTTAGATGCTCCATGTGAATTTGCAGTTGTTTCTTTAGTTCAACTACTATTTTTTATTACCTTGGTTTCATGGTACAATTATTTTGAAAACAATTATACAAAACAATACATATATCAGAATTGTAGGATAATTTTGTAAACTCAATGTAGGCTGAGTCTGCTGTATTATTATAAAGATTTTTTTTTTAATAATTTAACTGAAAACAGGACAAGATCTCAGTTCCCTGAATTTTGGGTGCCTGAAGACTACTGAAATGGCTAAAAGCAGAGCTCAGGCAGTTCTGGAAAAGCACTTTCATTAAGAACACGGACTCTGTATCGTTCCCCTCCTCCTCTAATACCTGTAGTATGCATTTTGCATCCAATCCTGCAGTAGTTACACATTCTCCGAGTTTCTGCAGGCCATGATGTATGGATGCTGGAGCCTTCCTTATGTGTAACTTCACAAAAGACAAGTCTACAATTACCTCTTCTATGTTCTCTCAAGACAGGAGCCAACTTCCTTTCCAGACAGCTTCCTGAGGCAGTCTGCCCCAGATTCTGTCAAAAAATATACAGGATGTCAATTTTAGAAAAGACAAGAGATTCTAGTTGTGATAACTTTTTGGATCCCTTGCTGCACAGATAAAGACAGAGATGCTGACTGTCAAGGCCAGAGTTTTTTTTCTGTTTTTCTCATGTTTCTTTGCTTGGGAGGGAAATACATAACCATGTGACAGTCAGACTGACTCTCTGAAAAGTGAATTCTTGTATTACCATTTTATGATTACGTTAATTATTCTGAGGTCCTTTTCCTATACGGTGTTATATTGTGTGCAAATTTTCTTTTTTAACACTAAGCTAATGCATCTAGATTTTGATAAATAAAACCATAAGCAAAAATAACTGGTGACAGACAATATTATGAAAGCTCTTGCACTTCCCCTCAGAATCTATATTTTAGATGAGCTAGATTTGCCTCCCAAGCTGCCTTGCACCTGGCCCTGCAAACATGCTGAGCTCCTGAACTTGCCCAGGTTTCACTCTGACCTCTGGCCTGTCTGTGGCTCAGATCACTTCAGATCTAGGAGCTACAAAGCTCTTCCAACACTAGGGTTCAGCCACGGACATGGACTCGAGCAGGTGGTTGAGATTTTTTCAGGTTTGAACATTCTTTCTTCTGACACAGTGTTATTTTAGTGTTTCAGATATTCTGGTTTCCCTTTTCTCACTTCTAAAGCCATCTTCACGGATCCAAGAAGAAAATTGACATGGATTCTATGATCCTGTGAGTGAAAGTAAAAAAATTACCAAAACCACAAGCCAACTACCTTGTAAAAAGACGTGATTCAAGTGTTACCATGACATGTCTCCAGGGAAGGTATATTTTGTTTAAGACACTAAGTGCCTTGACTATGACAGGAGTCTGAGGAGTACTTTGAAGAGGTGTTACTGGCTGGAGCCATTTTTGTCAGAATCATCAAATATTTTGATTGTTTGAAGCTTAAACATCATGTCTATTGTTCAGACAGGACAACCTCTAGGGGAAATATGTATTGAGTTGAATCAACCCCTTGGAGATGTCTCTTTTTGTTAGATAAGTAGTGAGTTATGGATCCTAATGGGTTATTAGGTCCTTAATTTCCCCTCCCCTGCTCCTCTTCCCCATGCCCTGTGTCACCATGGCCATGGCAGGGGAAAGGCAGGTCTCTCTCAGGGGGCCAGGCTGGCCTTGATGAGTTGGAGTCAGTCTGGCCCTGCTCTCCTGTGACTGTTCCTGCTGTGGATTAATGTACACACAGGTGAGAAATGAGAAGCTGGTGAAATCTGAATGCTGAATAGCACATGGAACCAGAACACTAGTGAACAAAAGTGTTTAAAAATTTCCTATTCTTATGGATTAAGAATGTGAAAAAAGGTTAAGGAAGTAAAAGCAATTGCATGAACAGAGAGAGAAGAAGTAATTCTTCATTCTAAGACTGTTGTTACTAAACTTAAGGAGCAAACATGAAGTAATTTCTTTCTGAAAATGTGAAGTGGTGAGAAATCACCACCATTTCATGAACTTTAGAGTCACAGCTTCTTTTGGGAATGCTACCTGAGCACTAGTCTGTTCCAGTTCTCCTCTGCTCAGTCTTTCTTCCACTTCTGAGAAACATGGAGGGAACAAAAAAAAGAGAGGAAAAGGAAAGAAGGAAAAGAAGGGAAAGAAGGGAAAGGGAAAGGGAATGGGAAAGGGAAAGGGAAAGGGAAAGGGAAAGGGAAAGGGAAAGGGAAAGGGAAAGGGAAAGGGAAAGACTTGAGTAATAAAAAAGATCAGCTCTAGTAATCTGCAGTTAGAAAACTGGCTGTCTCTCAAGGTACACAGAGCTATTCACTGAAAACCTCAAATCTGT
>JAOTQZ010000001.1:46865317-46899443 GCA_026546895.1 Pogonocichla stellata
GCTCTAGTAATCTGCAGTTAGAAAACTGGCTGTCTCTCAAGGTACACAGAGCTATTCACTGAAAACCTCAAATCTGTATTGCAAGGCACATAACCACATCATAAGAAACCATGGTATTTTGCTAGACATATTATAGAATCCTTTTGTTTTCAGGCACTTTGATGGTTTGTCTCACAAGAGATAGAGTAGGATAAAAGGCTTCACTCCTTACTCAGTCGTGTGAGTCTGTAATTTCTAACTCATATGGAAAATGCAATTATATACCTCATAGGTCTGTTGCAACAGAAACCATAATGCCACACAGTAAAGAGAATTTTTAATTTTACCACTTCAAAGGTGCCATTTTTGCTTTTGCTTTGTTTAGGATATCATTTTTCCAACATACTGCTGTATCAGTTCCAATATCAAAACCAAAATCTTCATTAATAACCAGAGGAGAAAATCAGGCATGCATTTCTTCATTTGAAATGTTATTATGAAAATGTTGTCAAAAGTTATTGATGTAAAGTCTAAAACGCCTATATGGTAAACAGGACAATTAACAAGAAAGTTGAAATACCTTGACCCTAGTTTCAGACCTCCACTACAGCTGATGTGTGGAATAAATGAGAAGCTCAGGGCTCATTTATCTGAAACATTTTGGAGTTTCTTTTCTCCAAAGTCAAAATATGGTTGATTTTGTTTGTTTGTTTGTAGGTTGGTTGGTTTGTTTGTTTTTGATTTTTTTTCTTTGCTTGGTTTGTTTTTGTCTGTTTTGTTGTTGTTTTTAAGAGGTGATTACAGAAGATCATCTCAGTGCAAGCCCACTAGGAAATACAGTACAGGAAATACCACATTTTTTAAGTATATGTCAGATTGAAAATTAAGAGATCAGGCTCGTTTGTTTTGCCATACACTTCCTCAACTTATGTGATATATTTTGCCTCATTAAATCTGTAAGACAATAGCAAGACATTTTTGTTTCTTTTCTCCTCCTTAGTATCTTTTCTGCAACATTCCAATCTTCTTCTTAAAGCTACTTTCTAAATGGGTAATATTTATATATTTTTCTTCCTATAGGAAAAACACCACAGACGTGCAGTAATTTCTCTGGTTCCTTTTTTTTCCTCCTTCACCCCAGTTAAAAGTCTTGGAGTTCTGGTGGATAATATGAGTGAATTCTAAATTGCAGAAGAATAAATATATGGAAAGATACATGAAGTGGAATAGAATTATTAAATGTCTGCAAATATATTAATGCTAGTCTTCACATGCAATTAGAAAAATTATTATTATTATTCAAAAATTAATATCTCTTTTTTTCCAAGATTTAGTCTTGGCTTTCACTAGGGGAATTTGGGGTTTTTTCAGTCTCTTATTTTTCTTTATTTTAATTCACTTGATAGCTAAAGCTTATGTTATTTTAACAGCCTAGTTTTCCATTTCTTATTTACAGTTTATTTAGTGGTACCTTAAGCTTTGAACTTTTCAATCTGAGGTGTTTTACATGAACATTCATTGTCCTTAAAAAATACTGAGAAACAACAAACAAACAAGGAAGCCAAAACAAAAAAAAGAAATCAGCTGTTTAAGTATAATAAAATAGAATTAAGAAAAAATAAATTAATTACATGATATTGTCTAAGTATCTAAAAAAGAGTGCAGCTTTATTATCTTTTCCTATCAGTCTTTTCCTTTTCCAGCTATTTGATCCCTATTTTCTTCTCCAAATATTTAACACCCATCAAACCTCTTTGTTATTGAACTGGAAAAAAAATATCTATTTGCACCATTATATGGAAAAATTATTTTATTCTTATATTGAGCATGTGAGTCTGCATGAATCCAAAGTATATTTTACAATGTATTTATTAATAATGTTTTTCAGCATTTTAACAGTATAAAATTTTAAGAGTTAGTCATTGACTTAACATCACTGCCATTTCTAATGTCAATTGAAAGTCAATACAAATGGCTAAGCAATGAGATTAAATATTCCTTAACACATCAGAGCCATAATTTCAGCCACTATTCTTCCCACTGACTAGTTCCTGCAAATCAGAAACACGTTTAGTGAGTAAAATAATGATTTTCAATAATTTTGCTCTTAGCTAGTCTTTTGTTTTTTAATGATGGGAAATATTGATCACACAGTACCTCTATTCATGACTGAACTTTATTAGCATAGGAATTTCTATTAAGATGTATATAACTCACTATCATATATTAAAGTAATACTATTTATTTTACTGATAGATACTATCAAGTTCAGGCTCACTACCTTTATCACATTAAATAATATGTATATTCATATTTCTTAGGAACCTCAAATATAAGATACAGTTCATAGCGTCCCCTAGTTAAATTGAGTCACAAATGAAGAGGAAAAGCTCAATATTCATTGTATATTATCTTTGATGGCATTCAAATTATTTCTGCATCATTAAGCATATTTCTAATTTCAACTGCTCTTTATTATTTAGGGGGAAAAAAAAGAAGAAAGAGAAAAAAAGAAAACGAGGAGCTAGAGTTTATGTCCAAACAGTTTTCCATTTCACTTAGACTCAGCATAATTTTACTTTTTTTTATCCATGATGCATTGGCACCTCAAGCATGAAATTATGAAACTAAATGTACAGGAAACTTTCTTTATGTTGGATATATTTCCCCCAGCACAAATTGTCCTTTCTGTACTTCTTTTTGTTTGATTATTTGGTATGAAATGTTGACACTTTTTATACAGTAGAATGACTAGGTCACCAACTGTACACTGACTTCTCCAAAATACTGTGGATTCTCATAAGATTAAATCTATTCACATTTTGGGTTAACCAATCTGATTACTCCAGGGAGCTATTATTTTTTTCACACTATTACTTTGAAAAGACAACTAGATTTACTTACCCAGTAAGCACTTGCTACAGAAGTCCTTTATAAATCTGTTAAAAAAACTATTCCTATGCAGAAGTAGGTAATCTTAATTAAATTATTTAAATGCTACAACTTCTCAATACCTTTAAAAAAAATCTAGAGCTTATTCAACTACATTTCACTACATGTTTTCTCTAATTTCTGAGTTGGCTTGGTTTATTTTATCCTTTACTCTCTTAAATGTGCACAAACAAAAAAAAGTCTGAGCAAATTGATGTGGGCTTTTCTGTCATTGAGTACTCTTTAGAATCTTTTGTGTTTGAGTTACAATACCATGGTTTAATTTCACAGCCCTCTTCTACATTTGGGGCTTCACTTTTTCTTTTATATACATAATACTATTAGACAATAGTGTTACAAAGTGTCACTGCTGGACTATTATACAGATATCCTAGGCTTCTGCAAAATGGATGGACCAACTTGGATCTAGCTGCTTTTGAAGTAAAAAAAAAGAATAAATAAATCTGGGCTTGAAATCAATTATCTATCCATCTATCTGTCTAGCTGGCTAGCTAGCTAGCTATCCGTTTTCAGTCTCATTTTTATCTGCAGTTGCCTTGAACTGAGACTTAAGAGTAAATGGATAACATCATGCCATTCCCCCCTTATAGCTGAGGGGAAGCACCTAGGGAAGTAGGACTGAAATATGATCACCATGATTGATTTTATTATTTGCCTGAGGCCTTGTCATTGTCTAGTGATAACAGATTTAGGCTCTCATTTCATCTACATAACAATATATTACCTAGAAGACAAGAAGCCAGGCATCATTTGGATTTGTTTCTTATTGCTTGCTTTTGTTTTTCCTCCAAGGAGACTCTTACTAAAACAGAAGGTTCTCTGTTACCTCTAAAACATCCTAATTCCACAGAAAATATACAATGGGCTAAAATCCAAGTGACAAGGTAAAATCAAACTAAGCAAACCAAATATCCTGCTAATATATTTGAAAGCATTCATATGAAACTAAGTCTAAAGGAGCATTTGGTCATCAGTTAATTATAAATTTAATTTTTAGAAAAGACCAATAATATTTTAGAGGAAAAGAAGGTTTTCCTCTGGGTATATGACACCTATCATCACATCTCTTACTTATGCATCAATAACAAAAAGTAGACCCTCTGAACGAATGATGAGAAACTGAAAGGACAGTTATTATTACCTAAAAGAGACAGACATAAAACTGAACCTGTACTGAGCTTATTCTGTTTAGTGTTATCCATATTTTTGCTTTGATCAAATTTCTGAACAACAATAGCTAAGTTAATGAAAAACTCTTTGGTTACATGACAGGTGTTTTACATGACAGTTTACATGATAGTCAAAAAATAAATATCACCTTGCAGTGTAAAAATATTTATGTGGAGAAAACTAGATTTGTTCTTTCTAAAAGTCAAACATGGTGGAGGATGAACATAATCAAACAATAAAGAGAATGAATGAAATCAATCTTAACAACTGAAGAATGGTTAACGACCTAATAATTTATAACAAGCAGGAAAATATTCCCTCTTTTAAGAATTTCAAACATTACATAAATGATACAAAAATATACTGAGTTTCAGTTTGGTTTTGTTTAGGTTTTTTTGAGAAACAAAAGGAACAAAATAAGGGAAAAAAATGAGTTTATGGTCAAAATTTGGGCTAGGATTATAATTTCTAGGGGAAAATGCACCAGAATATATCTCATCATGTTTGATGTTTGAAATGATGTGCAGATTAAGGAAAGCTGAGGACACTGGGACCCATGCTAAAGAAACCTGTGAAATTTCCCACTGCTCTGAGGCTCAACACAAGGCTTTTGCTCCCAGGTGTTTCAGCTTGCCCTGACACGCTTTGTTATAGCCTGTGTTGGTGCTCTCAAAGATGATAGATTTGAGAAGTTAGGTGCAAGACAAGTGGCATGAATGGTGCTACTTTCAGCATCAGCAAGAAAAAAAAAAACCTGGCCAAAGATGGGGACTGACTGATCTGTAGGCTTTCTAGGGCTGTAGCTGAGAAGGAGGATCAGCAAATGCCTTGAAGTGTGTTGGCAGCTGTAACCTGGTTAAGTTCCTTAACAAAAGACCAAGACAATTTGTGGTGAATGGCTCTAAATTATGGCAAAACAGAAACTTAAACTGGAGGTAAAGGCAGTTGAGACATCTGAGGGTAAGCACAAAAGACCAGCAATGCCGTGGATCAAATAATTTGAGTTACGGGAGTATGTTTCAGTCTTTGAAAAGACAGACCTTTTAGACGTTAGAAAAATTCCTTCACTGAAAAAAATGATTGTGTGCTGGAATCATGTGCCCAGGGAAGTGGTGGAGTCACCATCCCTGGATATGTTTAAAAGAAGACTGGATGTAGCACTCAGTGCCATGGTTTAGTTGATGAGGAGGCGTTAGATCATTGATTGGACTTGATGATCTTAAAGGTCTTTTCCAACCTAGTTCATTCTGTGATAATTTCAGGAGAAGAAGGGTAAATTGAAACTCTCAGTGCTGGTTGTGGGCAGCAGAAGATGTTGGTTCTGGGACCAAAATAGGGTAAAACTGGCATGACTCAAAACTTTCTTCTTTACACGGTTTCTTTGCAAGTAGTGTTGGAATAGTTAACAGTCTTCACAGTTCAAGTAGTTCTCTTTTTAAACAAAGCATCCACAAGAACTAATGATGATGGATTTGAACCAATCTAAGTAGCCATGTCTGGTATTAATGGGCTTTCTGTATGGAAGAAGTACGGTAAACAAGAAAAGTCATCATTTCAAGGTCAAAACAAAGACCAAAGTTTAGTTGGGCTACCAGAGTATTCAAGAGACCACTGCATTGAATCGCACTGAAAAGTCTCATGGGAGAATTTTTCACAGCCAAGAGAAACTACAACATGATTTGGAATAAGCTGAGGTACTGAAGAGAAAACATGGATGTGCAGAATTGCTGTTAAAAACCCCTGAGTTTGAAAGGAAACTCATATTCATTTTTAAATCATCACTTAATACTGGAAAAAGGATTTTACATGTCTGGATTTTTTTCACAAATTTAGGTGCTTTCTGGACTAAAGTTACACCTAAAAATATGAAAGGTCAGTATTGATGTTCTGAATTTTTTTTTTAAGGTATAGTAACAGACCTTTAAAATATATTGTAAAATGTGCATAGCTTTTTCTTGGAGAAACACTAGTATTCCTACAGACCTAAAGCAGGACTGCGTTGTCAATAAGTTAAGATGGTATTTAATTCTGCTTTCTACATATTAGAGACCTGTCTGTACTTAAATTTAGGGTGGAAATTCTTGCTTCTCTTATGGTTATATCCTCGTAAAAGATCAAGTCCATATCTAATTTTAATGCATAACGTTCACATGACCCAGAATCTAAGGTGCGTGAAGACGAGTCCAAAAGTTCATGGATTTATTGACAACTGCTACATGTTAAATACATCTGGCTGTAATTAATGCCAGGGTTTGTGTTATAAAGGCAAAACTGAAGAAAACAGTTTATTAAGTCTGTGCCAGACTCTAGGGCTAAATTGGAGACATTGCTTTTAAAGACCAGCAATTTATATTGATCTGCACTTCTGCCAGAAGGCACTTGGTGACTGTAAAGTAAGGTGACTGTAGAGTTAGGAACAGTGCTAGGCCTTACAAAAAAGAAATAATTTTATTTGAGCATGAATACAATCAAAGTTATTTTTTAAAATTGAATTTAGGCTTCATTTTGCTTAAATAAAAGGGATGTATGATAAATTATGTCTTCTTTCCCTTTCTTTCTGTATCAATATCCAGAGCTGCAAATTTAATCAAACCAATATTTACCATGCTATACAAAGCATGCATAAAGAAAAGAAACCCACTAGACTTCTGGAAAACTATATCTGGAATATATTACTCTTACAGGAGTCTCCTTCCTTTGTCAGAGATCTGGTACTCTTTAGTGATGCAAAAATCACACAGAAACAAACTGTGATCAGTTATTTCAGTAAAAAGTTGCATCAGAAGAAACTATCACAACCCATGGCAAAAAAATTATAAATAATTGCCTCCTGAAAAAAATGTTTAGTACTTCATGAGATTGGAAGTGCAAAAGATCAGGAACAAGAGGATAAAAGGAATTGGAATCAAAACTGAAATACACTTCAGTGAAGTGGAACTGAAGTTCTACAAGAAAAGGATGGCTGTGAGGTCTCTGAGTAGTGTATTGGTATTTTATTCTACAACACTCCTTAGAATTGCTATGTCTGTTGCTTTGACTGTAACTCCTGTGTCACATATTACAGTAGATTTATTAATCATTTTCTGTAGTTCAACTTTAGTCAAAAGATTACACAATTTTCTGCTTCATTTTTTATTACTACAATTTGTACCATAGCTTTAATAAAAGGGAAATATTTTTGCATCATGAAGTTCTGACCTTACAATGGTGGAAAAACATATCTCTGGGCATGAAGAATCACTGTGAGTGGCCATTGTCTATTTTAAAAATTGTGTTCTTCTTTCAAATACATTTTCTGGATTTGCTCCTATGCATATCAAAATTCAGATGAAAGCTAAATAAAAAATGTGCAGTTTGTTTTGTTAGTCATCAGTATTTGTGTGTCAAGAATTCAAATGAAAAACCTGAATTTTTACAGTAACTGTGGTTTAAAAAGCTGAGACTTCAGTTCTATGTAACTTCAGCTTATATGAGAAAAACAAATACTGGATTCAGTAATGTGAGATTCATTCAAGCAAAATGAAGCTTAATTGTTTTCATTATTAATGTATAGAGCATAATTCCCATGGTCCATGTCCTCTCACAATAGTCATACTAATTAATCAGTAAATAATGTATGAGACCACAACATTCAAAGCATTCTGAGACTGTGGAATGAATTATTAGATATGCACCCACACTTTATAGTAAAGTAAGTTTATCTGGAGTGACCTCACTTATGTGATTTTAAAAGGCAATAGCTTGTTCAAAATCAAATTCTATAGGATCTTGCTAAACATGAATTGAAGTATTTAGCAGATATTAATGTAACAGCTTTGTTTGAGCCAATATTTTTCTTTGACACATAATTTAAAGAAGCAAGCAAAGACTGAATATTTCTGATAAATTAGTATATAAAGGGCTATTTAATTTTGTTTTCCAGTTGCTTACTAAGGCCTATCTGGAGGTAAATTTCAATGCTGTTAACCATTTTGAATAAATAAATATTTGTCTTATACCTGTGAGTATATAGAAAACCATTTTTATAGACTTGGAGGGAATTAGAACAGATTCTTCCCCTCTTCCATTTCTACTCTATGCTTTCTACTTAATTCTTTCTATTCTCTAGAATTGTCTAAAGAGAATTCTTTGTGATGTAGTGTTTTTGATTTGTCTCTGCATCCGTTCTTTTAGTTATCCTGCACGTCATTGTCTACATCTGAGCTAAGGGAAACTTTCTGACAGAGGAACTTTTCTCCTTTCTTCCATTCTGAGATATTCAATTGCACTAGTGTAAATGGGTCTTCTCTTTAATTTATAAATATTAAGAATTTAGAGAAGAGGACTCACAGGTCTGTCCTTTAAGGAAAATCAACTCAACTAGTCAGAATGTCAAACTTTACCTTGTTCATTCTCCATAAATTAAATAATTCTGAATTATTTTGTCTATGCAGGACTACAGCTTCTTTGAGGTAAATGGAAAATTTCTACTTCCTAACTTGACCTACGTTTTAAGGATGAAGAACTATTACAAGAAGAAAACATGTTGTCCAATGACTCTCAAGACAAAAAAAAAAACACTCACTAGAGTCTGGTTACATTTTGGCAACTTACCTAGGCAATACTTCCTGAACCAAACCTGAATTAACCCATGAATGTTTTTCTTCTCTTCACACCTGTTTGAAAAGAGTCAGCATACCTCTGAAACAAAGGATATCATTAGATAAATAGTCGATGCTCTGGTCATGTGACAGGCTAAAACAGATCTGCCACACATAGGTCAATTGTCAATAATTTGTCTTAGGGGAGTGGTCCTCATGAGCTAGTCTGGTCAGAAGCAACTTTATTCTTCTGAATGAAGAGCATCTCATGTGAGGGTCTAGTGGATATTTTTTTAGTAAAACTTGTCATATATGTCTTGAACATATTCTTTCACCCTTGAACAACAATCACATGAATAAATAATAATTAATACATATTGATGTTTATCAAGATGACATTAACAGAAATGTTTGGAGAAGAGAGAACATTCTTATCTATCTTTCTTCTACTTTTGCAGATATAAAAATTTTACCTTCCTAAAATTACGTCAATATACACATTTATTTTGCTGAGTAACTTAAATTGGCTCTGGTAAGAAAATGACTGTCATCTGAATATTCTTAGGAGCATGTATCATGATATGAAATCCATTTTTATCCATATGTTGCAAAGAAGCCTATGTTTTTATGCTCAACAGCTGTTCTGTCACTTTCTCTCCAGCATTATAGACACATTATTAGTTTTGTCAGTAACCTAGCACAGTTGACAAGGACAAAAAAGGGACATTTCTTCCTGTCACATAAAACATGACCATTTTATTAGCTGTCAACAGCTCCTCAAGTTCACATCAAACACTACTGGCACAAAAGAGGCACTTCTTTACCAAAAGGGTGGCCAGACAGTGGAACAGGCTTCCTAGAGAGGTGGTCGATGCCCCGAACCTGTCAACATTTAAGGTGTATTTTGACACTGCTCTTAACAATGTGCTTTGGGTCTTGGTTGCTCTGAAGAGGTCAGACAGTTGTACTGGACAATGGCTTTATGTTTCTCCTGACTGAAATAGTCTGTTCTACTGAACCTAATTTAACAATTTAAGGGATTTTCTTTCTGTCAAATGCAAAGAATTTGTAACTTTTTAAAAATAATTCACTTTCTCCAAGGAAATATGTTTTCCTCTATTATTTAATTCACGCTAGAAAAATATTAACCTATTTTATGTTACATTTTTTATTATTGCTATTGTTGTGTTGTGGGAATTAATGGAATACTTTGTTTTCAAATATTATATTATTTTGACTGCTTTAAGAATGTAACGAAAATAATTTTTAATGATCGAGAATATGCAACAACATATTAACATAATGATGTTTAAGAGCATGCAAGGCAAGTATTGAGGTCATAATATATTTTGAACAAGCACTTTACATATTTTACTGGTCAATTTTACTATAAGTTAGTTTTGAATTAGTAACTGAGAGATGAAAGGTTCCCAATATTATGAAATTCCCCCACCTTCCATCTGTAATTCAGAGTGGTCTTTGCATCTTCAAAAGGAAGACGCTTCAGCTGCTCAGTTTTCAGAATATTTAAAACTGCTTGGTTTTGCTGCTTTTCTCAAAATTAAAGCACTAATAAAACATTAAAATTCCTTTATATAAATTTTTCTAGACTCTATCAGTTAGGAGTCCATTAGGTTATTCATGTTTAATATTCCAACTACAATGAGAAGGATAAATGGCTGCCATAATATTATTTTAAAGAAAAAATCCCACAAAGGGGAGGACAAATAATTTATCCTCAATTAAAGAACCTCTCAGCTTCTGCAGTGCAGCAAAGGAAATTCAAGAGGGAACTGTGTGGATGTGGAACAACTGCTACATTCAAAATAAGTTTCAAACAGATGAAAAAGAGAGCTAAAAAAATTAATTATTTGAAGTATATGCTACATCTAAAAGAAACAAAGACAATACTGTTGGAGTAGGTATTCAGATAAGTTTTAATTCAAAACAGTGTATTTGAACTGTTCCCCAAGAGTTCACCTGGTTATAAGATTAAGGCGCTATTTTCCTTGTATATGTTTGGCTTCAATTTTATGTAAAAAAGTAGATTCAGAACTTAAATCAGATAAAGAAACTACGTCTTCAAACACAATGCATTAAGAAATATCTCTGCCTTAGAAAGTGGTATACACGTTATAACTCCAGAGGAGTAAAAGACAAATTGCTATACTTATTTACAAAAAGCAAGAAGCTGTGAAGACTTACTTAAGAGAGCTTTCAAGGGAAATTCTATTTGGAAATCTCAGACTTTTTTTAACATTGGAGCACCTGGCTCATACATAAAGAACTAGAGCTGTTTTCCTTTCTGGAAGTCCTTATGGTTATTCATTAGGAAAACAGTATGAAATTTTTCAATTTAAAAAGTAATGCTGATAGTTATATGTCAGAATTATGCTCAGAGCATTTCCTATCCTTTCCCCTCAGAATGATAATATGTTAAACAATTGTTAGCCTGAAATACAAAAGGAAACACTTGAGTAGAACTCTTTCCATCAGGGATCCTTCCTTTTCTACTACATTTTGAAACTATTTAGTAGCCATAGTTTCTTTCACTTGATCTGGCTCCAGCTTTTTTAAATTTTGTGTTGTTTTTCTGCATTACATTTGACCTTCATAAAGATAGTGGGAAAACATTGTGGAACATGAAGATAAGCTTTTTATAAAAGTATTTTAAATGAAAAACAATACAGGCTTGCTGTCTACACAGAAAGACAAAACATCAAGAAACCAAATACAATAATGTAATACTCTCTTATGAAATTCTTTTAGATATTTCACATGAAGGGAATTTAACGGATAATACCAAATTTACTTTTTTGAAGTAATTGATGTTATATAGCATTTTGATTCAGCAGAGCAATACAACAATAAACATAAGTCACAATACAAGTACAGACTGTGTGTAACAGAGCATATTAACAGCAATACATATTTAGTTTACAATATAAATAGGATTCTTATTGTCATTCTCTATAATTTATTCATTAGCAACATGCTGGGTATCCCCAAAATTTGAAAGAAATATAAGTACTTAAACCAGCTTAAGTCCAATGTTGTCCTTTAATTTTTTTTTATTATTTATTTTCTATATAATTTATACAATAATCTCCCCCTCCTCCGCCCCCCTGCCCCCAGTAATAGTCTAAATAACTCAGGAAGATATTTATCATCTTTTGGTTAAATCAAGGACAAAGAGTAACAGCTGGCTGATTCACTAAGCTGGTGTAACTGCTTGATTAGGTCAGCTAATGTAACTGGTTGATCCAGTCAGTGGTTGTAGTCACTTAGCTAAAATAAGAGCTATGCCTGTTTCCCTTTATGCTGACATAATTTTGGCTTTATTTCCAGCAGCTGCAGAAACACAGTTTTCCTTCCCCGCAATTTCCACTGAGATTAAAGAGCATATTGTCCTTGTCTATATTTCTTCCACTGTAGTGATTTATTGATCAATCACACCAAAAAAGCAGAGTTTATTGGGAACTGCTAACTTTGCTGAAACTCATGAAACAGGAGGTTGCCCATTTGAGGTCAGCTATTCTAACAGATAATTCTTCCTATTTTTAAAACAAGGAACTTATAAATTCTTCTACTTTTTGTTGCCATCATATTCTTTCCGGGCATTTACTTGAAATATCTCAAAACATTTTCCTGGAAAGAAACTAGGGAAATGCCTGGCCTAAATACCTCCAAAATGAGTTCTATGATGATTCCAGGTGAAGTTACATAATTTATTTCTTTTGTGGATGTCTATTTCAGATATTGATCTAGAAGCACAGTTACTACCTTGAGTTCTGCATAACATTTCCTTTCCTATTTATTATTTCCATTTTTACAAGCACGTCAAGAGTTCTTAGTAGCTTCATAAAAAAGAGTCAACTAAGTCACATTTCCTAAAACTTACATAAAGGAAAATGGTTTGCCCTGTAGCTTTTGATTTTATGATTCTTTCACTGTTGTTTTAGTGTTCTAGAACCCCAGATATAGAAAGAATTTATGTAAAAGTGCCAAAGCTATTTTTCAATAGACTTCACCATCTTTCCAAATTATATTTCTGAAGCTCTTGTCTTTAAACTGTAGTTGAGCTAGCAGGGATTAGTTAAAATCCAATATTCTCAATATCAAGACGTGTAAATGATTTTGAACATCATCAGTAGTTTAATATTAAGGTTTCTTCATTATTACTACTAGTAAACCCAGGTTTCTCTATTTTAAATAAATGAAAGTATTGGGGGATATCACCACATACTAACTGATTCAACTGATGAAAAGGAACATGGGAATAAAAACTTTAGATAATAAATCACTGAGAATCTGACATATTGGGGGAAAAAAAAGTCTTCATAAAATGTCATAGTATTGTGCCTAAAGGCAGTATTTGCTCTGTGTTATAGAAAAGATCTATTCCCATTTATTCTCTGACAGGAGATTTGAGGTAAGCAATCAGCCAAGCATGGCATGTGTTCTCTCAGAAGGAAAGGAATTTTAGGTGGGTGACACAGTTTTCACATACTATCTTCATACTTCATAATGTTATTTGGAAAAGACTTGTGCACCAAGGACTTGTCCCCACACTTGTTTATGTACAGGAGTGTACACACAGGCAAAAATATTTTCTTTTTCTAGAATCTCTTTATGCCAAAAAAATCCATATCAAGCAAAATCAAAGTCAGATTAAAAATCTAAAAACTAAATCTTTCCTTCAGAAGATACTAACAGGATAGCTGACTAAGAAAGTGAATCCATTCGACAAAGAGGACAGCACGATCTGACACAGCCACTTGCTCACTCTCCCCCAGTGGGATGTGGGGAGAGTCAGAAATGTAAAAATGAGAAAACTCAGAAATTGAGATAAAAAGAGTGTCCACAATAGCTGAAGTTGACAATGACACCAAAGGAGCTAACCAAGGGAAAATGGACCTATGCAAGAGAGAGTCTGATAGTGCATATGAACATATGGGAGCAAAACATGAGTGGGATAAAGATTATAAAAACATCCTATGTTGCTAACATTTATGAGACTAGGGCAAGAGATTTGTGCAGAGGCCTGCTATTACTGACACAGGATCCTTCCTGATTTCAAGATGCAACTTCATAGATCTTCCATCAAACAATGTCCACTGTCTTGTGGGTGTTCATGGGCGTATGGGACATCCAGAAAGAGCAGGAACATACTATCCAGCTGAAGATTATATTGGTCATTGCAATATAGACTTCTGTCATCCTCCAGCCATCAACTGATTACTCTGAGAATGTTGGTACCCTGTGCAAAGATCCCTATCAACTCTCCCCTTCATCATCCGTGATCTAATCCATGTTTTTCTGGTTTCCTTTTCTTGAAAATAGCTTGGCTGTTGTCTGGAATCAACAGTTCTTTAGTTTTAGTATGTCTTTCACAGTACAAAGCATTCAAAAATCTCATTCTTGCAGAAAACAGGGATTTGTCAGGATCCTTGAAAATGTCCTAATGTCCTCTACCCATGATGTGTATTTATTGTGTTACAGGCCGGCTGACTGCAATCATAAACCCACTCTATTTCATATGACAAACCTTCTGGCATATCCCAGTTATTCATGACTAACATGGTCCATAAAATGTATGAGATGTTTGGTTGCAGAGAAGATCTCACAGCTGTACATTTTAAATTAAATGACATACTTATGTATAAGTATATTCAGTATGCACAAGGCTAAAAATTTATTAAAATTAAACATATTTAACAATAAGGCCTAAGAAACTATTCTCTCCAAAGTCTTATCAGAGAGTTCAGGCTATGCAAAGATGTCACTGTGCTTGTAAAAACATATTGTATTCTTTCTACTGCTGCTAGGAGTGCATACTCTGGCTGTTTCTACACTTCACAGGAATCATAAGCCTCTCCAATTGCTGTTTCATCCTCCTTCTCCCATATAAAGGTTCAACCAGAGAGTGCATCTCATTGAAAGGTTTTTTTCTTTACCCTGACAAAAAATTAGTTTACTGGAGTGATATGAGAGATACTTAGAAATGAGCAACCATATTGACAATGTCAAAGATTTTTAAAATTCTTTAAAAATCATAAATTTAGATTAGTCTGTTACAAACACACTAAAATCCAGTGCTGAGTTAAATCATTAATACCCTCTAGGTATGAGTGTTCAGTGAAGGAATAAAGGCAGAAAGTTAATATTTTGATATTAAAATATTAACAACCTCCTACTCATACTTCCTCCTAGTGAAAAAAAAGAGAGGGATAGGAACTCAACCACCCAATCAAGCATTAATTGCAATTAGTGAAAATTTCAGAGCAGTAGATGTATAGGCACTCAAGGTAAGCACAATGACAGAAGAGATCTCTTCACATATCTACAACAAAGATCATTCTGGGTTTGCATTGCAGAGTTTTGGAAGCAGAGGAGCTACAAGGGTGGATTTTGTGATGAGCTCTGAGATGGACCCGCCATTGGCCAAGGATGAGCCCATCAGGGATGGTAGTAATGCCAGTATATGATAGCATATTTAAGAAGTAGTTATTGCAGAGCAGTAAATGCAGCCAGAGAAGATAGGAGAGAGTATAGGTGAGAGAATCAACCCTGCAGACGTGAAAGTCAGAGCAGTACCCCAGGTGCCAGAGCAGAGATTCCCCTGAAGCCTGTGGTGCAGACCATGGCAAAGCAGCTGTGCCCCAGCAGCCCATGGAGCTCCGTGGTGGAGCAGCCTGTGGAGGACCCTCAGGCTCCTAAACATCATAATTATCATAATCATCATCACCATTATGACTGCTAGTACTACTACTGCTATTTCTACTACTAATTACTACTCTTATTAATATTCATATTATGGATGTTATGAATGTTATTTTTCCCATCATCCTTTTAGCTAATTTCTTTGTGTTCTGCCTCTTAAAGTTTCTGATTTAAGAGCTTAACCTCATAAATATGCTAACTGTAGACTGTTGAGTGCATTAAAGACTGTTTTCTGACTTCAGCCTTTCAAACTCGTATTTTCTGCCTGTATAAATTTAACATCACATTCTTTTTGTAAAGAAAATTGTTGTTTAATTTTTCTTCTAATCATAATTGTTTAGCAATCTATAAAACAGTTACAGATATCTTCTAAATCTTGTGAACCATCCCATCTCAGATAATCCATTTAAATTTGAACCAGCTGAGGGTTAAGATCACCATTCTTTTAAGATCTGGTTTCATAACTTTTCAAGGTCTCTGGAAACCTTAATTATTTAGTAACTGTATGTAAATACACATGTACACAAAAATACACATCTATCTATTTACATTAATATGTGTGTATATGTGTGTATTTTACACCCACACATTCACATGTGTATCCATGTATTTTTCCAAACCGCTACTTATTAATATTTTCACACATATCTAATTATGACAAAGATAATGACAGTAATGCAATTTGTTTACTTTAATCTCTTTTTCTTTAGGCTCTATCATGACTCTTATCATCAGGAGTTTCAATGTCTGTTTTGAGAAGCTGGAACTTCAGATATATAGATTGCCTTGAAAAATAGCTGAGATGCTGAGTCCTACAGAATTCAAATTATATGTCTAGAAGTGACAAAATGGTGCAGCAGTCCAAAAAGCATAAAGAAGCATGATTGTAGAGTCTGAGCACTTCTAAACTGAAGCTGAGATCACAGAACATATTAACATTCTGAGGCAGCTATCCAAATGGAGTATTATTAAACCTCAAAAAGAATTTTAATTATAAATCTGGATATAATCAGTATATTTAGTGGAAGTTATACAAAGGAGTACTTTGTAATATAAAGGTTACAGCTGAACATGTAATAATTTATGAATATTACTTCTCAAGGTAGATGCTAATTCAAGTAGTAATATTTACTTTAAAAAATTGTATGTCTCCTTGGAAAAACAAGTAAACATTGTTTGAAAATGCTAAAAATTATAATTTATCATAAAAAATGTTGCACCTATATGCTTGACATTCACATAGCACTCTGACAGTGCTATTTGTAATACTGAAATTGCACAGATCAGCAAAAATATTTCCTGTCTGGAAGCCCTTGCAGTCCACTTGAAATGGAGATTCAATGATCACACTCTGAAAAGTAATAGATGCATTAAAGAACACCTTTATGTGACTATGTGAGCTAGTTATATGCATTGGATGATGACTCTGGATGGTTTGTTCCTTCTGCTTCCACTCATGATTTAAAATCTCTTAGTTTATGTGCATATATTCCAATTGGAATTTATAGTAAAATTTGAACTGACCTAGATTTAGAAGTAACTGAGGCCTAATCAAAATCTGAGCTTTCAGATAAAAGTTTAGTAATAATAAAAAAAGTATCAGCTCTTTTCTGAGCAATAAAGTCTAGTCCCCTGATTGCTACTTAGATGAAGTGAATTGCTATGGAGTTCTAAAACACATTCTAAAACAGTGTGGTAGCACCTTACTTTTTGAGCTTTGTAAAACTGCACTTTATTTTCAATCATACTAGGCAAAAATTGCATCAGCAAAAAGCATTACTTTCATTCTTTACTCTTCTAACATATGAATATACTCAAATTTATTAATATTAATACTCATAATGATATTTTAATACTAAACTGTAAAACTGCATTTATATTTTTATCCTATTTTAGATTAGCAAAAAGATACTGGGAAAAACAAGAGAGCTGATAATGTGATAAAGTCGACAATAAGAAAAGTTGATCTTAGATTCGTATATAACAAAACCTTGTTTTATGAGTGAACACTTATATCATGTTGATATTTTAAGACTACCATTAAAGAGAAGGGTTTACTTTTGCCAGACATTGCACTTAAACAGGAAAAAAAAAACCATAGCTTTTTCCAAAAAGAAAAAATTCAAGTCAAATAGAGAAGATAAAAAAAAATATGAGTAAAGCTAAATAGCTTTTGTAATAGGTCTAGGTGAAGAAATGTTAGTAGTATTTTTCAATTCCAGGTCAGCAAAGTGAGGTAGAGCTAAAATGAAGTCCAGAACAATCTGAATTCACTTAACTTTATCAGAAATAAATAATTGCTCAGTAGCTGTCTTTGAGCTGTCTTTGAGCTGTCTTTGAGCACAAAGATTTCCATATGCATGCTTAATATCAGTCTGTAAAAGGCTTTTACAATTAGTTAATTTCTAATGGTGAGTCAAAATGCCCCTTGCAAGCTTTCCATACCCAATATTTAAAGGTATGATAAAGCATAAGTATTTTGTTAGCAGCATGTTTTCTGAAAATCTTAATTGTTTCAGTGAGACACATGGAAATGAAAATAACTATTACACTGGGGAAAAAAAAATGTATTTGCACCTAATTTTCATGTCAATACATAGCAGCACTTAAGTCCTTTGCCAAAGAAAGAAAATGTATCCACCCACACAGATCACAAAATCCGTCTGTCATTAGAACACGAAAAGATATACCAGAACTGCTACAACAAAGTTCTTTTGCCTCAGATTTACTTCACTATATCTGCTATGAACTTTTTTAAACCTCAGTACATATCTTCTAATAGGCAACATTTAGTGACATATGTTAGTGTTAACATCAATTTCCCTCTATTTCAGGACAGAGAATTCCATGATTGAGTGCACATTTAAAGGTCATAAGCAAAAGCTGAATAATTCTCTTCATCCCAGCTGCTGGTCTCAGCTGAACTAACCTAGAGTATTCTAACCAACACTCTAGAGAAATAAAAAATTGCCAAATACCTGAAGCAAACCATCTAAGAAAGTAATTTTCTCACTACCATGAATTTAGTAACTGGAAATACTGAACAACACTATACTTAAGTAACTTAACATTCAGCAATTTGTTGATACTGCCCACTAATGACGACTGAATAAGTTTGGAACCAAAACCAAAAACTGATTAATTTTGTTGCCTTTGGTATATTTTCACTTGGGGAAAAAATTCAGATATTGAAATAGTCAGTGTTAGTTTTATTTGGGATAGGGTTAATTTTCTTCAGAGTAGTTAACATGGGGCTGTATTTTGTGTTTGTGCTGAGAGCTGTGTTTCTAATATAGATGTGGAGTGGGGTGTTATTGCTGAGAAGTGCTTGCACAGCATAAAGGACTTTTGTGTTTCTCATTTCATCCTGACAGCAAGTGAGCCGAGGGGCTGCAAGAAGCTGGGAGGGGACATGGCAGGAACAGTTAAAGCCATCTGAACAAAGA
The DNA here is from genome assembly GCA_026546895.1 of Pogonocichla stellata. Classification (NCBI taxonomy): domain Eukaryota; kingdom Metazoa; phylum Chordata; class Aves; order Passeriformes; family Muscicapidae; genus Pogonocichla; species Pogonocichla stellata. The sequence continues at coordinate 46,884,168 of JAOTQZ010000001.1, forward strand.
TACATTCCATGCCATATGGAATCAGAATCTTAGAAGTGAATCATACTACATACCTTAATGGCAGGAATGTGTCTTAAAAATGCATGTTTCCTTCAAAGAAAAAAATAGTCTAGAGTCAAAAGATAAAAATCTACTAAGGTATTTGTATTTTTTTTTTGTTCAAATATGGGCTATTCTGCTGCATGTAGAATAACACAACATTATCACATGAAAAGTGAATTGATTTCAACAGGTCTGCAAAATTATGTCTTCATGAGGAAGTCATGGTAAATTCAATTTGAGTCCTTGTCATAAAGATGGGTGGATAGGTCAAAATGGAAGAAATAGACAAAATTGCTTCTCTTTCTGCTCAAGGAGCCTGGTAGAGTAAGATTTTTAAAATTATGCTTATACTACATAATTATTTTTTTTTTAAGAAAGATGCTGTTCCTAAAATAGTCTGTCTTGAATATTTTTTATGACTTCCATTGTTTATGACTTCCATGGATTTGCTGTTAGGATCACTTTTATAATTCCTTGGCTCGGTTTTTTTAATTCTTATCCACTTCCTGTTCCTCACACATCTCTAATCACTCTCCCTCAAAGCTGCAAAAGTGGCTACTCCTCTGTTTTCCTTCTATCCTTGTCACTATGCCCCACATAGCTGCGTTCTCAGCCGTATTCCAACAGGTAAGTACACAGGACCAGGCTCCACTTTATAATCCTGACATCAAGACATGTGGCCCCTATACTTAGATTACTTTTTTCTAAAAAAATCAAAGTGGTTTTATCAATATTTTATCACCCATTTTATCCCATGAAGTGTGATGAGTTGCTGTGTAGAATTACTGCAACTGTGCAGCAAAGATTACTGATCCAGCACTAGTAGGCAAACTAACAGGTAATGGACTCACCAGTGCTTAAGCTGTGTCTTGTCTATGTTAATTTTGCCAGGCTAATCACAGCCTGAAGCTGTAAAACTATTACTGAGTAGTGAAGAGTCTAAATGACATGTGGCTGTCCTTCTCACTGTCCAGGACTGCCTTCCCCTGGGACAGATCTCTCTGGTAGAGAATGATTTGGACTGGTCTGGAAACACCAGTGGGTTAATTCTTAATTCCAATTACAGTAAATCAGTGATCCACCGCTTAAGTGCACTCTGGGTTCCCTGTTTATTTTGGTAATACCATTTGGACCCTCTTATCTAGGGATATATGACACATTAGCTAAAAAAAAAAAAAAAGAAAACATATTCCCTTTATGGGTTAGTAGTAGAAGACAAATTGATATCAATGGATGTTAAATCTTGTTTTCTAGAAATACTCGGAAGTCTAAATAGTGAAAGAATGCAACAAATAAAACATTTTCTCAAAATGCTAATGGCTTTTAAGTTACGGAATTGGGAAAGACTGAAGAAAAGTAGGACTCCAGATAATACTTTCCTCTACAGCAATGTATAGACAGGAAGCAGAGTTCATTCCACTAAATGTTTGAGAAAACAGTAATGTTTGAGAAAAGGAAAAATCATAATGCTCAAACTGCAATTTAAACAGATGATTAACCTTAATACCTCTCATCTTATGAAAAGGAGCAGAAAATTGGTTTTAACTAAGTCTTATTAGATAAAATTTAATGAAATATTTTTCTTTTTTTTTTTTTATCCTCATCCACTTGGATTTTAAGATTCCTAAGTAGAAAAAGACATTATATTTAGTCTTCTTTTATTTACCTCAGTTTTAACTCATTTTAATAGAATTGCATACAGATAGAAGAGTATAAAATAATAAAACTTGGATGGTGTGGCTTTTCCCATTGCAATTTTAAAAAATAACTTTAAAATTTTTAAAGGCTTTCTGAGAGACAAAGAAATGTAAAAGAGGACATAAATTACATTATTTTAATTCGCTCAAATTTTTAGGAGCTTTCTGGTTGTTCAGTAAACTATTTGATAGAAAATGAGGGTGATGGTAAAGCAATTCCCAAAATATATTTTCATGCAGTCTGAACACTAATAGAATGAAGCAGTTATAACCCAAAAGAATCTGCATGTTTTTAGTCTTTTAGAAAATAATATAATGACAAACACAGATCTACTTCAAAGACAAAATTAATTTGCTGGATGTGACAAGATTCTTGAGATAAGGTTATTCTTTGTTGGTTACAGAACATCATGCCAAGGATGAAAAATTCAAAGAAAATAACTGTCATTTAGTCAAACTCCTAAGTATGAAGTATGAATCAGGAACTCCAAGAAGTTTAGCATTTTTCTTTTCTGATTTTGATGATAACTACCTGAACTGTAAAGATATCAAATATTATTAGAATGTCCATCTGTTATCACAGCCCTCTTTTTGCTCACATGGTCGGAAGGCAATCACTTGTGCTGCTTTTTTCTCAATAACCAGGATTTCTGTAATCAGCTCTACCAGATGTTAGTTCCTCCAAAGGGAACTAAAGGCTAGAGAAGATTAACTTCATGTATCTTAGGCATTACTTTGATATCGGTCTCAAGCCATGAATACCAAAGATTGGTCAGTTGAATGATTTGTCCATACTGAGTGCTATGAACTAACTGTATAGAAATGAAGTTCATCCCTGGCACCTGGATATGTCACCTTAATATATTTTACCAAAAATATGTGTACCGGCTCAAAAGTTTGCTTCCTAATATTGATTATTGAGAAAGCTATTCTGATTTTTTTTAGCAGACTGATCCTTTCCTTTCCAAAGCCAAAATTTATGGCATTTTTGAATATTACTACTTTGAGTTTGAAACAAGTTTTTCAAAATAATTAAGAATCTCCTTTATTTAGAGCTCTGGAGGACTTTTCCTAAAAATTTTAATTGTACTAATTTTCAGGTGAATATTCTTCTCTGGGACCACATTTAGTGAAATTAATCCAAGACAAGAAACTACTGAATTTTAAAAGCCCCAACTTTATTTAAGACTTGATACAAAATCAGACAACAATGAGGTTGGAATAGGCCTTTGTAAACATCGAGTCCAATCTATGACTGAACTTCCCCATATCAAACAGACCATGTTACTTAGTGCTACATCCAGTCTTTTTTTAAACACCTCCAGACATGATGACTCCACCACCTCCCTGGGCAGCCCATTTCCATGTTTAAGTACACTTTCTGTGAAGAAATGCCTCCTAAGCAGCCTGAACCTTCCTTGGCACAGCTTGAGGCTATACCCTCTTGTCCTGCCATTAGTTGCCTGGGAAAAAGGGTCAATCCCCAATTCCAGGTAGTTGTAGAGCGAGATAAGATTCCCCTGAGCCTTCTCTTCTCCAGGCTAAACAATCCCACCTCCTTCAGCTGTACTTTATAGCACTTACTCTCCAGACCAGCTTTGTTGCCCTTCTCTGGACTGTGCTCCAGCCTTCTTACTTGAGGTGAGGGGCCCAGAACTGGACACAGAATTTAAGGTGTGGCCTCACCAGTGCAGAGCACAGGGGTGATTGTTAGCCCAGGTTCACCCAATTGTATCCCTCAGCCTGATGTAGAACATCATCTTTGCTAGGATCTGTGTATCTGCAGACAAACTTTGCTACAAGGGATGTGAGGGCCCTTGAGAATCCAGATAGTATTTTCTCAGAATCCATTTTAGATTAGGCATAAAATATGTCTTGTATAACACTTGATGAAGATACTGGGTTTGTCTTTGCAACGAAAGGACGCATATTATTAACTTACCAGGTAAAAAATCTCAAGTACCTTGCTCACCCAGGTCCAATAACAGAGAATGAATTTTAATCTGAACCAAGAGTAGCTTCTAGATACTATAAGGAAGGGATCAACCTCTGTCTGTGGCTTTGAACAAGAGATAAGATAGTGATTCGCTACACAGTTCTCCTAAATACAAATCAGTGTTGGCAACAGTGACGACTGACAATTTTATGCAGGTGGATTCTTCAACAGGAAGATAGGCAGGCATGTTATACTTCATTTTCCAATGTGTTGGAATTCCGGTGTTGTTGCCACGAGAATGGTGAAAATCTGCATGTGCAGTTCATGCTTAGTGCAAGAGAGAAATAAGACTTGGGAAAATTTCACTGGTACTCTACATTAAGGTGGGCATGGGAAGGACTGCCTATAAGTCTGCCATTTGCAGATCCTTGACACATCAGCAGAGCTGCAACTGTAGCTGCAAATCTAGCTGATGAAAGACAGTATTTATCCTGGAAATTTTGGATGAACACGTCCAAATCTTTTGCTTAACAGAGGAAGTGCTGCAGCACTTTTTTCCTTGTGGAAATTACTTTCCCTGAGCAGATATGCAGCAGCAACTGGGAAAGAAGCCAGGGCATAAGGTGTCCTGCAGTGTTCTTGGATCAGAGTGAGTAGAAAGTTTTACTAGATAAATATGACTGTAGGTGCACTGAGACTAAAAGCTAAAGTTCTGGCAGACTTCTTTTTTTGGCAGTGATGTTTAACGACACTCTAGCTCTGACTCTCAGTGGTGTACTTTGTGTGCAATGTAAAACATGAGTGAGAGCACAGGTGTTTGTCACATACCTAATAAGCAGCATCAATAACACAATGTCTTCTAATTTTTTATGGTGAAAAGGTGTTCAGAATAGTTGTGTTTTTGTGACTTTTTTTCCCCCCACTGGCACACTTGCATGTGCGGTCTTTCCTCTTCAACACAAATATATGATATTTGTTATGGAATCATAACTGAAAGGAAAGTTTTCGATCTTGAGTAGCAAATAGAAAACTTCATTTTTTTCCCTATGTATTTTTGATATGTAATTAGCTGCAGAAGATCAATAAGCCAAGCATCACCTGTCTTCTGTAAGAGACCACAGTTCCTAAAGAAATGCACAATGGTTTCATTTTAGGCTGTACACACTGGCATAAGAGTAGAGGTAAAAAAGACTGAATTAACTTCTAATGTAGCTACTAATTTGAGACTTCAAGGCCACACTGTACGAAGTAGATATGTCAGCTTATTCTAGAACAGTTTGAGGGTCTCTAACATACTACTGCATTCTGCCATCAAGAAACGGCCCTCTATAACTAAATACATCTGGCTTTCAGGTGTTTTACAAAAGTGATACCTTACAAAAATTCTTCCCTAAATTATCTATGCCATTATTCAGTTCTAATTTTTACCATAAAATTGTAACATAACCCATGTAGGATTTACCATTGCAGGCTACATGTATGACCGTTGGATTCCAGGGCTTCAAGCATGGAGCAGCTATGCACCATGATTTATAATGCCGAGTCCTGCGATGGCAGTGAAAAAAAAAAAAAAAAATTCAACAGGGATGAGCTTACTTTAACCCCCCTATACCCTTTTAATGCCAACTAGTTCTCCACTCTTTATTTTCCATCACTAGAAATTACTGGAGGATATCTAAAAAATGGCTGGTTTCCTGGAATTTCTACTTAATTATATGTGACATTTTAAGGCTTGATTATAGCCACAGAAGCTATTAATCATCTACCTAAAATTTGTCCTCAGAAGATAAACAAGTCCTCTAGTAATTTGCAAGAATCAGTCCCAGTACCCTAGGAGCACCTTTTTTGAAGGCACGTGCATGTATTTCTTTACTGATATTTAATACCTCTTCTAGAGTAGGTGCACTGTGGATGCAACATTTTTTAGTTTATTTTTTACCCTGTAGCACAGAACTGTATAGAAAAGATTTATTATTCAGTGGTTAAAGGCAGACATCTTGCTACAAAGTTGAAACAACAGGTCATGTTTCTTGCTGTGCAAGCAAAAACACAAACAAAGAAAATAGAAACCTATTTTCCTCACTGCTTACATTTCCAGCATTATTTATCTTCTATCTATGTGTATCTCAGAAACTGCATTTCTTCATATGTGTTCTGTACTTCCCTCAGCACTCACTGATTACTATGGATTTTTAAAGCAGTCTCGGCACAAAGAGTTGGAAACACACCCTTTGGAATCTGGATCTCATCCTACTCTGTCTGTGGTTCCTGTAGAGGAGGTTTTAAGTCTGGTAGTCTCATTATCAACACTAAAATCCCACAGGAACACCTCTAGTCCCAGTGCATTTTCCTCTCTCATTTCTCTCCAGTTGATTTTTTGGTTTTAACTGGCAGGAATACAGAACGTTCCGTCAGATAGAAATCTGAGTGACCACCCATGGTATTCCTACTGCTTTATATCTACTTCCACTCCAGGTGGAATATTTACAAAAAACCGGAGGTCCTTCAGATTTACAAATAGCAAAGTCTAAAACAAAGTAACTGTTATTTATCTCTTGAGAAAGTTCTTGACACTTCTTACTTTTTGAAGGCACATTATCTTATCAAGGCAGGTGATGAAGTTGTACATCAAACTTGTTTCTCCATAAGGTAGAGGTAGTTTTGAATTTTCTGATGCCACAGAATTACATCTACAATGTAGGATCACAAACCCCTGCAACACTGGGGATCTTAAGAGGAAGTTATTATTTTCTTGTATTTCTAAGGTTTTAGCATAAGTAATAGAGATCTCTATCCACACATCTCTTGTTGCTTGCATTCTTAATTGCTATCACAACACATCAGGGAATTAAATCAGAATAGCATTATGTCAATAAAGGATTAAGCTTAGGCAAATTATTCTCACAATATCATTTGAGATATATTTTCTCTTTCTGCTTTGTGGTTGTAGGAATTGTAACATTTGCTCACGGAAGATTCTTTTCCATGTAGTCTGTCTAATAGATATATAGTCATAGAGTCTTAGAAAAATGGAGAATGGATTGTTTAATTTTCCTTAGAATGCAGCTATCTGCTCTGTCTGAGCACCAGATATTTGTTCTCTTGATGGAAGTTGTTTTTTATTAAAGTAGGTGCTGAAAATGGTATCGAAAGCACCCGAGGTCTTTGTAGAAGTAACTGGAACTGTGGCCATAATAAACTATTTTTTTAAATTGCTTTTATATACATTCTCATATATTTTAACTGCAATTTATAGTAACAGCCATGCCTAAAAACCTCTCAGAAACATCATCAATCAAGCTGAAAATAGTTCCCTTTCATTTTAAAATTCTTAAACTTCCAAGCAGCTATCTTTAAATTGGTCCAGACCTATATAATAGATAGTATTCATGTTCATGACTTTACAAATTCATTAATTTTCTATTCTAAGCAGCGTCTTTTTGAACTTTAAAATGTCAAGACTGTTCATTAGAATTAATTCTCTAATAGTGTCGACCACAAGGTCACAGCCATAAGCTGTTTTTGTGTCATTTACTTTGAATATTTAAAGAACAAACATGAAAAACAAAAGGAATCATTGTATTACTTGTAAGATCTTAAATATTCTGCATAGTAGTCTAAACTAACATTAAAAAATAGCTTTAAAAATTTACAGAGAATTAAATAGGAAAGGAGTAAAACTAAATGAAGTGCATTATTTCACTTCAAGTCCACAATGTGTCTGCAAGTTAAGTATCATGTTCAGTTATTGTCACCCTCTTCTCAAATAATATTTAACAGACAGAGAAGGCAGGGAAAGTTGCTGAGAGGACAAGAAGAATGCGGAATTATTTCTACTCAAGGACAAATTAATAGATTTGTCTCTTCAGTCAGGAAAAAAAAGACAAATGACTGGAAAAATGATAAAAAGTTTCTCAGTTGACAGTTACTTGGTGCGTGTGGTTGAGGAAAGTTCATTTATTGTTTGCAGTACAGGAATATGAATGAATCAGGGAGTGATGGGTTAGAACAAAACAGAGAAGGCATTCCTTTACATAATGGTCTGCAGATACCTGCTTCCCACAGGGAATAGCTTTCCAGAAGTTGCTTTAGATATAAAAATTTTACCTGAGTTCAAAAGTTTATTGAATGTAACCACATAAGAAAGTGCAGTATTTGGCTTCTGCTCTTTCTGAACCACAGAAAGCTGTTCTAAATCTGTCAGGGTGTACAGATATGGAAATCAATGCCTGCCTAGATCTGACACTCCTCAGGCATCACTGCTAATCCAACTCAGAAATGGGACATAGACCTTGATTTCTTACACTATTTGTTAAAAAAAAAATAAATTAATATTCATATGTATTGTGTAATAGAAACATATAGAAGACACGTTACTGTTTCTTTGCTAACAATGGAATCAAAATCTAAGCTTGTTATATATAAACTATTTTCTTCTCTCATTTGACTAAGAAATGTATAAAAACGTTAAACTTATTTACTTGAACATATTGGATCCTACTTTTTCAGATCTCATTTTTAAACATGCAATATAAACCACACCCTTTTCCCTCTCTTCTTTTGTGTGATTTGCACTGATTTGTCAATGACATAAACTGCATATTAATTTCATATTAAAATGTTAGCTGTTTCATTATTCCACTTTTTATCAATGTGTTATTCTCTGGAGTTGAATAAAAATAAATCACTGAAATTCTTTTACTAGGAAAATCTGATTTATTTCATTTTCTTCACATGCATAGTTCTGTGAGTAGTTCACACGCAGATAGTCAGAGACAAAATCTGAAAATAACCTGTCTCTAAAAATGCTTAGAATGCCATGGATCGAAACAGTTATGAAACCTGATCCAGAGGGGAAAAAAAAAAATAAATCCTTCTCTTAAATTAATGTTCGGCTTTGCCGATGTTTATGGTCTGAAGTACTTATACAAGAGAAACAATTTAATCGTTTGCATAATTAGAATTATAGTATATCCTCCTCCGTAAGCATCTTTTAAATGGCTAAGAAAAATAAAGCAGTTTAAAAAATTGCAGGAAAGGAAACAGTCTTCCATTAATATATGAACATCTATATGTGAGAACATTATAAGAAATGAATGTGACTGAAAAACCCTGGATGATTATTATAGAGTGATATAAGGTGTCATTATGCAAAATCATTCACTTTCCAGTTCTTATTGATGCTTGTCTGAACACACAAAAGCAAATTCTAAAAAGAAGCAAAATATTTGGTAAAAAGGACAGACAGAAATGGGAATAAATAAGAGTATTCTCCTCTTTATTCTGTTGTGGAATAAATAGTGCTGTTGAATCTGTGTGATCCTGCCAGAACATATTTGAATCATTTCAGTGAATATATAGTTACATCAGATAACATCACAGTAGTTTTCATACTCATCAATTCTATAAAGTTATATTCCTGGCTTCTGCAGAGGAAGATTCATTTAATTGCAAATTTTTTTCTTGTGGTTAGATTTATTTTAATTCTTTTTATGTATCTTTTTTTAACCAAGAACAGAATAAATGCATCAATGAAATTGCCGGTTTAAATCACAAATGCTGGCAGAGTCGAAAACTTTGTGATGAAGAAAATACACTAAAAACAGAAGACATGTGGAGAGCAGAGTAGGAAGCTGGGCTTTATAAAACACTTTTATAAACTTTGTTATTCCTTGCCTATATTCCAATTGTTCCTCAACTGATCCTTATATTTGTAATTATGTATCCTTTTCTGCTAGACAGTTTTGTGCATTTGCTATTCTTCAGGTGAAAGCGTACTTTTTGACATCTATTCTGTATTGTTTTTCTTTCATTTCCACTTGTGCTTACTGAGCTTGTCATCTGAAATCATCTGGAAATAGTTTCTTTTGCAGTTATTAACCACTCCATTTAACAGTGTGAGCACTTTAACATGGCCTTACTCTTTTCGAGTCATCTTTTCCTTTATTTTGGTATGAACAGGAAATTACTTTTAAAATCTCTGCAATTACTATTTTCAGGAGGGCAATATTACTGTGAAATTTTTATCTTATCTACACAAACAGTACACTGCAACTTCTCAAATACATGAAAGTATAGAAGTCCTGTGATGACAAATTACTCTGATTAATCAAAGATATAATTAACGTACTCTCACATATTAAAGCACTCATCATTAGCAGGTAATCTAATCAATGAAACAAAAAGGGGTTTTTTTCTGATTAATTGGAATTATTTCCCCCATATTAGTAATATCTAAATTAATGATTGAATTAATAAATAGTTTCAATTATTAGGATAAATAATTCTGAAGATAAAAGCTTTACTTCAAAGACTGAGAAATGTTTAAAGCATTTAAAACATTTATTGTTTTCTGTTTATAGTCGGAAGGCATGCAATTTTATTTGAATGTTAAGGACTAAATTATTAAAAGAAGACTTCTGCTTATAAATATTAAGGGAAGAAAAAGTAAAATCAGAGGAGATTTAAAACAAAAATTAATCACAGGAATGCAAGAATGCTGAAGATGCAAGGACAAGAAACAATAGGGCTGTGAGCTGTGTAAAGACAGGCCTCAAGAAAATATGTTAAGCAAGATAGAAGAAATATGGAGGCTTAATAATGAAGCTTTATCCATTGTTTTAAGCTATTGCAAGTAATCCTTGTTCAAAGCAAAATGTAACTGTAGCTTTATTAATAGGCCTGAGCAAATGCTTGTCAGCTTTTAATATTATGCTATTAGCTAGAAAGTTCTTAAAAGATTTTGTAACAAAGAGAACTTCATCTGCTGGTGATAGCAGCTGAGGCTGTTCCATCTCCCTTACTTGGTTCTGTAAAATGAGACTGATGATTGTGATGGAATAAAGCTTTGAAACAGCTGCTCCAGCATTCCCGCCCTGTTGTTTGTGTACAGAGATATATGTAAATGTAAGATAAAAGAAAAAAACATATCCCAGGAAAAACCAACACTGCCCAACTTCCCATCTTGTCCAGGTCTCTCTGGATGACAGCACAGCTTTCTGCTGTGCCAGACACTCCTCCCAGTTTTGTGGCATCAACAAACCCAAAAAAGTTGCGCCCTGGTGCAACTGTCTGCGCATTTGTTCCGGCTGCTCTTCCTTTCCTGAGGAATAACTATGAAGAGATGAACTATAAACAGGATAGAGATGACAATTTGGCTATTGCAAGTGGGTTGCTGTGGGTGAAGGGAATCTCAAGAGGGGATAAAATTACTACTATTATCAACAAAGTGAGATTAAAATTGTAGATGGCATTTCATGTGAATTGGAACACCTAAGGATTAAATAAGAAGGTTTGTAACTAGTAGAAGGAGTGAAAAAAACCCCAACATTCTTTTGGAAAATATTTAATTAAAATGTATTTGAAATTATTCCCTTCTCTGCAGTCCAGAATGGTGGAAGGATATGGTTTACCATAACTGCTAAAACTTAAAGCAAAATATATTTCTGTCAGATGGTCCAAAACTCCTGATAAAATTTTCAAATTAAAAATTAAGTTTTTGTTTCTGGACACATCATACTCTATGCTCTATGAAGCATCAGTTTGCTTCACACATTTGGCAAGAGTACCATAATGAATGTTTCATTTGGAATAATGTTTAAAGTCACTAGAATAAGAACACAGTTGCAAATTTTGTATTCTGTTTTTAGTTGCAATGACTGTAAAATTAAAATGCAAATTAGGACTAATTTAAAAAAATAATTATTTTCAAAATATGAAAAAAATCCACACTGAAATCTATTAGTATTGTCTGTAATTTCTTTTCAGGAAGTGAAAGAGGAAGGAGAAATTGAAGAGGAAGGCAAAGGGGAAGCAATATTTAATAAGACTTGCAAACTATATAATTTCTGTTTTGCTCAATTCATCTCGTATCTAAGCAAAATTTTCAAAGTATTTGTTTACATTTTTTTATGATGGAGGATAAATCTAGTTTTAATGATCCAATCTCTCTTATGCCTTGGGGTATGCTAGCTTATGGGTTTCATACTTAATGGTTATTGCCTGCATAGCCTCGTTTGACAAGCAATACCAAAATGTTCAATGGAAAAATTTTGCAACTGATTACTGAAATCATTATAATTTAGTATTTTCAACTATAATACATTTTATATATGGTCTTATTTTGCATCATTTAACTGCATTTTTATTCAATTGTATTAATATTTTACTTAAGAGTTAATAAGTATTTAATAACTATTTAAGGATTCCTTTTCAAAATCAATAATACCCTTGTCTCAATCCAATCTATTTACTAACTACTTAATGTTCATTTATTTATTCAATCACTAGAAAGATTTTCAGGCTGTGTGGTTCTTCAGACAAGGAACTTTACTGTTTGTGTCATTTTAAAAAGCAGTTGATAAAAAACATGCAATAGTTTTATTAAATATTCTTCATAAAAGAGAATTAATGAAGCAAAAGTAGAAGGGAAAAAGAGGAAGAAAATCTTGGCAAAAGTAGGAGGAACAAATGAGCAAAATATTGGAAAGTAGTATCATAGCTGTTCAGACCACAGGATTAGTCACAGAGTTAAATCCTTGGCTCATATTAGAAGGTGGAAAGAGGCTGGTCCACGTTATGCTATACCATGGACAGGTTTTTTTAACAGTTCATTCAGACAGGAATGCTACTAGTCAGAGTTGGTTTACTTGTTAATAAGAACTTTGATGAATCTAAAATATTAAGTATGTATGCATCTCATCCATGATACGGAATACATAAGTAAAAAAATTTTTTTTCAGTTCTTCCACCTGCAAATATGGAAAGGAAGAAACTCTAGCCTCCTTAAACTCAGTTACAAAATATCATATTGAAAATATAGAATAATATCATCTATTTTTGCTAAAATTTGGTAGCCTAGATTATAACTCTTTAATTTTCCAAAGTTTTTGGGTTTATCTGTTTGTTTATGCTTGTCATTTTAGTGGCCAGGATTGCAGCACTTCCCTGAAGCACATATACAGATATGTTTATTCTAGGCTGATGAGTACTGCCCTGCAGCCTGAGGAGTAGCAAAGAGGGGAAAAAAAGAAGGAAATATGGAGCTGTCTTTAATAAATTTTACCAAGAGAAAAAAAATTACCTGTGAGATCCTAACCTGTGTTTGTTGAAATTTTTCATTGCATTGTGAGTTCAGTTAAACCTTGGAGTTATCCAGGTGGATTGCAATTAAACTATATCTGGAGTAATTCCTACTCAGCATAAACAAGACTGAAGGCAAAAAGCAACAGCTGTTCTACATTGCAGCTTCCTACTAATGTTACTGTATTTTTAGGACATTATAGATGAACAGTATATGCATAGTCATACCACATAAATTTGTACTACTACTACCCTGAGCAAAGCTTAACAAAGGGGTCCAGCTTAAAGTAATACTAAGTAATACTGTCTTATTTGAAAACTATTAAACTCCAGTGCTCTTATTTTTAATCTCTTGGCGTCTTATTTCCCTAGAAAACTCAGGTTCTTTTATACTTAGGGTTCTTCTCTACATATGAACAGTGAGCAACTGACTGAAAGTTGAAACTTTAAATTTATCATTGAAGACTATGTGTCTTAAACCATCTAGGCATAAAGTGCCACTCTGACCTAAGGTAAAGGTAATGGAGAGAGAATTTGACACTTTTTTCATATTCTTAAAGTCAGGATTTATTTAAAGTGCCTGAAATCCGTAGAATATTCTGATTTTAATATTTATGCAAAATCTGTAGTGCAATGAATTTGTTTTTTTTTTTTTTTGTGGCTGTTTATTTCTTGGTTTTTTGTTTGTTTGTTTTGGTTTGGTTTTTAATTTCAATAATTATTTAAAAAGACATTCTAGCATCTTCTGTAACTGAAATGTTTGGTTAAAGAGGGATTATATTGCACTGGGCAGCTGAAGAGGGCTCCAAAAAATGAAAAATGCTAAAAGGATTTGAAGGAGTATGTATGCCTGACAACTGAAATATGATGTTGTCTTTATTGTATATCTGTGAAGATGGGGATCTAACTTGGGGTCTAACAAGTGTCCTTTGTATTTTCCAGATGTTTGTCGTTGTCTTTCAAGGAGTTTGTGGCTGATTACCTGTTTATCACACAAACTGGCCTAATCTCTAGACTGTGACATGAACAGTAGTATTTCTTATGTGACAGTATTGTGCCAAGGAGAGAACATAGAATTTCCAAAGAGCTGCTGGAATCATTTCTCTTAGTGGATCAATACAAGAGCAAATTAATTGCTTTGGATAAAAACAGGAGGTTGAACTATTTGCAATATATTGTTTGAAGATTGCTGGGGTTTATGACATGAAATATGGTTGGCAAAAATGCTGAAAGTGCTAGCATATTTTAAGGGGGGTGAACAGCTCTTAGACACAGACCTCTGAAGATTCCTCAGCATCTGTAATAGAGTGTGAGTTGCAGACTCGTCATATTCTGTACCAAATGAAAAATTGATAGTGGAAGTGGAGGATTATAATTTAACAGGCTTTGTCAGAAACAATTTGGAAACAGATGTGCTGTGGAGAAGCCCAAGCTGTACAATCCAAATCAGTTTTCTTTCAGGCACTGAGAAAGGTTACACCCCACTTGGTCTTATATAGTACTGATATCTGAATATGAGGCAGTCATAGATGTTCCTGGATAGTGATGCTTTTTAGACTCAATGCATCTTATGTACTTTAGTATTTGCTTTAAAAAACAATAAATGTTTAATTATATTAATTATGTTATTAATTATATTAAATATAATATTATATTAATTTAATTCTATTATTATATGAGAAGAGCTTACAGATAAGTGCTAAGATAGATGAGTCATATATACCTCAACCAGAGATTTTTTTTTTTAAGTTGCCTTTTGTGTGTTAAGTTTCTACTCAAGAACTTAGAAGCACTCTCTCCTCCTCCAGCAGCCTGTTCCAGCAGAAATAAAATGAGTGAAGGAGTTATACTGAGTGGGAAACAAAGTAGTGCAAAGACGATCATACTTATTTAAAAGAAAACCAAATAACAACAAAACAAACAAACCAAACCAAAAATGAAACAAAACCAAAATCAGAAAACCAAACCAAAACAAAAGCACAAAGAACCCCAAAATTGGACTGAAAATTTGAATGGCAATTGCATCTTACAGTGTCAGGAGCACTACTGTAAAACTGAAGAAGAGACATGGCCATCTGTTATGTACAGCAGATCCAACCACGGTACTGCTGAGAGAGCTAATATTAGCACTGTTGGCATGAGTAAGACCCTGACATTTCATCCAGGGAAAATTAATTACTTTTAGGGCTCCTTTTATTGACTAGCAAAGATTGCCACACAGGCATTTTCTAGGATGCAGTCAATATAGTACCGATGGATTTTTCCCTGTATATGAAAACTAAAATCAAAAAAATCCATGAATGAATGAACCTGAAGCAGGAAAGAATCCAGTGTTCAGCACACAAAGCTTGACCTCACATGAGAAAAAATAATAAGGAAAAAAAGGAGGGGAGGAATGACACTACACATGGGTTTTTACACTTAAGAGTAAGTCTTAGTGGGTTGACCTTGGGTGAATGCCAGGTGCCCACCAAGCTGCTCAATCACTCCTTTTGCTATTGGGACAGAGGGGAGAAAATA
>JAOTQZ010000001.1:46899543-46918108 GCA_026546895.1 Pogonocichla stellata
TGACCTTGGGTGAATGCCAGGTGCCCACCAAGCTGCTCAATCACTCCTTTTGCTATTGGGACAGAGGGGAGAAAATAAGATAGAAAACAATTCATAGGTTAAGGTAGTTTACTAAAGCAGAAATATCTGGGTTTGACAGACAGGCGTCTGCTAAGGAAGGCAGGAACATCCCTTGGAATGGAAAATGTACACCCCCTCCCTCCAAATAATTATAATTTTGAAATTAGGGGGGCTCTCAGGCAAAGATATGAGAACAGGAATAACATTTCTTTACTAGTTTGTATAAATAATAATAAACCAAATTACAACTTAATAGGAAAATTAAAATAAAATGCAGTAGTACAAAAACACTGACAGAGTCAGAATACAACCTGAAACCTTGTTGGTCAGGGTGTTGGTAGCAGTCCGATTAAATGGTGGCTGCAATCCTCCTGCAGTGACAGATGTGGCTCTGTTGAAGCAGTGCTCCTGTAGAAGGGTGCAGTTTCCCTCTGAAAATCCAGTGGTGGGTTAGATGGGTCTGATGTTCTGTGGAGAGCTAGGCTGAAAGGATAGTGCAGGAGGGAATCTTTCCCAATGACTCGCAGCTGTACTGATTACCAAGGAGCGGAAACAAAGCATGTCTTCCCAATCAGTTTGGGGGATATGCAGGAGTGGGTTAGCTGGCCACAGTTACAAGCACTTGTAGTTGAGACTGAGACTCTGCTGGAGTGAGTGATGGAGGCTGTAGGCTGTGCTGTGAGGAGGTGAGGGATATGCAGTTGTGCAAGGGGCAGGTATGGTGAGAAGATGCTGTGTGACAGTCAGGGTTAGGTGGCTGGGAAAGACCAGCTTGGGGTTTAGCCAGTCATGCAGAATGAAAGGAGTCAGTGCTTTATGGAGCTGCCTATAAGAAGAGGAATCAGTACTGTGTGAAGCTGCCTATAAGAAAAGGAGTTAGAGCTACCAGAAAGAGATCTATGAGAGAAGTATTTAGGGTTGTGAGGAAAGAAGTTGGACAAGAGTAGAGTTTGCAAATAAAGGACAGGTGGGTTTGCCAGTTGAAGGGCTGGTGGTGATACCAGCTGTGCCCATCTTGACAAAACTGCAACAAAGTTCTTCTGGGAGTCCAGTGGGAAAAGGCTGCCCTGATGTTCCAAATCTCAGTTTTTATCTAGGTAGGAAAATCTTGGCTCTTCCCCTGGTTGAACGTATCTCACAATGGGGTGATGTAATTTTATCAGTCATGCGGTGAGGCTCAGTGGCCCATTAACACAAGATACTTCCCTGGAGAGAGGATGGGTCATGAAAGAGTTAAAGAACACTGCCCCACCTGGTTCCAACAGATGGTAATAGAATACATACTTCTGGGTACATTATGCATTGCAACCTAAGACAAGAAGGAAGGAAAGTTTGCATATATATAATAAAATAAAAAAATAAAGTCTATTCTGTACTTCCTGTCAGTGAATGCTCTTCTGCCTGGCAAGCCTCAGCACATGTCACAGTTGCCCAGGAAGGAACACACTGTAAATCACAAATGCCCCACCCTGTTCCTCCTCCTTTCCTTAGCTTTTATATCCCAACTGACATCATATAGTATGGAATACCTCTGTTTAAACTGAGTCAGCTGGTCTAGTTGTGTCCCTTCTCAGCATCTTGTCCACCCCCCTCAACCCCTGATGAGGGTTGGGAGGAAATGTTAGAGAGCTGGTGCTGATGCTGTGCCAGCCCTGCTCAGCAGTACACAAAGCACTGGGCTGCTATCAACACCTTTCCTGCCACCAACGCAAAGAACAGCACTGAGAGGGCTGTGATGGGAAAAGGAGCTCTGACTCAGCCAGACCCAACCCAGAAGTAAAAGAGACTATTTGGCAGATGTAAAGAATATTTTAGGTTGAATTATTAGTTCAACAGCATGGGAACTGTTACAGTGAAAAAAATACAGGCCTGAGACGATAGCAAGTGATTTAGAGTGTTTCTTAAGGAACAGTGGACACAGCTTCAGAATAAAATCAATTGATGTTTGACAAAGCTGCTGGAAACTACCATCTCCAAAGTCTTCAGGACCCAGATGAGTTCTGTATCAACAGTCTGGCTGCTGCATTTCCTTAGTGCAGACAGTAAACAGCTTATTCCCGTGGGCTGTGTCCTTGAGTGCTCCAAGAAGCAGCCAATTCAGTGTCCTCAGTTCACTGAGCAAGTCACTGCTCTACCTGTTATTGTCTCTCTGACTCTGACCAGGTCTTTGTTTAATGTAATCATCATGTTATCAGATAACTTTACAAAGGTTATAGAACACTTACTCAACACAAGCCGACACAATCATGCAAACTAAGGTAGTGACAAAATCAGAAGGTTAATAAATACTGTTAACAAGATCCACACAAGTTAATTGCAGAGCTGATAGCTACGACTGTTGCTGCTACAGAGGAGAGGAAAAGAGAAACCACAGACAGGCAGGAAAGGAGGAGGACATAGAAAATACGTATACAAACTGAAAATACACTAAAAATTGAACATCTGTAATAATATGTGGTGATGTCATCTTGAGCTAGATAACAAAAACTTATATTCTAAAGCATGCTAAGGATTAAAAGAAAAGTACATAGAAATTAAAGATTTTGGGGCACGTCACAGGACTAATGATGCTAATGGCAATAAGGTCATGCTTTTAAGAGTGTTTTCTTCTTCCTGTAGCAGGAGGCAAAGAGCTGCTAATGTTTAGGTGAACCATTTCTCAGTATATTCTCTGATTAATGAGGTGGAAGAGAAGGCAGACACCATTTGTTCTTGCATATATATTTTCAGAAAAACTAGGCAAACGGATAAGTATTTGATAACCATTGCATATTACAAATTTTAAAGCCAAAGAACATAAACTGAGGAATAATATGTGTATTATACAGTGCTGCTTTATGGCACTGATTCTGTTTCCTTTATTTTCTCCCTTCACATGATGAATTGTACTTTCGTCGTCCCAGAGAGACGCTTAGGTCATTTTGATGATGATAGAGTTTAAAAATAAAATGAAATATATGGTTTTGGGCTCTTAGAATACACTAAAATAGAACTGGTGCCTGTGGATATCACAACTTTTATTATTGTCTTTGGGTTTTTTTATTTTGTTTTTGTCTTCCTTTCCTTCTTTTCTATCACGTAAATAAAAGACTTTTAAGTGAAGCATAAAGAAATATAAATATCATATTAAGAATCCAGGTAACCATGTTAGAATTTATGACCTTTGCTGAGGGAATTCCAGGAAACTGATTTACAATATCTTAAGGAGAGGAATTGTGTATATATGAAATGTCAAAAATATTTTAATACAGAAAAAAAATTTAGTTAATGGGATGTTAATGCTAGTTCAAAAATATTATTCTGGTATTTTCCAGATTTTATAGAAATTATATGATAACTCTCTCATTATATTCAGAAATGTCCATCTAATGAAAAAGTTTATGCAAAAAGAAAAGCACTTTGTTTGGTGTGTAGGACATGAAAGATAAAAAATCAATAATCTGCATAGAAAAAAAGGGGTTTTTTTAATGAGCCATACAAAATGGTTAAAATAAAAGGAAGGTTTTCTACTTCAGCAAATTACTTCTAATAAGCATTACATTACATGAAAAACAAGAAAACTAATAGCCTTTTAGTAGTTCTACTACTTAGAAAAAAATTTGAAGACCATAAAGAGCACAATAATGAGCATAGGCAAAATTAATTATTTTTATCTACTCAGTGTCTTGATTGCTAATCAAGTTTACTGCTCAATAACATGTTAAACAAACAAAAAAAAAGAAATTATGCACAGATATTATTTTCTACTGTAGATAGAGAAAATTAATGATTAGAAAATGAGTTTTCAGAGTAATATTTTATGCACACTGTTGTAAATTTTTGTAGAGAATTCTTCTAAAATTGTGATTTTTAAATTTCAAATAATTTTATACGGGAAAGATTGAAAATTATACAACACAAAAATGTCATATTTTAATGTGTTAGACCAAATACTGAGATAAGAGGTGCATACTTTTTCTTTCATAATCGTACTTACTGTGGTGTCTAAATTTGCAAGTGCTGGAAGATAAAAATGTTGCTGTGCCAGGAAACTGATAAATTTTCTGTATCTCTCTGATTTATAATAATTTGACTCTTGATTTTGACTAAACTCTTGATTTTTCTTGGGCTGGAAGTTAGAGGACTAATGGTAAACTGCTTCATAAAGTCAAACTGGAAAGATACATTAAAACAATCCAAAAAACCCCCTTTTACACTATCAAACAAAACGTGGTGATTTTTCAGAGACACTCTTATTCTGCATTTTTCAGCATCAAAGGTGTTTTGAAAGCTCAGTAAAAGTTTAGTATTATTGCTGTTCCAAAGTACTGAAAACTCGCAGTCAAATGAGCACGGATCACTTGGACCATTGCATCATAAGTCTTGCAGTAGTGAACCATGATTCCACAGAAGCCCGTGTCAAATTGTCATCCCAGGGAAGAGCTAGTAAAATCAGGTATTCGGTAGCATATCAGAACTAGAAATAATAAACCTATATCACAATAAGAAAGCGACAGAAGATAGGATTTTCTGCCTGACAAGTCATTAATAGAG
Organism: Pogonocichla stellata; assembly: GCA_026546895.1. NCBI lineage: Eukaryota > Metazoa > Chordata > Aves > Passeriformes > Muscicapidae > Pogonocichla > Pogonocichla stellata. The sequence continues at coordinate 46,904,137 of JAOTQZ010000001.1, forward strand.
TAATTGTAGTTAGTCTAAAGATGCCTATAGATTTGATATTAGCTAATCAAATTCAGATATGATGGTTGTTTTTGGGGATGCAAAAAGTGCAGAAACAAGTGGCTGATCTCCTCACACAGACTTCTCAACATTTATTTTATTAGTAGTGTTAACCCTGATTCCAGGCTTAAGACACCAGGCTTAAATCACACACCTTTCCTGAAATTGTCATTGAAGTCATGGATCTGTGAATTCCCTCACACCATCCATTCTCAAGTCACTTTGCTGTCCTTCACTTTCTCATCAATTTTTTTTTTTGCTTTTTCTTCTACTAGTCAGGAAATCCACAGAGTAAATCTTTAATCTTCATTATTTTGAGTACTTTCACATTTGCTCTGATTTTTATCCAGTCAGTTGAAAAACCTAACAGTTTGTAAAAAATGAAGGATGTACTTCTGTCAGGAGCCCTTTCAATGTACATTTCATATTCTCATGTTTGGTTTTTTATTGACCATACTTCTTTTCTCTCTATCAATCTCATTCATTTTTCTTTAATACCAACCTACATTCATATAGCCTTTTATTACTTTTGACATAGCTCTTAAATCCAAGGAGGTTTTTTCCTTTTTTTTCCCTGATTTTAGAACATCATGCTACCCATTTTCTTTCATTTTTTTTTCCAAAAACAACACTCAACACCTACCCTTCTCATTTCCCAAAACTTCTTTTACAAAGAAATTCTCTGTTTTCTTTCTGTTATTTCTCCTTTGCATTTTTATGTGAATATGTTTTTAAACTATTCTCTATTTCATCAACCAAATATTTCCTTATTTTTTAAATTTCATATTTGTAGCTATCTGTCTGGGGCCTGTCTTCATTAGTCAGGGATCTGTTTTGCTTTTAAATAAAAAAACTCTATAAATATTGGCTTCTCCATGAAATCAGATGTTTATGTTCTTTTCTGATCCTTACTTTTGTTTTCTGCATTCTTTTTTTGACATATGAAGATATTTTCTATATTCCTCAAGGAATCTGGTTCCACAGGACTCCCCAAAGACATTTCTCTGAGACAAAAGAGTTGTAATCACTCTACAGATCTGGAGAGACTTTTCAGCTGTGGGATTCGTGATTATATCATGGGAGAAAAACTTATATGAACCCTCTCCCAACTTAAAAGGAGAAGGGAAGGAGAATAATAGAAACATCAAGATTTGAAAAGGCCCAGTACTCAAGGTGTGTTTTCACCATTGCAAAATACAGGGGGACAGTCACTGCCCTGGTCCTGCTGGCTGCACTATTGCTGAATAGAGGCCAGATGCCATGGACCTTCTTGGCCACCTGGGCACACTGATGGCTTGTGCTCAGCTGGCTGCCAGTCAGAACCTCCAGGTCCTTTTCTGCTGGGCAGATTTCCAAGCACTCTGCCTGCAGCCTGTATTGCTGCCTGGAATTGTTGTGACACAAGTGCTGCCTTAGTACTTTGCCTTATTGAATCTCACACCCTTGGTCTCAGCCCACTGATCCAGCCTGTCCAGATTTCCCTGCAGAGCCTTCCTACCTTTCAGCACAATGGCACTCCCACCTGACTTAGTGTCTTCTGTGAAATTACTGAGGGTGCACTCAGTCCCCTCATTCAGATCATTTATAAAGGTATTTAACAGGACTGGCCCCAATACTGAGCCTTGGGGAATCTCAGCTCTGACCCTCCACCAACTGGATGTAGAACAATTCACCACAATTCTTTGGCTGTCCATCCAGTCTTTACTCCAGTGTAGGGAGCGCCTGTCCAAGCTGTGGGCTGCCAGGTTTTCTAGGGGAATGCTGTGGGAGAAAGTGACAAAGGCTTAACTGAAGTCTGAGTAGACAACATCCACTAGGTCATCTGGTCAGAAAAGTAGATCAGGTTGGTCAGGCAGGATCTGCCTTTCCTATACCCGTGCTGGCTGGGCCTGCTACCCTGCTTGTCCTGTACATGCCCCAGGATTGTACTCAAGGTAATCTGCTCCATAGTCCTTCATAGCACTAAAGGCAGGCTGATAAACCTGCAATTCCCTGCACCCTCCTTCTAGCCCTTCTTGTGGGTGGTGTCACATTCACCAGCTTCCAGTCTTCTTCCCAGCTAACCTTCCCAGCTAACCAGGACTGATAATAAATAATGGCTTGATGAGCTCTTCTACCCTCAGTATCCTCGGGTGAATTCCACCCAGCCTCATAGACCTTTCCCACCTTCTAAGTGGCACAGCAGGCCACTGACTGTTTCCTCCTGTTTTACCAGGGGTCTCCTCTGCTCCATGTCCCTGTCTGTCAGATCAGGGGGTTGCTTGGCCTGAGGATAACAGGTATTTCTCTTAAAGACTAAGTTAAAGAAAGCTCAGAAATACCTCAGCCCTCTCCTCAGCCTTAGTAACGATATTCCTCCCCTCATCCAATAAAAGAAAAGTGTAAGATGATGTGTCTCTTGGCTCTCATGTCTCATCCTCTTCAGAGTTATCCTAATCAAGTTCTTCACCACATCATCATCTCTCCTTTGATTTTCCTCCTGGCACACTAATTATCATCTATTACAAATGTAAATCAAGCTTGTAGCACTGAAGTATACTTAACATGTTGCATATACATGAATTTCAATATTTTATCAAGGATGCTCACTCCTAAAAATAATTTGTATGTAACATTTAAAACCTGCTCTTGGCATTTTAAGGACTCTTCTTCAGTAAACTCTCAGAACCCAGGGAGAAAATGGAACAACTAGGGGGGAAAATAAGCCCCTCTCATTCTTTTTTAATGAGGCTATGCAGAATATTGTCATTTCTCTTCCTAGCAAGATGCCATGCTGAGAGCTAGAACAGAGCTGTTGTTTAAAAATGTTGTATTTCTTTATAGGAAGTTTTAAAAACCCTGTCAGCTTTTTCAAGCCCTTAATAAAAGAGCAATAGCTCAAGTCTTTATAATCACAACTGCGAAGCTTTCTATATCATGGATGGAAAAGAATTTTTTCTACTCAAAGCCTTTCAGGGGCTGTAAAATACATCCCTTGCCATTACAGCAGAGGTTCTACAATTTTGTCTACTGATTTCAAACTTAGCAGGATCATATTTCAAAAATAGCCAGAGATGTGTAATTAAGAACCAGTTGCCTATTTCACTATTCCAAGTTTCAGTTAATTGTATCTTGAAAAAATTCAATGTCCTTGAAAATGCTAAATAATGAATCCCCTTAAAGATGCATGAAATTACATCAAATTGCTCTGTAATACATGTTTGTATGTTTTTATCTTAATAGCTCATATTTTGTTTCCTTTGGGATTTTTAGGGTATTTTATAGTTGAACAGAAACATTTACTATGGCTTACTGAGAAATTCTTTCAAAGTCCAAAATAATTGAAATTTGTCTGCTCAAAAGATGGCAGCATCTTAGCTTTTTGACATACAGAGAATAATTCACTTAAGGAGATTATTTTTTGTCAAAAATTAACGATGGTCCTAAGATCTGATTTTATTATCATGACCTGTCCCAGAGCTCATGATTGGCCTTGGACAAATCCCAGTGAACTTCATGGTAGTGGCAGTCAAGCTTTGGTTTTGCTAAACCTGAGTTAATAACTGTTATTTTTTAAAAAGTTTTTATTTCTTAGGGGAGTTTTTTCATGATTGTGCAGGCCACAGTTTGATTTTTCTCAAATTATTTCTCAGATAGATTTTCACCATCTATCCAGTAAATCACACTGCCTTAGGTGAAGATTCTATTAGATCAGCCTATCTGATCAAAATTCAGAGAAATATAAAACCTTCTGTAGTGCCAGATGAAAGGTTAGGTAATTCACTGGCCAGTGTATCCACTGATTGGATAGAAATTTCAAAAATCTGGCTGATTCTAAGTAGTCTTATGGTCTCTTTCCTAAGCTCTAGACTATCTGAAGTTTCAGGATGTCATGCTCCTCTATGCTCACTTTTCTAAACTACTGCTTTGAAGTCTCAAATCAGGGGACCTGGGAATTTAGCCGTTCTTAGCAGGGTGTTTTCAAACCACAGGACTGGTTTTTTGAGAGAACCCCATCTGGCTTAGGGGGAATTCAGACCAGAGGGATGCCCCAGTTACCCTGCTGAGGTGCCTATGTACAAGACTCAGGTGGCCAGGCATAGAAGGAGAGATTTTTTTTCTGCATAACATGGGAAGGGAGACACATGGTGGAGGTTTTCATGTGCCTTCTCATATGACTACTAATACATTTTACCTGCACATTTTATAAAATAAAATGCATGAGCAAAATACACAGAGGATTAAGAGAGCTGTTTTCACTTTGAGGAAACATTTTATCCTTGGAACAGGAAATAAAAAACCTCAAACTTCTTTATATAGTCTATCACTGGTAAACCTTAATTTCATTGAGACTGAGGGGTTGTTTTTTTTTTTGAGGAGAGAGTCATGGTTGTTGGTAGATTCTTCCTCAAGTACTCACCACATATCATGTGGGTGCAAGTTTTGAAGAGAATAGTCAGCTCTATCAATTAAAATTCAGTACTGTGGATATGCTTAATTTAAAATCCCTTAGAAAATTATGCACAGTTGGTTCATGTCCACAGATTTCTAAGAACTTCTTTGTTACACAGCTGCTGCAATTTTTATTTCTAGTCAACGATTTCTTTCATAATAAACTCAAGCTTTTAAAGCAATTTGGTAAAACTGTAAAATGTAAAAGGACTGTAGCCCTCATAAAAAAGCAGCGATAATACAGAAAATTGCTGTGAATGATGTTCTGTCACGTAGGTGATAAAAAGGAATTAGAAGCAAGTGCTTCATTGATTGCTAATATAATCACAGAATCACCACTCTGCACTCTGGAAAGTAAGCAGCTGACAGTCTGGTTAAATCATTATCATTATGTATTTAGTATTTTGCAGCTTTAAATATGAAGCAAACACAACTCTAATCTAAGGCATTGAGAAGTGAAACCAAGGATCATGGAAGGGTCCTAGAGAAAAACTTGAGATCCTACATCACAAGTGGCTGTTTTACCTTGAAGGGTTTTTTTCCCTTTGGCATATTAACCCCCCAAAACCCATCAGCATTTATGAGTCTTGGGGTGTCTTCTGAAAGGAGCCTGACATGTCTGTATGGACAGTCCTGGAAGAGCTTCAAGCTCCTAAATCTTGATGAATGCCCTGTCTTGACTTTGTATGGCATGCATGCCAGACCTGCAGCAATCCTGCCTCCCAGGTCTGGTGTCACAGGATGGGAATTGCAAAAACCTCATGGTGCCCTGGAGTCAGGGTCCAGAACAGAGCCCCAGAAATTCTGAACTGTGCCTGCAGTGGACTTTTTTGTTGATCAGCAGTTTCCTCGCCTCCTGTCTTAGTTTCTTGTCAGAGCAGTACAAGCTTCCCAGGAACCTGTGAAATATTTCATGGAGAGAAATGGAGAATTTTGCATGTGATTTAAGTTGCTTCATAAAAATTGCTGGAAAACATATCATAGATAGTATAAGATAAGAATTTTGCAAGAGATTCCTCTAATCATTATAGCAGGTCCTTCCTATCTCTTACCTCCAGGATCCTGAGAAATGGGATTAATATGAGTAACATTTTGCTTCTCAAACTGTACAAATACCTGAATTCTACCATGTTCTTTGCTAAAGCTGTATCTTCACCTAGAGAGAATATTTTAGATGCCATTATATTCCAATAATATTAGATTTTTTTTTTCTTATTTCATGAGGGAAATAACTCAATTTTTTAAGTATAGAAAGAATTTTGCAAACCTTCCTTCCAGAATATCCATGGTAATCTATTCAATATCATTAGTAAGGACACCATTGCTTAGAGATGCATTCTTTTCAGATTTAAAGAATCTGCAAATGTAATGTGATATTTTAAAAATACAGCACAGCTTGGATTTTCTTAATACATTTTGTTTTACAACTGATCATTGAAATAACCACTCAGTTTTCACTGTCATTTCTCTCCTATCAAATAAATTGTGATCAGCAAAACAGCTTTCATTACACTGAGATGAAACCACATATACTGTATTTTTAGCTACTGAAGTATGTATTTTACTGGAAAGGCATATGTAATGTAAGTCAGAATCTCTTTAGCTGTGGGTTTACTAAAATTGCTGATTTATAGGCTTCTACTCTTCCAAAATTAGGGGTTTTTCCTTACTATATTTTTTATTCTAGGTTTTCAATTTCAATTGCATTAAGAAGAAATGCAATTCATGCTCCTTCTTAATTTGTCTGGCAAATGACATAAAGCAAAAAGACATCAGGTGAAGATAAGGGTCATTATTGACATTAATGTGAGCAAATCTCACTGTTTCTTAAGTATGTGGTGTGTGTCTGAAGCGGCTATATTAAAAGGCAGCAAGACAAAAGGCAAACTTTCTAAAAGGAAATGGACTAGTAATACGTTGTCAAACTTCTGACATTTCTGTCTTTTCTACCTTAATACGAGCCTGGAAAGTAAATAGCTGAATAAATTAGTGAAACCATTCCAAATCTTTACACTGAATGTGATTGTTTTACAGGAAAGTGAGAATACAATGAAGATTCATAATCTTAGAAATAATACTGTTCTGATTTTGAAAGAAGAAACATTTTCAAAACAGGTCAAATAGCTTCCTAGTGCATTTTGTGAACATAACAAGTCATGCAGATGCAGAGAAGAATTACTTAGGATATACCACCTACTACTTTAGAATCACCCTGTGTACCCCTATGATGACTGAACAATCAGTGACATAAAAGAGATAAGTTCGAGTTTACATTAAAAAGATATAAGAATACATACAGTAAAATCCCATAATTTCTATAGAAGAGGAATTAATTCAATATGAAATGTTGTCCTTTAAAAATAAAACTGAATTATAGACTGGATTGTTAATTGAATTTTGACTCTACAAACCAAACCAAGCCTTAAAAGCAAAACGTGCTCTCTCCTTCCATTACAATAAACAGCTCAGTAGGGGATAAGAAAAAGAACACTTTGTTCATTCTTCTCCCTGATTTTCGTGTTTTGTTGATATTAACTGCTTATTGTATGGAAAATATTGCATTCCTTGTTGAATATATAACTGTACTCACCTTGCCCTTGACAAGACAAAGTAAAGTCCTTTCCTTCATCTAAGCATTCTGGATAGAAATAGCTACGGTGTTGACCTCAAATGTCTCTAAGTAGAAGGTTATTCTAAAAACAAATCAGGGAGTATATTTTGATATCAGGAGGTTAAGTTGTTCTTCATGCTCTCTGGAGAAATTTTATTGTGATTGTCTTTTCTTTCAGACCCAGTTTGAGATGTATATTGATGAAAACTTATTAACTCTTCACGACCTCTTAAGATGTCTGCAACAGCAGCTACCAGTAAAAGCTCATTTTATAACAGCAGGATGTTCACACCCTACTAAACACTAATTGAACACTTGTTGACAGTTGGAACAAACACAGTGGCCACATTTCCTTCCCACCATCAATGTCTTTATCCTAGGCCTAAAGCACAGAAGCAGGTAATGTTAATTGTGTAGAGCCACTGTAGAGTGCTTACAGTTTTTATGCTTTTGATACAAATGATTGACAGCAGGGTTGTGGAAAAAGTGGAAGGTATCTTTTGGAGATATTAAAATTTACTTTACAAAGGCAATCATTAATTAATTATATTAATTATTCACTATTTTCCCAGCAAGTCATAACTCTTGCAATGATTTATAACAGTTTAAGCACTTTTTATTTTGTGCAATAACCTTCTTGAAGGACTCGATCCCATACATCAGTGAGGAAGTCAAAGCTCTACTAGATGTCTTCTACCAGAAGTCTAGTTCTCTGATTCCCAAGTTCAAAACTGAAATTCTTAGAGTGTAGTCTAGTAAAAGGGAGCATTTGTTTTTGAATTTTTGGGGTTTTTATCCAAGGGGTATGGTGGTGTTTACTTCTGACTATCACAGTTCTTAGTGTACTGGAAGGTCTTATTCTGAGTAACTGAGTACTCACAGTGTTAAAAACTTATGTTTGTAATCTTCAAATTATTCACGTCCTTCTCACATGTCTACTACAAATTCATTACTGCTAAAATATTTAATTTTTCATGAAAACTACTAAATCTTTATAGCAAGAAAGTAGCATGTTCCCCTTATCACCACTAAACTAGAAGATGGGGCATTGTTGATCTAGTCAGTCTTCATCACATTTATTTCTGGTTATGGAAAACTATGTTACAAAAGATTGCACCACATTAAAGATTTTCTGGTTCTGAGCAGTGTACGTACCTCCTGTCTCTTTATGCCTAGGGCATCTGTTAATAGGAATATTATCAACTCCAGCTGCCTAAAGGCAGATTGTAAGAAATGCATTTGCAAAGCAATCTGGTGCATAAAATGTGTAGAAGTTTCTGTGCTGCATCAAATCATATTTCTTCAGTTTCATTTCAAATTAATTTTCCAGTGACTACAGATAATGCAACGGTCTGAGTATATGATCATGCAGAGTCAAGAAATAATACTTGGAGTAGAAATGTATTCACTATCTTAAATATTTTAGTTATATTTTTCTTTTTTTTCCCCAAAAATTCCCATTCTGTAAACAAGAATTATAAGATCAGAAAAACTTTGATTTATTTTTATGATGATGACAATAAATTTGTCCGGGGATGGAATCAGTCAATACAGTGGAAGTCATGCATATGCTGCCATCCAGGGGGATGTTGACAGACTGGAGAAATGGCCTGAAAAAAACCTCATGAAGTTCAGCATGGCAAAATGCAGAGTCCTGCCACATGTAGGGAAAAGCCCCTGGCAGTGCTAGACTGGGCAGTGACAGACTAAGGACCAGCTCTGGCAAAGAAACCCTGAGGGCCCTGGGGAACGTTGAGCTGAGTATGAGCCAGCAATGTGCCCTGACAGAAAAGACAGCCAGCAGAATTAATGGAAGCACAGTCAGCAGGTCCAGGGAAGTGATTATTCTTACCTTTGCTCAGAGCTGATTACACAGATTCCAATTTCTGTGTCCTGTACAGGACACATGGATAAACCACCAGGGCAGTTGGGGCTGGATCACTTGCCTTATGAGCTGAGGCTTAGAGACCAGGGCTTGTTCAGCCTGGAGAAGAGATGCCTGTGAGAGTCTTAACAAAAGCATATATTTGCTTGTGGGGAGGTCAGAAAGGACACAGAGCCAGGTCCTTCGATATAGAATCACAGAACCATGTAGGTTGGAAAAAAACTTTAATAAAATTAAATCCAGAAGTTAACTTAAGCACTGCTGAGCCCACCACTAAGCCGTGCTGCAAGGTGGGTAGATGAGAGCCAGTGGGCATAATTTGGAACAGGGCAGTTTCTGGGTGTGAAGAGAAACCTTTTCCCAATGAGACCGCCCAGTCAACAGAGAAAGTTGGTAAGACACATTCCACTGTCTCTGTCTTTGGAAACTTTCAGGACACCTGGACAGAGCACTGAAAAACTTGGCTTTGTTCTGATCAAGCAGCAGGTCAAGCCCCTGCTTTGCCCAAGAGGTTGGACTACAGGGCTTGGTGAAGTATTCTCACACCTGAATTGTCCTTTGATCCTATAAATAGACTACAGTGCTACATTTTCAAAGGTATCTTTGCTTATATATCCAGTTGAGAGCATTTGTAAGACTATTTGACTAGTGTCATTTAACAACACTATATAGCATTTTTCTGTGAAACATTCATGGTAAATTTCAGACTTGACAAAAATTTTAACAATTTTGAATAATTATTAAATGGTTCTTTTACTTTTCCTAACATATTATATCAAAATAAGAATTATCCTAAAGGGTTTATATGTTAACTTTTTGTATTAACAATGTTACCATTTTATGCCTAAATTTCAGAGACAGTGATGGACACAATTAGTTCTATCAGTAACATAGGCATAGGCCAGTTAAACCACATAACATAGGTAATCTGATCAATTTTATATAAGTAATCAAACAAGGCATCTTCTTTATTGTGTTGAAGTGGCAACAGAACTGCACAGAATAAACTGCTTTTCTCTCTTTGACATGAACAAAGCTGTGTGTGTTCAAGACATTCTAGAAAAGAAAGCCAAAAAGCTTGATGCAAAATGAAATCTGGAACAACTGCATATATCCCTTCAAGATTTATCCAAGGGGAAAGTTATTCAGAACATCTGTTTTGCATATCCTGTCTCTTTTAATAATATCAGAGCTACAATGAATGGTTTAGATAAGATGCACATAATTGTGACCTAGACACTAAGAATTAAATTTCATTTCACAAAAAGGGGCTTCAATAACTTTCTTAATGGTATTGTGTACTTTTAAAACACGAAGAGTTACAGGATTGTGATTCCTGAGAATGAGAAGGAAAAAAAGCCAAACCAAAAAACTCCCAGGATTTACTCAAGACCTTCCTCTGTACAAGCCCTCAACATTGACAAATATCAAGTATTTTACCAAGTTGCTCTGGGTCCACTCCAACAAGTCCATGCCTTTCCTAGATTGAGGGGACACATCTGGACAGCTGATATGAACTAACCAGAAGTAATATTCCTTACCATATGTCATCATATTCAGCAGTAAAAATTGGAGTGAACATGTCATGCTCAGCAGTAAAATCTGAGGTGAAGAGGAAGAAGGTATGTCTGGAGTTGTGGCATTTGTCTTCCCAACTAGCTCTGCTGTGGCTACTTGAAGACCTGCTTTCCTAGGTATGGCTAAATACTTGCCTAAACATGGAGAGCAGTGAATGAGTTTCTTATCTTACTTTGCCTGTACACAGTTTTCAGTTTTCCTATAAAACTGTTTATATCTCATTAGTTTTCTCACTTTCACCTTTTTGATTCTATACCCCGATGAGCAAAGGGCTGTATGGGGCTTATGTGTATATCAGAGTTAAACCACAACAGCTGCTTGCAGCACTCTACTTTCTCCAAAGGAGATAAGAAATCCTGGAGAGATTTTAAGTGTTTTCTGAATTGTGGAAGCATCTGAAGATGTGGAAGAAACTTGCAAGAGAGATGTGCTAGAAAGAACTGAGATGCAGCCATTTCATTCAAAAATCATCCATTCTCAAGAAGAGAAAATCAAGAAAGATACATCAATCAATTTTCTTTGACTTCAATTAATCTAGTTTTTGGCCTTTCTAAACTTAGCACTTCCTAGATGAACGAAGCTTTCTAGGAGATACCAGTATGTATGTTAAAAATTTTCTAGTGGTCAAAAACTCCTAGTTAAGTCATGGCCAAAAAAAAAAAAAAAAAAAATTGTTACTAGCAATAATGAATTTAGACCAATATTCTGTAGCTGAAACAGTAATTACCAGCATGTTATTCTTCTTCAGCCATAATGTTCTCTTTGATTATGGTGCCAACTGCCTGAACAATGCAGGACTGACCCAAAGCTAACGCAAGAAGTTAAGGGCATTGTCCAAATGCCTCTTAAACATTGACAGGCTTAGGTTATCAAATACACTCCCAGAAATACAGTTTTGGTTTTCTGGTAAAGAATTGCTTTCTAATGCCAACTCTGAACCTCTCCTGATGCAGCTTTGAACCATTCTCATCCTATCACTAGATACCAAGGAGATGAGATCAACACCTCCCTCTTCACTTTTCAAAGGATCCTTTGGAAGAATTATAAAACTACTTCTCTCATAAGTTAAAAATTAAATTATTACTACAGTGTTGTGTCGAGGAAGTATAAAATCATTATATTATTTATCAGTTCTAATCTTCAACTATGATATTAACCACAGACCAAACATCTTGAAACTTTATTTTTTTTCCAGTTTTGAAGACAGTATTTTGCATGATCTTAAATGTCAGGAGATGATGAGATCAAGAACAAAGACGAGAGCTAAGAGTGAGAGAGGCCAGCAGAGGAGAAACTCATCAAGAAGTACAGTCCCACAGCATCTAACCAGGAGAAAAGGGCTGGGACAGGCATTGTGAACAAGGTGTCCAATGGTCAGACAAGATTTCAGAGACAAGGCAAACAAACCTAAGCCTATGGGGTAAGTCTGTGCCCACAGGTCAAGGCCAGGATCAGGGCCAAGATGGCAACCTAACTCCATATATGACCCGAAGTGCCTGCATAGAAATTCTGCTCCCACATGAAGAAAGGAAGGTGCCAGATAAGTTTGCTTCATCTCCATCCCATCCAGCTCTTCTCCATCACCTGGTAACGGCTGTGCAGCTGCACTGTATCCAGCCTTGAGCAGAGACTAACAAGCACTTAGGAAACATGGTGTTTTCAATGGTCCAAACTGGGATTTTGCTCTTAGCATTGTCTAGTTTTAGAAAGAAGCTAAGATTTAATGTAAACACATTTCTTTGCTAGAATATTACATTGTACAGAATAATATGATGTGGCACAGCTACATGACAAGATGCCAGTTCCCTGCCAAAACACATTTGACTAAAAGCTTTTTGCAGCTTAGGAAAGCTTCCATCAATTCATACATTCAAACTGAAAGTATCATGGGAAACTCATCGGTAAACAAATGCCTTGCACCTGTTCTTTTAACAGATACAGATGACAACAGTGGGAAGCCGGCTCTTTCAATGCAGAGCAGAAGGTATTTGCCTTACCTGGCACAAATAACAAGTTATAGGATTTGTTGTAAGATTTAATGTACAATTTAAGATAAAAAACCAACCAAGCAAAATCTTAACAGTACCATAAAATATTCCCTTTAAGTAAAACATATGTTTTAAGTCAGTGAACATACTTCGATTTCCCCACCTTCCAGAAAGCACAGTAAATCACTTGTCACACCATGATAATAATGAGTGATATACTGAAGGTATCTCTCACTAAAGAGAACACAGCAACCAGTGACAGGTACAAGTGAGAAACAAAAACTATGTGTACAAGAGCAGTAAACTATATGACAGCAATAAAGATGAATAAAGGATAGTTGTTTCCCTGGTTATACTACTATGTAGAATTGGTATTTAAGTATTTATGTTACCTTTTCTTTATTTTTTGCTACCTAGTGTAGCAGATAGTCTTCATTATATCTGCATTTCACAAAATAGGTAATTCTTTATAACCTCTCTATTTTACTTTCTAGAGTTTTACAGAAGTCACTGATGAGTCTCTTACCTCTGTTAAATGGGAGCTTTTCTTGGTACAAGAGAGATATGGAGCTCCTGGATCAGGTCCAGCAGAGGGCAACAAAGATGATTAAGGGATTTGAGCATCTCCCTTGCAAGGAAAGGCTGAGGGAGCTGGGCGTGTTCAGCCTGGAGAAGAAATAGCTGAGAGGAGACCTCAGCAATAATATATATATAAATAATATATGTCTGAAGGGAGGGTGTCAAGAGGATGGCCCCAGGATCTTCTCAGTGGTGCTGAGCAATAGGACAAAGAGACAACAGGCAGAAACAGATGCACAGGAAGTTCCACCTGCATCTGAGGAAGAACTTTGCTTTGCAGGTGACCATGCACTGGAAAAGTCTGCCCAGAGGGGTTATGGAGTCTCCTTCACCAGGGAGATTCAAGAACCATCTGAATGCAAACCTGTTCAATGTGCTCTGGGATGACCCTGCCTGAGCAGCGAGGTTGGATCAGATGACCCACTGTGATCCCTTCCAGCCTGACCCATTCTGTGATTCAGTTTAAAAAATCAGAGGAATTTTTATTTGAAATTAAATGTATTTGAGATGCTACTTAATCATAACTTTTAGGAACTCATATATTAAGGAAAAATCGACAGGTATTTTCAGGACATTCTTCAGCCTTTGTAGCTCTGTATTTCCTAGACTTTTGGTTGCTCAGTGAGGTAGAAGTGTAGCATGAAGCCCTGAAGTACTATCTGAATTGTACCAACCATGCTTTGAACAGAAGCTTCAATTCTAGACAACTCCTGGGCTCCCTTCAAATTTGATCGATTTATAAATTCAAAAATAATTTTTTATCGCCATTGTTATTTATCTGGAGTCCATTCTCTGGATTGATTAATTAATTAATCATATCCATGACATTTTTTGGCTTAATAAACCTTTCTTTAAAATGGA
>JAOTQZ010000001.1:46938355-46962461 GCA_026546895.1 Pogonocichla stellata
AAGAAAGAAAGAAAGAAAGAAAGAAAGAAAGAAAGAAAGAAAGAAAGAAAGAAAGAAAGAAAGAAAGAAAGAAAGAGGTAAATATAGGTGGTCTAAAGAACTGTAGCCTCATCAATCAGGTTCCAAGGTCAGTGGCTCAAAACTACTCTGTGCAATCTGGCACAAAAAACAGATGTAGATAAGGAGACTAAATATCTACCACACTGCATGGATATTCCCATGCTAATATTATTTAATTTCGTGTGAAATGTTTCACAGAAATTGTAAATAGGTTTCAATTGTAAATAGGTTTATGCAGGAGTATCCACTCACCCAAATGTTTATTCATGCAGTATGCATGTGCTGGGAGTTTCTCATCATTCTGATATCCTTTTCTGAAAGCAGAAGAGGCAAAAAGCAAAGATTTTCTCCTAGAGAAAAGGAATAACAGATACGGGTGCTTGTATCTGACTTATCTATCATAGAATTCGTTCCTACCATCAGCTTTTTTCTGTAGACTGACTAAAGAAATTTCTATGTATTTACATTGTTGCATCTGGAAGTGGTCAGGTAAATGGCACCATAGATGTCTTTGTCAGAAACAAAGCAAATGTATTAGTATATGTTTAAAAATATTATTTATAAGTATGAGAACACGGTAATTAGAAAAAAAAAAGTGAAAATAGAAGAGGAAGGTAAATGACAGAAGGCTGTCATGACTGTAGAGCCAAAGAGCAGACCTTTTATTTGGGGAAAAAAAGAAAGTTGCAGGCAACAGTTCAAAGTAGTGAATATTCCTTTAAAAAGGGAAAAGAGAAGATGAAAGTAGAAGTATAAAGGGTAGGAAAGAGAGGATGAAACAAAGACCTGAGGTGACAGGAGAAGGATAATAGGGTAGGAGAGCAGTAGTCAAACCTTATTGCATTTAGAAGCATATTAGAAGAAAAGATGATAGGACAAGAGGGAATAAGTTAAATATAAATAAAATTTCAAAGCTCAAACATGTTTATGATGACAACAGAAAGGAATATATTACATACTAAAAAAAAGAGGAGGAAAAAAAGTACTAAAGGAGAGCATATTGCTTAACATAGGAAAAAAATTATTCAGGAGAATCTTGTGTAGAAACCGATTATCTAGGTGCTAAAATCAGCTCAAATGTGCTATTTCAGAAAAAGGAAAAATGTGACACTTCTTTTAATGATAAATATGTTTTATATAATATGTTTACTAATTATGATGTTTTTGTTTCACTGCATAGTCATAGAGGCATGAAAGTGTTTAAAATTTGTGTGGTTCATACATTGTCATACAGAATTATAGTGTCCAAAAGAGAAGAAAAGAGAATTAATTAAAAAAAAAAAAAGAGTAAACACTTTCAAGATTATTTGAAAAATATTTTCAAGGCCAAAAATCATACAAGGTATGTGCTTATTAGTTTTGATTTGTGGAATAAATTAGGCTTGTCATATAAAGTTAACTACATTGCATTAAAAAGATGAGATAGAATAGAATTAATTTTAAATAAAAATGTGATCAAATTGTTCATTTCTTGTCATTTTTCATGTTTGATTGCTTAATAAAATAATTTACAATTTTTATCCACTTCTACTCTGTTTTTTTCCTCTTTTTTTTTTTATTGATACATGTTTAAAAAACATTCTTATGCATTGTCTTAATGACGCAGAAGAGCACTACTGTACAATCTCATCTGTTTTTGTACCTGTGGCTTATTGGATTTATTTTTGAAACAGAAGTAAAGTTTGGAGTACTCAGACTGACCTTGTGGAATTACCTTAATGGCTTAAATAATTTAAAAATTAAGCATCAAATGTTATAGATATCAGTTTTGCTGTGCTATCTTTTTTAATTCCACAGAGATTTATTACCAGGAGAAACAATGCATGAGCATAAAGAATGGACTGAATGCTCTTTTGTTGTTCAATTAATGTGATATCCTAGTACTTTACTAATTGTACTGCCTGTGGCAGTAAAATGAGGAACTTCCGAGCATGTTAGATGTTTTATAGAAGAACACCGAACAAAAAAAAATAATGAATAAAGTGTATTTAAGTATTGTAATCCAATAAGGAAGCAAAGAGGCAGATTAATTTCTCATATGTTGGGATTGTTTCTCTGTCAAATCTAAGCTTGATGTCCATGTGGGAGACAGGGAGGGAACAATCAATGAAAGTGTATTTCCTGAGAAGCGACAAAATAAATGCATGATATAGTCTGCTGTTAGATGAAGAAGAATCAAGTCAAACCTGGAAGTCTGTCATCCCTCTGGCTCATGTCTAGACAATATCTGTTTCCAGTGTGCCATTATATATTCAAGCCTAAATCTCTTTAGGGAGCTATCGAGGTTTATCTTCTCGCACACTCCAATCTGTATGTGTGGAAAGAAGCATCAGACGACATCAGATCAGAGCAATACAAGGTATAGGAAATAAGTAGATGTTCTGAAACAACAGTAAAATGTAACAAAACATCAGTGGAAATGAAGGCTGTGTGTAAGATCCCACACTGTGTTCATGCAGTAAGCATCTTCATGCCATCATTATTCTTGCTATGCTGATTGCAAATCCTTATACGTTTCCCCAAAGCCTAAAGGAGATAAGAATGACTTTGTGCTTTGCAAGAGTTCTGTCGAGGTTTTTTGTACTGTGTGTTTGATACACTTTGTGCAATGTTGCAAAGCGTATCTGGCTTGCCCAAAATCAAAAGTGCAGTGAGAATCTCAAGTGGCATACAATTTATGTCAGATTTCCAAAGCAAGAGGTTCAGATAAGCTGTGACCAAGCATCCTAAGTTTGATTAAATATCTGAACTTGTTAGACGAGCAGGATAAACTCAAAATAATTCAGACAAAAGGCAGAATGAGGACTCAAGAGAAAAAATAAGTGTCTGCGTGTCTCATCTCTTCAAATAGAGCTAGATGCTTTGTAGTTAAGAAAACACATCTGCACATTTATCAGAATTGTATGAAAGCTTATTTTCCTCCAGAGTGGTAGAGATATAAAGACTTGTTTTTTAATTGCAGTACTGCAATACACATTTGGCCAGCATGAGGCAGGAAAACTTAAGCGATAAACATCTTGAAATAGATTATTTTTCATTTATCTCTGAATTAGAAAAGAGATAAATGTAACAGCAAATAACTTTTGGCAATGATATATCTGCAAGGAAGACCTATTCACCTATTTACTGAAAAAAAAAGCCCAAACCAACAAAATCAACCAAAAAACCAAACCACCAAGCAAAAACTGTAGACTATTCGGGAGAAGAAATTATTACTTTTGCAGCTTTAAGGATGAAACTGGGAAGCTCCAGAGGAACTGAAAAAGCATATTAAAGTGAAATGTTGAAATCAAGGTACTGTAGGTGTTCCAACAGAGTGAGAAGACATATTCCTCCTGAGGAAAAGTTTTATATTAGCATGTCAAGGAGAATGTAGAAAGTAGTTGAGGAGAAGTTAATGGAAGAAAAGGCAATATTTTGGCCTGAAAAAACCTTACGGAGGCATAATATATTAAATAAGTGTAATTTTGAAAAGGGAAAGTTGTTCATAAATTCCACTTATTTTAAGATAACATTTTACAATCTTTCATCTTAATTTTGACTAAATACAATTAAAACAAAACAAAACAAAACAAAACAAAACAACCAAAAAAACCCAACCCAACCCAACCCAAACCAAACCAAGCCAAACCAAAAAAACCAAAAAACAAAGCAAAGAAAAAAAACCACCTCCCTCACCTCAAAATTCACCCTTTTTATAATCAGAAGGGCAAAGCTTTTTTTTCTGCTAACTTCACTTTGAGCAAAAGATTCATTATGATGATTGTTATGTTGTTAACCAAGTGTTCACTCACACTTACCATTAAAATAAAGTGCAATAAAAGGAAACATTCAGCTTAAGATGGCAGTATGCTATGTACAGCACAGTTCATTTTATGTTTGAGGTTTTTTTGTTTAATATAGTTTTTTTCCCCAAGGTTAACTGATTCAAAGGCAAGGACAAACAATTAAAGATACGAGTGAATATAAATAAGAAATGGGAAGTCAAGTAGAAAATATATCCATATGAAAAAATTACCAGTATGTGTGTTAGCAGGTCCATTTGTTAAATACAAATTTAATCTTTGATAACTTAAAATAATAGGTCTGGATTAAGATATAATAAATATTTAAATTATTTTAGAAGAAAAAACTATCTCTAATTAAAAAAAAACAAAAACAAAAAAACAAACCAAAAAAAGACTTATTAATCTCTTAGAACATGTCTTGAGTGTACATGTGTGGAAAGTCTGCCTGAGTAAATTGTCTTTTTTTCAAAGGTCACAAAATCCCTTACTACAATTTGGAAGTTTAAAACAATCTGTCAACATAAACAAGTAAATAACTAGTTCCAAAATTACCACTCTTCACCCAGAGTCTGTACCATCATGATACACCTAGCCATTCTCATTTACCTAAGATGAAATTTTGTCACCTGGCCTTCTAGTAGTAATAGTAGAAATATTTGTCTCCCTTCTTGTCTAGCCTGTCATCACCAGCTGTTACTCTGCAAAAAATAGAAAAATACTTCATCAAAGAAAAGATTGCAGCAACCAATAGATGAAGATAGAGGGAAATCAGGGGACAGGAAGATGATCTTTACTGCCAGATTGATATCAAAGCCAGTCACATCCTGACACCATGTGCAGAATTACCACAACAAAAGCAATGTCACACAAGCATTCAGCAGACTGGTTGCAGTTACACTGCTCCCAAACTTGGGAAGAAGAGGTGCTGATAATAGAGGAATAGTGATTTATTCTGTAGGTCACTATTTAGATTGCAATTTGCAGCTCAAAATGCCCTCTTTTGTACTTGTGAAACATACTTGAACAGCGTGTCTGGGATGCTGATGCTGAGCAGCTGAAGGCACTGAACACTTAAAGCTGCCCTCACAGAGTTTACCCAAATCACACACTGAATCAAAACTATCCTGTTAAGATGCCAATTCAGCAATAGAATTCTGTACAGAAGTATTGCAATTATTTAATTAATTAATTTCTTATAACTGCTAACACATGCTTATACTGAATTAAGTAACTTATGCAGAGATGGGGTTCTAACACTATTAATCCGATTTTGAATATTTTAATTTATTTAACATTTAAATTCTTTCTAGCTTTAAGTCAAAATTTGTATATCACTCTAGAATTCTGGGAGCAAGTAATGCCACAGAATAGAAACTGGAATTCTGATGGCTTCATCAGGTTGCATTCCTTAGGTCAAGGGTTTCCATGCCTACACACACTGAACTACGGTACACTGTGCTCCATTTACCTCATATATATCACAGGCAATAATTTCTATAAGTAGAATTGAAAGTGTTAGGTTTTTTTTGGGGGGGGTTTCCACAATAATATAAAAAGGAACAGAATTAGGGAATATGTACCATTTTAAGTTCCTGATTGACATAGTTCTTTATAAAGAATCTTTATAAATTACTTTTGGTAATAAAAAAGCAATACTGGGTGTCATGCTAAAGGCTGTGTCAGATTTCTATACGGTGAAGCTACTGCTTTCAACAGTGTTTTTGTAGGCATTTATAGTCAGTGATCTTTCCTCCTTTTGATGCTTTGACCATTTCTAGCAGTTGATTAGAGAGTAGTCAATTCTAGTTCATTTTTGATAAAAACCGCTACACATTCTAAAAAAATTAAAATATTTTAAAAATATTTGTTCCTCATATTCAAGCTTTCTCCCTATGATTACATGCTTAGTTTCATCCCAAAATATTTTGCCAATACCTTTCCCCTGACTTTTAAATCTACTTTAGTCGTTAACAATTACCAAGTAAATGCAGTCTCTCAACTAATGTGCCGGTTGTTAGACAGCATACAATTAGCATACAATTAGCTTTTTAAATAATATTGTACAGGTGAAGGAAAGTCAAAGAGCAGGCTACCTATGGTCTAATATCCTGAAATGGTACAGGAAAGAAATTATCTCATGTAGTTAATTTGGTTGGTTTGTAGTAAATAAGTTGAGGTCTGACCTAATCTCTATACTAGTTTGAGAAAGACTCTGCATTTTATTTGTTTACTTTTGCAAAGTCAGCATTTCTTTGCTCTGCTGTGAGCTCAGTTCTGTGTTCTCTTGTTACTTTCTTTAGTGAGCCATGGCTATTATTTCTTTTTATACTGCAGTAGCTGACTGCTACCCAGCAGCCCCTGACCTCTCCAATTCCCTCTGCTTTTCAAGGCATAAGGCTGGAAGCTGACATTGCTACAACTTTCACAAGCTAAATGAACCTGAAAGGCTAAGAAAACCTCATCGAACGCCTCAGAAGCAGATTATACATATATATAAATATATATGTATAGTCAGAAATGTACCACAGAGTCTTTGATCAACCAATGCCCTAAGACAGCAATCAAACCAGGACTACGAAAGAAAAAAAACAATAACACAGTGCAAAAGTTATCACACTTTTTTTTATGCATAGAAACCTAAAGCTAACAAAAGTCCAGAAGCTGTGAAGAGACAAAAAACTGGATATCTTGAAATTTTCACATAATGTATCATCCTTAGATTGTTACATAATTTCTATATTTGGAGACGAAGGTCATAAAAGTAATTATAGGTGGAATTTTTTGGATCCAATTACATAAGCTGTTGCTACATTAATGGTTGAATTTCTTCCCATAGCTACATTGATTTTTTAGCAAAAATGCAACAGACACTTTTTAATGATTTTTTATCATTTGTTGGAAGTGAACTACAAAGCTGGGACATTTTGTATATATATATATCTGTCTAGAGCCTGTCATGAAAGACTTACTGTTAGTGGTTTTGGCTTCATCTGGGGATACAGACCTAAAACAAGCAGATTCAGGACTCTCTATGCCAGTCTCTACAGTGCATTACAGCTTGAAATTCCCTTTATAGGCAATGAAGGACAAACGGTTGTTAAGATGGACATATTTCTATACTGATACCCATTGACTTGGTCATGGTATTCAAATATGACATTCCTAAAATTGCTGAGAGAAATATTTTAGTATAAAACTTTCAAAAGTTCTTATGAAATTATTTAATGATTTGTAGTTTTTTTCCAGTATTTTATGCCTGTGTTTCTGTGCATAAAACAAAGCCCAGAGATTAGTTGAAACTGCTGTTTGCCTTCTGTCTTACTGGTGCCTGTCAGAGTATACTTGTATCAGTAGTGAATGAAGACAATTCAAATAATTTCCTCTTGTTAATTTGTTAATGTTATTAGAACAAACAGAAAATAGTTCAAAATTTCCCCCAAGAAATGAATCATTAAAACCTCACAAATCTCTGGATTTGTTCCACAGAGCTGAAGTCATTACGTTCAAATTTCCAAGGACAGTTGTCATATTACTCTATATATAATATATCACATCCTAGAATGAAGTGCACACCGATTTGAACATTTTTGCCATGAATCAAGTTTCCTGATCTACAAGCATTTCCATTAGACTGATTAGAATAAAAACTTATAGTACTCCTGTAATGTTCCACATCCATTTTTGATATGAGAAATCACGACCTTGTCTTGTCATAGGAACTGTAAAATAGAACTGTTGCATTTATTCAAACCCTGATGCCAATACTAGTAAGGGTTTATGCCATGTTCACAGTTTTTAACAGATCTACTTTAACAAATTTCCCCAAATTTTGGTAGTCAGAAAAAACTCAAGACCATTGACCAAAAGCTGTAGAAGTTAGAGAAGACTTCCTTGCTGTATTGTTCTTTAGTAGACCATATTCCAATACCAGGCAGAGTTCTTTCATAAGTGCTTAGGAGTATAAAACTTCAATCTATTGCAATGTATTTTCTTCAAATTAACAAGAAAAGGATATTAATTTTGGCCTTTTGAGATGTCTTATAGTTTATTTAACATAAAAACCATTGCTCAAAAATATCAGAGAGAAATTAACTTTTTTTAAAAAAACATTTAATTGTTGGAAATTATATATAAACTCTTATTCTATGTCTATTAAATATCCAGAATACTGGGAATATTTTATTTTAATTCCAAGGTTCATTACAAATTTTAAATTCCAAAGGAATTATTTTAAAACATAATATTTTGTGTTCAAGTATTTTTTAAAGAAAATATCTTCCATATTAGTAAAATTTCTCTTGTCTTCAGCTTTTGCTAGATATTGGCACATACTGTAATTTACGATACTGACTTGTTACCTGTATGGATGCTTAAGTTAAATTAATTTCATTAAACAAAGAGCAAGGAATTTTCTCCCTAGGAAAAAATGTTACTGGAAAAAAAACCACTAGCACTGAACAAGGACTTAAATTTTGTTACAAATTATCATGAGACTCAGCAACAAGAGAACAAACAAACAGAAAACTCCCTCCAAAAGTCCCAGAATTTATCACATACTTGTGGGAATCTTTCAAGTGATTAAAGGAATTTAGTCTTGCCTCAGTTCATAGTCATTATGTACAAGACTGCACACAATGAATCTATGCTGATTTTTTTTTAATTAAAAAGATGAACTTGAAAAGTAATGGTGGGCTTTGCTTTCTTTTTCACAGGTATAATTTCCTCCCTGAAATTTAAGCAGGTGCTTGTGCTTAGACTATTTACATTTTAGCATGGTTTTCACACACACTTGATTGCTGATTTAGATATATTTATTATTGTTACCTCTTTTACTTTTTATTCCTTTTACTAATGATGCCAACATATATGCTTATCATGTACTTTTAGACTTTCTTTATTTAATTCTTATAAAACAATGTCAGAGCAGGAAAAGTAGGCACATATCATCTTAGTGAAGTACACCAGGGTCGGTTGAAATCTTAACAACCTTAAGCTATAGCATATTTGTGTATATCTCTTCCAGAATTTAGTTGTATTCCTTAAGGAATTGTATTTAATTTTTTTTCTTTACAAATTCTAATTAAAAGCCCTGACTTCAGACACCAGTAAAAAGAACAAGAATAAAATAATGAAGACAGTGTCTCAAAAAAAAAAATCATATGGCATTAACAGTATATAGTTGAAAGTGATCATTTTATTTTGAAAAGTAGTAAGAATTCAAACTTACTATTAGACAAATGTCTATGTTATCCAATATAGTTCTATGAAGCATATCTTATTGAACATAATAGCTGATTTTTCCTCACAGTACACTGAATATATCAGTTCATTATGCATTTTTCTTTCTTTTTGCCTCATCCTCAAACCTTCCAAGAAGAAAACAAACAAACAAACAAAAATCCAAAAACTCATATCTTGATATCTTGAAGATGGCCTGTAAAAGTTTATAATGTTCAGTTTACTATGGCACAATATTTCAAGATTGTTTGTCTTAGTGCTGCTATCCTTGCCCATATATCCATTATATATCATATATCCATTATATATCTATATATCTATGTATATCTAATATATATCTATATATCCAAGTTATCTAAATTAATCAAAGTAATGGATTTGATAACTTCATTGTAAATTAAATGAACATTTTAATTTCTGTATTATCTATTTTGCTAGCTATAAAGTTACTTGGTTACTTAAAAAAATCCCAAATAATAATGAAGACTACAGTGTGCTCATTGCACTAGCAAAGGAAGCACAAACTTTACAGGGTACATTTAGATATATTTAAGTATCTTCTCTTTTTGTAAATAAAATGTAGATAAACCAGTATAATGTAGATAATGTAGATAAACCAGTATAAAAACCAACACATCTTGTGAAATGATGTAATAACTATCTACCAATATTGTTTTTTTGGGCGGGGGAGGAGGGGAAAAGGTGTCTTTTTTGTGCAACCATCACGGTCTCAACTCCACGACTGCTAATTTTTGTATTTTCTTCTCATGCCTCTTCTGAAAGCAAGATAGCTGTGCATCTTGTAATTCTTACCTCTCTTTTTAATCAGCAAATAAATCCTGAAACCTGAAGAAAATACAAAGTGCAATCCCTTTGAAGTTGTATTTTTACGATAGAATGTTTCTTCTTACAATGTCTAGTTTCAGCATACTCTTCATACTACCTTGCTACTGGCTGTTAAATTCTCGCTATAGTTGATACAAAAATCTGTGTTTATATGTGGTAAACACTTCAGATTATGCAGAATTTACCTGTCTGAGGTACAGAGTCTAACAATTGTTAATTAATGTCCAATCTCCTTAGGAATGTAAGTGAATTGCAAATGTGGATTTAAAAGCCAGAAATAGTTGTATTGACTGAATTAATTACTGCTCTGAAAGATTTGTTTGTTGACACATATTGAATGAGCACTTGTGTTAGAAGCCTGCAGACATATTTCAGCCTGTATTTCTTATCTACAGCAACCCAAACAGCTGGGAATCAAAATATTTCCTTCAAGAGATAGAAATTAGCTACAAAAAACCTGAAAAATATTCAGGAAATAATTGACTGTGTTAAGATGGCACCTAGCATGGTAAGTCAACTGTTTGCTACCCACACCCATAAGGTCCCCCCGCTCATGCTCAGCCTATATACTTTTTTTTTTTAAGTTATCATGGTCTCAAATAGCAAATACAACACAAATAAGTCATATTATAACTCTCAAGAGAGAAGGCAGGAAGAAGGTGTTTTGGCAAAAGACCTATGTGTCTGTCAATTAAGTATACTTTGTGCCTGTGTGCCAACCCAGACATAAAGAGTTGAATAGACTTGCCTGTTATGTCCCCAATTCTGATCACAGTTCATACAGCCAGTTTGATATTTATTGCCTGCCTGCCTGGTACTTTTTCTCACCTTATCATCTTCCTTATAGCATTAAATCACTGCCCCCTTTCCACTCTAGGTTGTAGTTTTTCAGCAGGTTGCATATCTACTGATCAATTGCTGAAACAAACAAACAAACAAACAAACAAAAAATAGCTAAGAAGAAACAATGCAGTCAAAACAATCATGGGAGCTTCCTGCAGTCAGGAGCCACATTCTCCAAGGCAAATTCTTCACCAGTGCTCCAAAAACTGGGTCCTTACCGGTATGCAGTCCCACACATTTGTCCTGACAACCTTCAAGCACATGACAAGTGATCAGATGATGGCCCAAACCATGAGCTTTATGAAATGAGACAAACCTGAAGACAGCTTTATGAATTTGCAGTTCAGGGAGAGGAGTCAGAAAAAGCAAACATCCAGGTCAGAAGGATCCAGGCAGATGAGACAGGCAGTTATTATAGATGGGTCTGGGCTCCCAGCATGAGCTGGCTTGTGGCAGACATTTACTTACGTATGAGAGAGGTGAAAGGAAACTCCCCAAATTATTTTCATGGCACCAAGCAGAAAGAAAATATTACTATACCATTTTTTCTCCTTAGAATCATGCTTCAAATAATTTCCTCCTACTTATTCTGAGGTGAATTTGTTACAAGAGGTCTCAGAGAACAAAAGAAGACATCAAGATTATAGCATTCCATTTGACTTGCATGGATCTAAAAGGAAGATCTAGAACTCTGTAATTTATCACCTGAAGCATAGGATTAAAAAAAAGTGAAAATATGTAAAATATATTTTAAAGGAGCAGATAAGGATAGATAAGATAAAAACACGTTGGATAGAAGGGGAAACAGGAAGAAATAATTGGTTGTTCAATCTCAGCAGAACACAAGCTACCACCCCTAGGCAGGGTGCCACTGTCATCTGCTCTAGATGATACAGCAACTCCCCACTCCTGCTGGTTTTCTGCAAGCAATATGGAATTCCCATGCTTGTGCTGCAGCAAGCTATCATGGTATTGGCAGATGGTTAGTGCAGCTGTGGTCATAAAGATTTCTGACATTAACTCTCAAGCAAGTTCAAGCACTCAATGTTGTGCATGGCACCATTTTTAAAGAAAATACTGTGCTATGGTACTGTTCAAAATAATAAAGTGAGTCAGAAGACAGATCTTCAACATAAGAAGTGTTATTTTTATAAAAATATCAGTTTAGAATCTTTGTCTCCACATTTTTTTCTCATATGATTACTAGGTACAAAATCTGCTGTACCCTTTTGATTCTTGATTTCAACTGATTACACAAAAAAAAAAAAAATTAAGCAAATGGAAAGTAACTGTGTGTCTTATTGATTTTAATTTTTTGGTTTGTTTTGTTTTTAGTTTGCCATAATTCTGATATATTAGGTAGACAGTAGTGAAAATCACTAGTGAAAAACATTGAGGAAGAATCAAACAGCACTGCTTAAAAGGTGATTATTCATATAAAGTCAATTTTTTAAATGAGAAGACAGGTTAATTCAGTAGTGATGTTCCCCATGAGTTCACTACTTACTGAATTGAACTGAACTGAGCACAAAGATATATTTGCAGTACAGTATCTAAATTTTGCTGTCCAAATTTTACTATTGACAAGAAAATTCACACCATTAATCTTTTCACCCCACTGATCTTTTCAATTACCTTATCAAGAATATCATAAGCTTTATGCCAAAGGATTCTGTTAGTTAAAGTTCTTAAAAAAAAGATTTGTAGGGACAAAAAGTTTTCATTTGAAATTTATTATTCTAGACTTTAACAAATCTATCATTTAATGGTGATTACATATATTTACAATCATGAGATGTTTTCACTCAGTTGCAACTTGCCAAATGTAACTGCTCAAAATAAAAACCACTTCAGAACATGTCTACATTTTCAATCAACTTTTCAAGGCTATTTGTTTGTCCAAGTTTAAAAAAAAAGGTAAAGATTTTTTTTTTCCCCACAAAGTTGTGCTGAAATCAGAACCATAGGAATAATCAAAAGTAAGCAGAGCTGTTTTCCTATGTATGAACTAATAAAAGCAAGATAAGACATAAAAAATCCCCCAAAACAAAAAAAAAAAAAAACACCCCTGGTATTTTAATTAACAAGTTTGAATGTTTGACCTTTTGGGAAATCAGTAGAATAGCAAAAAAACAAAATAAAACAAAACAAAACAAAAAAAAAAAAACCAAAAAAAACCCGAAGAAACTCTATTATGACACTATTTTATAACCGAGATTCTACTAAAATTTTAAATATTACATATGATAATTACACAATGTTGAATAAATGTATTCAAAGCATCACTAGAGTAAGTCCTAAGTGCCATTTCCCTCAGATGTGAATAAACGACATCTGAGTCTCAATGTACCACCATCAGACAGTGAAGTGTCTCTTCCCATGATTCACAACCTCCCTCCTTCCCTCTCTGTGAGACAAGCACCCCCTCCTCAGCCCTGAAGGGATGGGGTGGGCAGAGGTGTCTGTTACTGCCTTGTGCTTAAAGTATTGCAGGAAGACAAGTCCTCAGGAAAATGCATATTTTTTTTCCCCCTCCTTGAGGGTGCCACTTCATAATTTCATCCCATAATCAGCCAGGGCAGAAGGGTCAGGAGCTGCTCAGAGAGACAGGCTGATAATCATTTTAGAAGGAACATATTCCTGGCTTCCAGAATAGCCTAGGAAAAATGAAGTTAGGAATTTATTTGCCACAACCTCTCCCAAAGAACCCAAGTGACTGAGATACAGGTTAGAGTGTGACTTTTCCTCTTAATTTTGAATTAACAAATTACCAGTTTATGAGTTTGTTTTGCATCCATTTTGCTAGATCAAAGGGAATTGCTTTCTCATTGCTCCTATGGGCCCTAAGGTCAGTGATTTGGAAGGCTAACTGACAGTGGCTCCTTAAAAGTAAATTCACATTCTTTGGTATGCCTGCATAATAAAGGAATAAAAGCGTTGTCCTATTTTACTCCTGGCTCTGTTTATGAAAAGTTTAGGGCTTTTTTAGTCTTCACTGTATTCAGCAGAAACGTATCTGTAGCTTTAATGCAGAAGAATTTGCCCCGGTCTTAATAAGGACTACAGAAAAATTTCTATTCCTCTGTAAGTTATACATTAATTTATAAGCCTACATTTCAAATTTTGCTGCTCGTTCTTTAGTAGCATTTGTGGTTATCTGGACTTGTAGCATTATTTTATGTAATAAATGCCCAAATTTGAATAGTAGAACATTCATAAATTTAGACGAATATGGCAAGTGTATAGTCAACAGTTCTATTGATTATTCCTTTTTTAGTTTAAGATTATGAATTTTTAGCACTTGCCTTGTTTTAGAATTAATGATCTTATTAAAACAAAACTGCAGGTATCCAGCAGCTGGTACATTTAGTTTACAGGATAGCAGATTTTTCCAAAATAAATGATTCAGTACTAATGTAAATCTCATTTTGCTAATACTGAAATTATAACATGCCTGGAACTAAATATTACTCTTGAAAAAAATTGCATTTGAAATTATTTAAAATTGTAAACCTCTCGTTAAAACTCTCCATTTTAAAACTCAGCTGCAGTTTAATTTCACAAGTAGCACTGCTTCCATGAGCCAAATAATTTGGGCATTGTTAAGAGGTGTTCTTTGCCCAAGGTAATTGCTACTTGGCTAATGATCTATTTGGAAGCTATTGTAAGTTGAGCAAAAAAAGTAATTGGCACAATGAAGAAAATCATTTTCTTGCAAATCAGACATCACAAATGGTAGCCTAGGGCCCTAGACCTGGAAACTCTCATTTATGTATGTGCTTAATTTACACATGAGTAATCCAGCTCCGAAGGCAAGGCTATCTGCTTTTTTTTTGTTTATTTTGCTTTTTCTGCTACTCAGTACTTGCTCCTCCTATGTAATAAATACTGGTAACTTCCAGGTCCTTAGTGGATTTTCAAGATGAGAGTGTGCTCTGTTTTCAGAAAGTGTATGTGTGCTAGAGTCGTGGTCATGCTCTGGGTTTGGTTTTTTGTCTTTTTTTTTTTTTTTTTTTAATCTATAAATAGATTGGTCTGCAGTTTTGGACATTTGGGGGAAATCAGAAGTCTGTAGGCTGTGACTGTTGCTCTGATTAGAGTGAAACAACTTCTTCAAAGCAGGAAGGTCTTAGTGTTTCCCAGATGTAGTCAAAGTCTGCTATACTTTAATCTCCTCTGGAAATTATTTCTGAAGCTTGACCTTCTGGCTGATATTTTTAAAAATTGCTCCCATTGTTATTTTTATATTACATAATCCTAATATGTGCAATTTATACACACTGGCATGTACTCACAGACACACAGGCACAAACACATCCAAGCTATCAGATATCCAATAATTAAATGTCTGTGTGAATAAAACATATTGATTGAAGAATTAATGAATATCAGGAATTAAACACTGCTGCCAAGATTAGCAATGAAAGAGTATAATGAATTTAATTTTGAAGATGAACACTGATTACATGGAAAGAAAAAAAAGGATTTAAGTGTTTCTCAAAAGTCAGGAAGCTTGATTAAAATCTGTATGCCTTTCTCTTTCAAGTGCCCATGAGTGGGTACTTGCAACAACCTACAATCTATATATTTTAGGAATAAAAAAAATTAAAATATTTATTCCTAGCTATGATCAAGAACATTTTTGATGTCTTTGGACAATGAGCCTTTTCTTAAATCAGTCGTTTCTGCTAGAAGCTGGTGGTGGTGCCTAATGGGAGTGACTTAGTGCGGGACCTGATCATGAAAGAGTCAGTGTGGAATAAAGGGCAAAGATTGTACCAGTTTTGGCTGCCACAGAGTTAAACTTTTTCATAGCAGCTTTTATGGTGTTGTGCTTTGACTTAGTGCTGGAAACAGTGTTGTGAAAACAGATATTTTCAAGATTGCTGAGCAGTGCTTACACTTTCTGCTCCTCACCTTACCACAGCAGCAAGGAGGCTGGAAGACCACAGGAAGCTGGAAGGGAGCACAGCTGGCACAGCTGGCCAAAAACTGACCAAAGGGATATCCCAGACCATATTGTGTCATGATCAGCACAAAATTAAAGGGGAAGAAGAAGGAAAGAGCTGCAGGGGGAATACAGAATACTTTACAAGCATACTTACTAGACCCACCTTGTAAAAGTAGCCAAAGCAGGACAAAAAATTGTAGGTGAGAAGCAAGGTAATAATGTTTCCTCTCTGTCTATGAAGGTAGTCTGACATTTAGAGCTACTACCTTCTTCTAGTAAACAAACTAAGAAGTTAAAAAACAGTACTCTACAATGTTAATAGATATCTAAATAGTTACAAATTTGTGCAGTAAAACTCACACAAATGAATGCGTAGAAGTGGCTATATGGTGCATAGCCTGAAGTATTAGAAGTAACTTATGTATTGCTAACAACACTTTCTTAAAAAATCAATCTATATAAGAATCATGAATGTGAATAATTTAACATAAGAAAAAATATTCGGTGCTACTACTTGATATAATGTAATTAAACTTGTATAATACTGACTATTTTGTATATATTGACTATATACATAAATATTTACTGTTTTCTGTATGTTATCTCTTGCCTAGTAAGAGGCAAAATATTTGTTAAAGAGTGAAAAGCTTAGTAAAAATACCATCAGGAGATAGTATTTGGACATTAAAAATCTAGTCCACTGTGAATTCCCAAGTAGAGCAGGGAAAGTAGTGGTACATTATTAAATAAAGAATTTTAATATGATCACAGTGTCTGATATTCACACGCAGTTTCATCTCCCCCTAGTGGAAGAAGCTATGTGGAATGAAACACCTGATTTCCTCCATATTCCCTTATTTCTGCATAACATCGTGCAACTGAATTTGGTTTCTATACAACAGAAGTTCAGGCTCATTGGATCAGATATAATTGCTCACAGTAGTGTATACCACTATCTTTCCCTCAGCGAAAACCTTACTGAATAGTAATAAAGTTACACAGACTTTCTTTTTTCCTTCCAGATAATTAGCAGTTTAAGTGGCTGCAGGAAAGGAGGAAATTCTCACATCTTGAGCCAGTTTATTGGTATGATTTCAAACTACTTTTTAAACATTATTTTTAAATATTTGTCTTTCAGAATAATGGGATAATATACATATTTTTATGTTAGATTATTAAAATATTAAAAGGGACTTAATCTCTAATTCCATGCTCTACAAGATCACTTCTTCTCTTTATTTTTTTTTCTCTCCAAAAGAAAAAATCTTCAAGAAGTTAACTTGAAATTTTCCCATAAACTGTTAAACAGTCTGTATAAGGGATTAAAATGCGAAGTTTAACTTCAAAAATCAGAGTAGTTGGGTTTGGTTGAAAAAGCTCTAAACTTTTTGACTGTAAATTTTAGAATACTTTTGAGTGATTCTTACATAGACTAAGTGAAGAATAACAGAGTGTTAGACAGAGCAAGCTAGATATACTAGGTAATTCACTAAAAGGAGGATCTAAGAAAAAGTTCCTTTAGAAAACTCTCTGAAAAGTTATTTAATTACATAGTTGGTAAGAAAAAAAAGTTGTAGGACTACATTTCAAGTGTTTTAAGCATAAATTAGTTAGGTCTATTGTTGAAAAAGTTATTGAGTGGAGAGTTTGTCATAGCTAATCAACCACATAGGAATTTTCAGGCAATATTATGAGACAGTTTTTACATATACTTTGAAAGGTTGCAGAAATTTATTCTGTCTCATAACCAGCTCTCCCCTGTTCACATACTGAGCATGACTTTCTGCAGCATGGAATATCCCTTTGGCCTGTTCAAGTCAGCTGTCCAGGCTGTGCAGACTGTTCCTGACAGCCAGAGCTTGGGAAACAGAAAAGTCCTCAACTTAGGGTAAGCACAGCTCAGTAATAACTAAAACGTATTATCAACATTATTCTCATACTGCATCCAAAACCACAGCACTGTATCAGCAACTAAGAAAATTAACTCTATCCTAGACATAACCAGATGACCCCCAGGTCTCCCTTCTGAGACAGGAATCTCCAATTGAATTTCTCATTTATTTGTTCCTATATTTGTATAAGTTCAACTAGAAAACCAACGGAATAAATGCAGAACAGAAAGCATGTCGAGGTAGAGGTTAGTTTGTCCCGGAGGAGAGGAATTAAGGAGTGGAAAATCTAAGGAGAAAGCTACTTTGTTCCTTCAGGGTTCCAATGCCTGACAATACAGAAAATTGAGTTAGATTTTTACAGCAGTACAGAGCAAAAGAACAGAAGGTGGAGGTGTCTGACTTGGTGTTGCTGTTCCAGCAGCCACTAGAAAATGATTCTGGACCTGCTGCCATTTTTGATGGTCAGGTTGTATAGTTTGGCTGTTCATTTTTTATATTCAAGGTTCATTCTGTCATTCATAACTAGAGGCTGGTCATCTACTGACTACTTATAGAAACAGCTGATAAATGTGTTGGGCTTATGGCAGCAGTTTTGTTAACTCAGCCTAACTTATCCTAACTACCACAGCAATTAATAAGCATTACTAAAAAAGGCAGCTGTCTATGAGTCTTCTGAAAATGTGCTCTAAACGCTCTGTGTCCTTATAAGGTGAAAGTGTTTATGAATTCCTCATGGAGTAATTATTTCAACCGTTTATTGTTGCAAGTCTACAATGCCTCAGCTGAATTGCAAATTACTTGAACTATACTAATATATGGATTATTCTATTTGTACTTGTGTGACCTATTAAAATACATTAATTTGTGGAATTAAAAATCTCTATTTGCCTAAACCTCCTAAAAAAAAACCAAAAAGGGGAAATATAAAAAAAATAGCCCATTTATTTTTCTGTGTTTTAAAAAAGTGTGAAATTAAACTGGTATCTACAGACTGTGAATTGCTCAGAAAGAGGTTCTGGCCAGGAGACAAGTCCTCCTGACACGTATTTGCCTGCTTGTGCTCTGCCTCTTCTCTGTGTCCTCTCCACCCGACTGTGCTGGACAGATGTCTTGGTGGGCCTGAATGGTAAGTTAACAAATTGCCTCTCAAACTGGAGTGTGAGAAATCTTGTTAAGTTATGTAGGTAATTTTCCATCTATTTCTGAGCTCAGCATCCCATATCATACTACATATTAAAAAATGTAGTAGCTACATTTTTATTGCAAAGTTATACATAAACAGGGAAAGTACCTTGGTACTGGAATTAAATCAACTATACTTTTAAATTACTGTAATGATCTTTTGAACAATTCAGCCTGCAATATCTGGTTTTCTCTCAGAAAATTCCAGATCATTATTTGCATTATATTAGCATTGAAAGAGGTAACTAATTCTAGATATTTACATGCTTTGAAAAATAAGATAATTCAATTTTACAAACTTTTTTTTTTCCTGTCTTTTGGAGGTTTGTGAGTTTTATCTTTTTGGTCTGTTTACCTTATGACCCAAACTCAATTAATTTATTAACAGTGTTGTAATCCATGAGGATGAGACATGAAAAAATGTGGCAGGATGGTGACATGTAAATATCCAATACATATTATGGGGTAAAAGGCTATGCCCATGAGGTGAGGATACCCTGCACTGCACCCTTCTTTTCTGACACAAAGTGTATTTTGCTTCAGTCTCAGCTCCATGTTGAGGGGAACTGTGCTAGCTCACCACTCCACTGCACATGCAAATTTCCTTCCAGAGGGAGGAAATAAAAAAATATGTTCTAGCTGGTCTCTTCACGGAGATAATTGAAGCATATTTTCCTTGCAAATGAAATGAGGCCAACGAGTCCAATCTGCCTAGAGCGGGATGTACTGAAATGCTGAACCAGCCGCAGGGTGTGCTAGAGATTTCTGGATGTTACACTGTGAAAAATAATTGAAGGATTTTTATGAGGTGTATAAAAGCCTTAAAGCATCCATATTTCTTCACTAAGATTTATATAATGAAAAATTAAAGAGAAATATTCAAATTAGTTAGCAGAATGGATGATAAGGAAAATACAGGAATGCATTTGTATAAATCATCCAGACACAAGAAAAATATAATAAACAACATTCAACTAGATTCAGTTTTTGCTGACAAAAAAGAGAGACAGAAACCCCAAGAATACTGTGATTACCTCCGAATTCCTGGGTCAAGACTTTAAATAATTTAAAGCTGGAGAATATTTGCTTGATACCTGAAATAACTATTTGAATCTGTTCACAAATGTGGCACAGTTACCACTCATTAATTGGCTGAGGCACAAGTGCTGAATAAAAGTCATCTTGTAGATCAGAAATGAAGTGTGGTGGCAAAGATGCATGTGAAAAATATACCAATATATTCCACATAATGGTTAATTTTATGTCAGAGTTATTAATCTCATACTTCCAGAAACATTTACATTTGTTCTCAGCTATTATATTTTTTAATTATATTCCAGTTTAAAACCCTATTGAAAAAAAACCCATAAAATTTTCTATAATTAATCAAGTAGATAGTATACACTGAGAACTTCATTATCCTTACCAAGTGTAAAACCCTTTTTCAGGTTAGTTATTTTAGGAGTGATTTTTATTTTTTTTTTTGAGATCATACGCTGTTCCAAATGTCTTTCAAGGCCTTATAATTATCATATTCAGCATTCCCTCTTTTTAAAAGTTAGTGATAATTTCAAAAAAGTTGAACTACATTAACCAGTTTCACACTGGAGTATTGTGATTAGTGCATATAAATGTGTTTGGATTCTTTCTGATATTAGGAAAAATGTGAGAATATCAGCATTTATGTGCATAATGTGGTATTAAATAGTGAAAGCTGATGAAATTGTAACATAACATTTATATGACCTCTTAAATACAGTTAAGTATAGTTATAAGCTAGACACCCACATATGCATTTGCATTTCCCTGGGTCTGGAGACTAAGCAGAACAGAACTAATCCAGCTCTATTATGCAAAAGAACAGAATTTCAATGGCTTGTTTATGAGAGGCACTCTTTCTGTGTATGTGTAGCATATGTTGAAGAAGTATTTGTTACAGACAAGAGAATAAAAAATATTCATAAATTCGTTTGTTTCTCACTTAATCACTGAATTTATATGGAGATTTACTCAAAACATTAAGTGGGATTATACAGTTTAACTGCTCAGTGTTTTTTTTTTAAGAAAAGACTGTTTTCTGTCCTTTAGTAGCTTCCTCATTGCATTATTCTTAACATGAATCAATAGGAAAGAAAAGAGTATAAGTATTATGCCAGTTTATTTTTTCTGTAATGTTGCTTAAACTATTAATCACCCAGAATGGTAAAAACCTAAAACTTCTTCACTGTCAAATGTAATTATTGATTCAAAAATTATCCATGCTACAGAATTCTTTCAAGGTTTTAGCACATTAATAAAATCAAACAAAGTGATGGTAGAACAATATTTAATATTATTGTGCTACCAAGTCACATAATAAATGGCCAGTAATTTGAATTTAGGTCACCTCAAATTCCAGTTAATAAAACTAATGCATCATGTATTTGAGTTAAAAGTAAAATCTTAAGAATTTGTAAATAAATAAAAGAAGTGACCTATTCTCAGGAGTTTCTTGAAAAAATGTATTCTGATTATATAAAAGAAATTTTATTTTTAAAATGTATAACATAATGCATTATTTATAATATAAGCATAATGAAGACTACAGGAGGATTTATGTTGCTGCTATATAATGTACACAGTTAGTATAGAGTTTATGAGTGAAGATAATCATAATTTGATGTCATAGTAAGTCAGGTTAGCACTAGAAGAACACAGATAAAATTAGCATTTTTTAATGAGATATTGGGGAGTTTTGTACAATTCATTCTAAAGAAAATAAATTGTTCTCCTGGGAAATTTTATTCAGCTGTGTTTTGCTATATTCATATTATAGATCTGAATTTTTTAAATGCCTTGTCAAAATTTACTGTCCTAAATAAAACATGGAATTTCTGAAAGGTTACTTAGGACACCTGAAATGTAGTTACATTAACATTCTATATATTCTTACCATTACCGATATTATCATATTGCATTAAAGTCAATTTTTTTGACAGTAGTTCCTGTGACACCACACTAATTTAAAAAAAGCAGAAAAGTCATTATGCTAAGCAAGTAATCACACAGTAAGAGAGAAAACTATCAAGGGTAGTTAATGCTTCAGGGCAAATCTGTTGCAAAAATTATGCTGGGAAAGAAAAAACACAGACAGAAGCCAAATACATGATATGCATTAAACTAAATACTAAAATGGGAGACATGAGAAGTGGATATATTTTCCCTGAAGAAAATTTTCTGCTACCCTTTGGGTTGATGGAGATTTCTCTTCCTGTCTCTTGAACGCACTGAAATGGCTCTTTCTAACTCAAATTCAACAAAATGACTCCACAAACTCTGCTTGTGAAATTTAGTACTCCATTTTAACATCTGTACATCTGTGTGGTCTTATAGTAATTTCACAATTTGCTATTTACTCCTTTTAATAATTCTGCTTTTAGAAAACTAAAAAAAAGGAAAGAATGGTTTTTTTCTATTTAATGGAGACAGGTGTGGTTTGGGTTTTACCTCAGTAAAGATCTTATTTATACATGACATAACAGGATTATTTAGAGTATCTTCAGGATCAGATTGTGCAAAAATTCTGCATTCATCATTTGATGTTTTATATAAATGAAACTTAAGTTCGCAGGTCAGCATAGCTAATTTAAATAAAATAAAATTTTAGTAGTCATTAAAAGGTTATTGCCATACAAACTTTTGTCATGCATCATCTTCTGTACAACACATAGGAAAACACACAATTGAGATACACATTGTTCTACCTGAAAGGCATTACTTTGAGGATTATTTGATTTTTTTTTTGTTATTTAATTTACCTAAAAATATTTGATATCTCTATTTTCAGCCTTAATGCATTTTGGGAATATCTCCTTTTGTAATTAAACTTTGATTGTTGTATTTCCATTTCTCTTGACCAGTAGAAAATTCTAAATTACAGCATTTAGTAGCAGCTTCACTCAAATTAGCTGAAAAGGGGAACCTTCGTCTTTTCATGTTGTGGGCTGTAATGCTACTTCTGAGTTTCCAGCCATGAATCTGTGCAACTCAGCAGTGAAATAAGTGAGGATGTGTGCATGCTATGAAATATGTTGGACCTTATCAGGAGGATAAGTTATAAAGATGTAAGTTACATTTTTTATTGAACTTTGTACTCTGAATCTTTCACATAAGAAACTCAAAACATTTTCTCACCATTCACTCAGAGACACATAGAATCATAGAATGGTTTGTATTGGAAAGGACTTAAAATATCATCGAGTACCAACTCCCTTGCAGTGGCCAGGGACACCTTCCACTAGGTCAGGTTACTCAGGGCACCATCCAGCCTGGGCTTGAACACTTCCAGGGATGGGGCATCCATGGCTTCTCTGGGCAGCCTGCTCCTGTACCTCACGTCCCTCACTGTAAAGGAATTATTCCTAATGTGCAATCTTAGTTTACCCTCTTTCAATGTAAAACTTGCCGCTTGTCTTCTCACTAGAGACACCTGTAAAAAATCTCTCTCTAGCTATCATTTGAGCTGTTAAGCATTGTTAGGACACGGCTTTTGAAGTAAGATGGAAGTAGCTTTTAACAAAAATAAAAAATATTGGCTTACTCAAATACTTTAATCTTAACAAAGATCTCTGAAAACAGTCTTTAAGATACTACTCTTGCTTTGATCTCATTTCTATCTGTCAGCTCAGTGTGGTTAATGTTAAAATGGACAAGCTGGAATATCTGTCCTGAATTTGGCTCTTTGCATCTTCTTTTCTGTATCTCTGGGGGCTGGCACTTTGCTCATAGATGGGCGGATTTTTTTTAAAGAACAACCTGTGTTCCTCATATTGTTTAAGGTAGGGAACTCCAGGCATTACTGCCAAGCTTATCAGATAAACTGCAGAAAACTCCCTTTCTAGTCTTTCATCATTAATGACAGACTTGAGCTGCAGGGCCAATATACTTATCAACAATTCCCTAAACATGCTGCTACTGTGAAGAAGCACAGATATTTTTGTATTCTGGCTTTATTCTGAAAAAAATTTAAGTGCCTAGTATAATGCCATCAGTAACTATCTGGGTTATGCAGTCTAAGCAGGATGTGCAGAGGGAATCAAGACTTAGTGCACTACAGACAATACCTGCCCCAAAGCAAATGCAGTCCCTTGGAGATCCTATGCTCCAGCTTTACACAGAATGACTTTGACATGACTAGCCTAGTATGTCCCACAGCATGCACATCTTAATTTAACTTGAATTCCGATTCTGTATGAAATGACAATATTTTTATAATACAAAATGCCATTTACAAAAATAAATGGTGATCACTAATGGGAAAATGTGCA
>JAOTQZ010000001.1:46962471-46979196 GCA_026546895.1 Pogonocichla stellata
ACACTTTCACCTTTAACTTTTGTGATGATAAGAAATTCAGTTAAAACACTTTAAAAGGTTTTCAAAACAATTTGTTGCCATTTTTTTCCTAATTCTCCTGAAATTATGTTAGAAAATATATGTCCTCTGTAGGTGTGCATGAGAAAAGCAATTATTCTCTTATGAACATGTCTTTCCATGGCTGTACTTAACAATGTACAGACATTCTTCTGACTTATTTGAATTGAAACAAATTGAATTGTTTAAAAACAAGTGAGAAAAACAGGTTTTCAATAAAATGGTTCCCCATTAAAACATTATTTTTAGAAAGAACAGAATCATCTTAAGACTACACTTAAAAAAGGGTGAGTACTGGTAACCAGCTGAGGGAGCTTATTTTTTCACTAAAAATTTTAGAAGAAATCAATGTACAAAAATGACTGAATCTAAAAAATGCGGAATATTTACATATTGTTTCTTTAAAAGCCTCAACAACTATGTCTGGTGTTATTTCTAAGAATCTACTGCTTATCTATATGCTTGAAAAAATATAAGTTATTATGTATAAATCAGCCATATAAAAAACAAATTCACAAAACTTAAAAGGACAAAATATAAGTGAGTTGGAAATTACACTTCATAGTGGAATGGGCTGCCCAGGGAGGGGGTGGAGTCACTGTCCCTGGAGGAGTTTAAGGAAAGAATGGATGTTACATTTGGTGCCACGTCGTCAAGGAGATGTTTGGCCATAAATTGAGCTCAGTGATGTCAGAGGTTTTTTCCAACCTAATTGATCCTGTGATTCCGTGATATAGAGAAGGAATAATGTAGAAGCTATATCTAGGGACCTGAATGAGACTGTCATTCTCCTATAAGATGTCACATCTCCTGTAGAATTTTATAGCACTTCTATCCTCTATTAAATTTTACAGGAGGCTAAAAAAAGCCCTATAGAACTGGTAGTAAGTTATAAAAGACTTTTCCCATAAAGGTTAGTAAGTCCCAGAGGCCTTCTTATAGGCACTGAAGCAAAACGCATGATGCTGGTCTGATGAAAATCGCCAATTTTACACAGAGAATTTCTGACTCAAGAATCAGTGTGTGTTTGATTCCCTAGATGGTGTGAATTACATTAGTCAGTGTTCATTTCCAGGAAGGCATTTGCCTAATGGTAGTACGATGTTTTCAGTTATTTATATTTGTTGACTAAATGCTGTTCTTTGCCAGCTAAAGTCAAGACTTCTGGAGATCTCGCTGCAAGATCAAGAGCTATTAGATCACTGTGTGCATATTTGCCAACAGAAGAAATATGGCTTTAAATCTAGGGCCGTAATTTATTTCTGATCTCATCTATGTACTATATATGAAGTATAACTTGAAAAGAGAACAAAAGTAAACAACACTCTACAAAGTCATACTTGAGTATATTGAATCTACTTATCAAATCATAAAATAATACAATGGCATGGTTTGAAGAAGATCGTAAAGATTATCTAGTTCTAACCCCCTCTACCATGGGCAAGGGCACCTTCCCCTAGACCAAGCTGATCAGGCCCCTGTCCAGCTTGGCCTGGAACACTTTAAGGAGGGGACGTCCACCACTGCTCTGGGCAACCTGTTCTAGTGCCTCACTTTCCTCACTTTTTGTGTTTTAGAGTCTCATGCACAGCACTCAGCCAGATGACATCCATCAGCTTGATGCAGGTGCACTCTATCCAAGAAATATTTACTATAATTTGTATAATTTTTAGTGCCTAACATTTAGGAATTCTGTTCCTTTCTATGAAAAGAGTCTTTACAATCAACAAAAAAGAGCCAAGATGATCGCAGATTTGAGTTTGATAAATAAATTATGTGGTAATTAATTAAAAATAATGATGAGATTCCACTGAATATATCTATTATATTAAATATATGAAAGTCAAAGGCAATCAGGGACCCTGAGGTGTAAAGATACAGCTTCTCATGTCTCCAAGGCTTTCAGATAGTTCCTTCTAAAGCAGATTTGTCTGGGAAAGAAGTAATTGGCTTCGATAGCTAATGTGCTGGCTTCTGACAATATTATACAAAAATGCTTTTTTCCTGTTAGGATTTGAAATTGTGACACTTGAGAAGAGACAGATCAAAAACTCCCAGTTGTGATGAATACTCTCAAGAGATTCTAAATTTTTTAAGTCTTTCATAGTCTTTATTAATTTTTCTGAAGTACTATTTCCTTGGAATCCCATGAAAATTTATCTTTAAAAAAACTTTTCTTATAGTCATTCTCTTTAAAATATTCCCTGCAGGGTAGAAGAGTATAGTAACTGTCACTTACTTGTGGCTGAAAGGAAGCTTTTAAATAAGTCCTTTTGTCCTTGTCCCTAAAAAGAAATAATGGGGTATGAAGACCACAAGACAGTACTCCAAGCATGGGATTAGATTTACTCTCACATAGAAGGTCTGCTATGGACATAACTCTACCCATTGGAATTTACTCATTGGCTGAGTTTTTTAACACTGATGCAGTGACAGAGCGGGGACACCATGCTACTGCACTTAGATTCACTACAAAATGCTACATATAACAGACCAAAATTTATATACACACATGTGTATTTATATACCTATATCTGCACATACATGAAGGATAATTCTGTATAAAGAATGAAGATTTAACTTGATAGCTAGGCACAAATGCAGCTAAAATTACACTCATCTGTTTGAAGTGTAATATTCAAACTGGATACTTGTGATCCCAATGATTGCAAAATAGTCTTAAAAATACTTCATTTCTTTATGTATGTCTCATTGGTTTGTCATGGCATGTTATAGTAGTAGCATTCAGGACAGTTTGTGATGTGACACAATTTGACATATTCTGACTGAAAAACAACATGACTTCATACAGAATGTCAGAAATTTATATTAAACACATGATTTGTTTTGAACTACCAATATGAATTTCAACTACTAAGTATGACTTCTGTTTGCATGAAAGCTAAAGATTCCAACACTGTGTGGCTTTACTGGAGAATTTAGAATATCTTAATTGATCAAAAGATTATAGAGAAGTTTAGCAATGAGTTATTGATGAAGCTTTATTTAAATCATATGTACAGATCCACCCGAAGTTTACTGAAAATAAAAATTACAAGGTTAAAAAATACTCAGGCATAATTACACTTAATGGTAAATCAATACTTTCAACTTCCTTCATAGCCTCTAAAAACATTAAAAAAATGCATTAGTTGTTAGTCCTTTTATATTCTGTTAATGGATTTTTTGCTGTCAGTGCTGTCTTCAGAGGACATCATCCTTAATTATTTTCACTTCTCATTTCAGCAAAGACTTTAGGGAGTGGTTTATTAACCACCAAACAATTTTGCTATAATTTCTGTCATAATTTAAAAAAAAAGAAAAAAAATAAAAGAAAATCTTTATGAACAATGGTTTTGCTGGCTATATTTTGTCCACTCTTATAATGTGTGTTTTTATGACATTGCTGGTTTATGGCTACTTCATTAAAATTTCATTTATAAGAAAAAGTTAAAGGATGAAAAAATACTTTCAGAGAAATTTTCTTAGAAACTGATATAGAGAAGTAAAGAAAGTTATTTTATACAAGACACTTCAGATACAAACTATTTCATAGTTCTTAATAAGAAGAAGCATTTAGCCTAAGATGGAGACATTGTCTTTCAGGTATAATACTTGTCTCATTAAGTACAGTTAAATCTTAAAATAATTTTGACCGTTTCCAATAAATCAAAGATTTTAGAAGTAAAAAATCTGATACCATCCTCACAAATCCTTGTCTCTTAAATAGAGGCATGGATTTGACAGCTTTTGTGGTTTAAGTCCAGCTGGAAATGAAGCTCCATGCTGGCACTCAACCTCCCTATCACCCTCCCCACCCTGGGAGAATGGGGAGGAGAATAACCCTAAAACTTGCATTTTGAGATAAGAAGAGTTTAATTATTGAAAATAAGGTAAAATAGAGTAATAATGGTAAATAGTACTGATAATGACACTGTTAATGATACTAAAAAGGAAATTACAAGTGATTCACAAAGCAATTTCTCACCATCCACAGACCAATGCCAGACTCTCCTTCCCAACACATAATCCATGACTGGCTTTCATCCCCAGTAAGTCTTTCAAGCAGGAACCATGGTATAAGGTTTGATTGTTGCATGTTGCACATTTGAGTCAGTTCTGATTCCAGTATTGCTGTTCTTTTATTCAAGCTCATTCTTCACTGGTGTCAGTGTGACAATCAGGTGGAAGACTGACTTAGATCCCCAGAATGCCACAATTAATGCCTCAATGAATGTCCAAATCTCAATTAATTGAGGTGGTTTACATTTTTTTTTTCTTATTCCACCTTTTTTACTCATAATTTCTATTAATCTGCTACCTGTGTGGGTAGAATGGATAAATATTTTTCTCTCTCTGATTTTGAAGAAATTTTTTCTTGTTTAAAAAAATAGTACTTTTATCTTATTTTTGGCTTGAACTAAGAATATTTCATTTTAGTTATAACTCAGACAAAACATTAAAGAATATTTTCAGTTTGAACTAAGTAATGTAAGTTTTAGATTATTTTATATCTTTTGAGATAGCAAATTAGCTTAAAGAAGATTTTAAATATTTTTCATGCACATTTGAGTTGGTTTCATAGCTTCAGGTCTATCAAAGTTTTCTCAAACAAAACGTGTGGTATGAAACCTTTATATTTTTGTTCTGCTTTACCTCTCTCAAAACTGCAATGGGAATATTCGTTTTTGATTGATCTATACATGAAACAACTCAGATACAATTCTCTCAAAAAGTAACTAGGAGAGCAACTCAGCAACTCCCATCAGCAACTTGTACTTGTCTTATTAAAGTGCACTGTGGTGTAACAGAAGGAGCAGGATGAAATTTTGAGAAGAAAAATATTACTCATTAAATTTAATCTTCTTCATACTCCCCCTCCACACCTTCCAGTGCTGAAATATTAATGTGCAAAACCCAA
The DNA here is from genome assembly GCA_026546895.1 of Pogonocichla stellata. Taxonomy (NCBI): domain Eukaryota; kingdom Metazoa; phylum Chordata; class Aves; order Passeriformes; family Muscicapidae; genus Pogonocichla; species Pogonocichla stellata. The sequence continues at coordinate 46,967,450 of JAOTQZ010000001.1, forward strand.
AACTCGACTAGTATTTCCAGAATACAAAAGATACTCTGAACCTGTAGTCAGATGAAGCCTTGACAACTTAAAAATGGTTTTTGGAAGCTGCTTAACTATCATCCAGGATATAATTACATAGTTTTTGTCTTGCTTTTCAGCAGAAAGTATCATAATAGCAGGAAGTTCCCTAGAAATATCATCAAATCTTGCCTTGTTCTATATCATTATCATTAGTAACAACATTATTAGTAATATTGTCACTAGTTTCATATGTCACCTATCCAGGTATATTATGAATTGACATGAGCTGCGTTTTGTGGATTTTTTTTTCCTTTGGTTTTATTCCTTAAGAGATTACCTCTCTCTTTACCCTTTCCATTCAGAGTACAGATATGAGACTTAGTCAATGCTTTGTTACCTTCTTTATGTAGTGGTTTTCCAAAGAGTAATAAGGATTTAGCAATATTGCAACAATCTGTCAAGATTTTACTTCAGATTTCAGTTGGGATTTTATGAAATTTATGCCCAAGTAAAGGACTTGAATATCAATATTTCTAAAAAATTTGGTTTGATCGTTTCAACAGCTCTGTCTTTCTTACGATGCACAGAAACATGAAAAATACCCAATAGTCTGTGAAAAGAAATCAGAAACATAAGACTGGTAAAAACCTATGTAGAGATGAGCAATGAAGCAGGATTGGAATGTGAGAAAACTACTTTTTTTTGTCCACACGCACATTATTTCATGCTATGCCGGTTGTGAGAGAGAGAGACAGAAAGAGAGAAAGAGAGAGAGAGAGAAAAAGAGAGAGAGAGAGAAAGAGAGAAAGAGAAAGAGAGAAAGAGAGAAAGAAAGGAAAGAAAAGAAAGGAAAAAAAAGAAAGAAAGAAAAAAGAAAGAAAAAGAAAGAAAGAAAGAAAGAAAGAGAGAGAGAAAGAAAGAAAGAAAGAAAGAAAGAAAGAAAGAAAGAAAGAAAGAAAGAAAGAAAGAAAGAAAGAGAAAAACTTCTAAGAATTTTTCCAGTATACAAAATTAGCTGTGTTTGGTGAATATTCTCAGATAATACTTGCTTCTATTAATTAGGTTAATGAGGAGAGGAAAATATATCCTTCTGCTTACATCCACATTATTTCAATTTACACATATATCTGCTTCCTCTGGATGATAAACTGATCAATCCATCTTTTAAATTCTTTTTTGTGCAGAACTGGTCCTCTTTCTTTGAATCTTAGTCAGAACCTCAACAACAAAGTTGATCTATGTAAGCCTGGCAGGTCTTTTAAAGAACCTTGCTCCTGTCTCCTGTCCTTTGTTGACCAGCCATATAAAGAGACTAGGATTGCCTCAGTCCTGCTGCATCCGTATTTCCTGTGGAGTGAAAAGAAGCTTCCCCAAACTTCAAATGTTTAGCATGCGAAGGATATTCACCTTTAGGAGCCAGGCCAAAAAGTCAATAAACATTTAATTATTTCTGAAGCATATGGGGGCACTTACAATACCAATAATATGAGAAAAAGCTCAACAACATTTTCATATTTCCTGGTCCAGACAATGTCCCCACCAAAAGGCCACATAACCCCTTGAAACCGCAAATAATTTTAATTAATTGTTTCTAAAACTAGCACATTATAGGTTGGTGATCAAAGAGGCTATTACCTACATATCATTTAATGACAGAGTGGTGTTAAAGATTCATATGCAGCGAAAAATATGTAGTCATCTTCCTTTTTTTTTTTCATGGTAAACAAAAAAGAGAATATTTTTATTTATAAGTTTCTTGTTGTCTGAAATGAGTTATCTCCACTTGACTGTGCAGCCATGGTAATAGAGAAAAAAAATCCCAAATATTTTTCTGAAGAAACAGAAGGGAAATCCCCAATTTTAAAGATAAAGATAGCTTCATTATATCAATCATTAGCAGTGTCATGCAGAGGAACATTCCTTATATGGCCTTATCTAACAGGATCAACTCTGTGGGAGTCCTTCAATTCAGCTCTTGGGGCAGCGACCCAGGCTACCACTGTGTTATTTTAGCATATCCCAAACTAGCTCTTAGATAAATGGAAATTCTATCTGACACAGGTAGGAGACTGAAACGGGGCACCCTGAGAAGGCCTTTCTATTATTGTCACAGCTCCTGGCAAAACTTGACTTCAATTTAGATCTAGTCAAGGACAGTTTTAAACATGACATCACTGTTTCAGGAGTTACATAGCAGATTCTACTGAAATAAAGTCACACATCCTTGCTGTCACGTTCATATTTTAATAGGGGGAATAAGTATGTAAGGTATCTATGTGTAGGGTACCTAAACCAATATACAATTTACACCCTGTGCATCTATCTAACCCAAATGTAGTCCTATATTCAAATATTCAACTTTTGTTCATTTCCTTTGTTGATCTCATCAACTCTTTGGTCACCAGTCACTTTCCTTCAGAAAGATTTATTCCTGCCTTTATATGTGAAACAAATCTTCCCCTTCTTTCCCTTTTTCCTTGAACAATGCAGAACAGCTAAAGAACCAAAGTTCAAAGTTCTAAAAAAACCCCAATTCTGAATCAGAGCTAGATTTAGGTCAAATGAGGATAAAAAATACAGATATGATTTTTTTGTTTGTTTTTGTTTGGTTTTTTGTTAGTTTTTGTCCAAATATTCCACCTGCCACAGGGCCTGAATAGCAGGTGTTTGAACAGTGATCTTTATCTGGAAAGAACATTGCCTACTACTAATTGGTTATCAGCTTTCTGTTCCACAGATACTTATGCAGCTGGAGGCAGGGCAACTAGAAGATTTTGATTTTATAGGAGCTTTGCTAGGTTAAAAAAATTAACTCCTTTTTTTTCTGTATTTTTTTTCTTATGTGTTATTAATCCTTTCCTTTCCTCCACCCCAAATTAATGGCAGGATGTGGTTTAAAGAATTTATTTGTATTAATTTTTGATATTTTACCTTATCCATGCACATCACTAAGCAATGCAGACACGCCAGACGAATGCCAGTTATACTATTTATATAAAGTTATGTATATTTTGTGTCCTGTAATGGCAGAAAAAACAGTGACATTAGTAAGGAAAAAAACTTATTTAAAGCTGTGTCCTGTACTTTCTGCAGAATACAAGAAAGTTCTTTGAGATTAATAATACTTGCCCACTTTACAGGAGGACTTAATTAACCTCTTAATATCTGAGTACATCAAATGGAAGATGTTACCTAAGTACAATGTATTTTATTCCACAATATATAGCATTATACAGTCTGTACTATTTAACTGCATATAATTGCATCTCTATGGGATATATATCAATTTCCACTATTGGTTGTATTCCCACTGATGTAGTGTATGAACATGGCTTAAACCAGGAAGATTTAATAGATGTTCAAAGACCACGAAGAAGAGTGTGACTGCTGTTCTGAGTGTTTGCCTTTTATTTCCAATTATATAGAAACTATGAAGGGAACCTCTATATTAATATTATATTAGCAAGGGTAAACATATTGCCTTAAAATCTGCAATATTTAATTATATATTTTCTCTCAAGCCAGAACAAAACCCATTTCAGTCTTTGAAGATTTAAGGTTACCTTCATTTGTATTGCTTTTAAATGAAATATGACCTATTGCTTCCAAGAAAATATGGACTTTTATGCCTAGATTTTAATGGGAACAGTCAAGCTGAATGCTGTGTTTACTGGGTCAAGCATTGGCCCTTTTACTCTTGTTGAGTAGCATTTCACTCTTAACAGTCCCACCAAAGCAAATGGAGCTGTTACAGAAGTAAGGAGTTGCTCACTGTGAGCTGGGATCCCACAACTGCCAGTAGTAATTCTTGCTTAAGAAGAGGCATTAATATCTGCAAGGAATGGTAGGCTTTTGACAAAAAGCAAAATTCCAGTGTAACAGAAAAAAAGGGATTCACAAAGCAGGATGTGATTTGTCGAGTCAATTTTGTACCACACACTGTCAGTAATGTCTTCCTGTCATAACATGGCACAAATAATTTTTCCAAACCTTGATGTAGCAAGAGAGACTGTGACCTTTTGAACTTTTTTCCAGCAGAAGAGGAATATGGCTGATTAGTTAGCAATATTGGAGCTAATTGTCCATGAAATTAACTTTAAATTAACTGTTAATTTTTATCAGTTTAGCAGTTTCTCTTGGGAAATCTTGAATAATTAATCAAAGTGACATCTAAGTAACTTTCTAGCCTGCATGTTTTGCAGCATCATCAAATAGAGTGTTTGTCTTTTCCAGTGCAGACTGTAGACTTCCCAGCTGTATTAAAAGAAGAACATCCTCAGATACTGTAGCTGAGAGATAAGGCCTGTGTTTATTTGAGACTTAAGCCACTTTTTTTTCTGTTTTAAACATCTTCTTGTCGTTGCCACTGTTAGGGCCAAGCACAGCTATATTGAGAAGAATCACAATCTCAAGGCAAGGTGTAGTTTTCTTCATCCTCTTCATCCTGATCACCTTCATGTCGTCCATGGGGATAGAGATGTCCTTCAGAATGAGATGCTTCTTCACCTTTCCAGGGGTGGAGGTGGGGCTGTCTGCATGGTAGTAGCTCCTTCTCCTTCTTGCCCTTTCTGAAGCCTGGGGTGATATATGCTTTCTTCCAACCCTCAGGCACCTCTCCTGGTCTCCATGACCTTCCAAAGATGATTTTGAGTGGCCTCACAATGTGCCTGCCAGCATTCTCAGCACTCATGGATGCACCTCGTCAGTGATGCAACCAGAGTTTTTAAATGGTGCTGAGAACAAAGCTAATATGAACAATCCCCAGTATATCTGACTGTCAGTACTGTCAAAAGATCTTCTTTAAAAAAAAAAATCTTGTTTTCTCAACACTTAATCTTTTTTACCCAAATGTTCACAAGTAAGTAAGCAGAAACTTTGCTATCTTCAGCTCCTCTCTGAGACTGTGGTGAATCAATGATAGTTTCTTTTCATTGCACAAGACTGGCTTAGAGACATGGGCAGGAGGTTTGCCAAGGCCACCTGCCCCAGGTCAGCCAGGAAAAGGGAAATGACCCACTGGCTTTGTGTGGGGGGCACAGCAGCGTCAGGGACACAGCAGTTTGGTATCTTTCCTTCCAAGCTGGGATACATTTATTATTCAGAACTAGAATTTTAGGGGACGAATATAAGAGAGTGGGGACATTGTTTCACAGTGTTTGCTAACACACCAGGCAAAAAGCATTTTGTACTGATCTGCAGAGATGGTGGGCACAGGTTGTGTGTATTTGTTATTATGCTTTTTAAAGGTATTAATCATCAGCCTTGTACTGAGCTTTGCACTTTTCTCTGCAAATAACATCAAAAGAGAGGTTTAAAGCTCTATAACCTCTATAACTCAAGAACGCTACTCTTGAGTATTTCTGTTTCTTGTTTTGCTTTGTGGTCACTAACCACAGGAGAAATTTGTCTTTTTTACATATGCTGGAAATAATTTACTGACTTTAGAAATATTAAACCATAAGAAACCCCCTACATTAAAGTAACATTAAGGGTCTGCCTAAAACCCACAAAAAGCCAGGAAATTGAGACTTTAAGCTGGAACTCTGATCTGATACTCCAACCCTTATTTACCTCATAGGGTATAGGTGTCTCCAGCGAGGGGAGTGGGATACAAATCTTGGTTGCCTGGGTGCTCCTGTTATTCCCTTGTCTTTTCTCACCAGCTGAACACCACTATCAGTCAACAAGAAGCACCTGACCAAGTGATAACTTTTGGCACATCTTTAGATTTCTAACAGCACAGATGGTTATTGTTAAAAAGAAGGGGAAAAGCTCAAGGTCCCTTCTCACCTGAGAAGTTGTCAGCTTCACAAAAGATTTTTGTCTCTACAGCCTAACTTGTGTTGTTGAGCTTGTTGACAAAGGAATCTGTGGAGGCAGACAGGATCAGTAATTTCAAAAGAATTAGACAAACTCATGAACAGTGTGGTGGTAAAACCTACCAACCAGATACCTAGTGAGTGGTCTACCTCTAGGATCTCTAATAACAGCTGTGGATGCTGAAGATGTACAAAATATAAATATATATATGCCAGACTCACAGTTCTGTTGTCTCTGACATCAAACGAGAGTTGATCCAAAAGGGCTTTACTCATGTTCTTATTGTTTAACTGTCCAAAATGATAATGAATGACAGTGGCACCCTTAATTATTATTTATTCTTCTAATTTCCCTTGGGATGGGCTTCTTTTTGATAGTTCAGACCTCAGTCAGAACTATTGAGCGAGACCTTTCACAGCATTGCTCTGCCTCAGGAGCTGTGCCACAAGGAAAAGAATAAATAATGGTCTGTGCTCCTCTGCTTGTGCTGAAAAAACACTACCTTGCTCAATCTACTTTATATTTAGAGCAAGGTGCAGCAAAGTTCTGTCCTGATATGTATTTCAGCTTTTCTCCTTTACCAACAAGGGGAGGCAGCAACAAAGTGGTGCTTTGCATCTTCTTTCTTTGCCAGTCAGCCAGAGGGAAACAACCAAATTGGAAACCACCATGAAGTACTTGAGACAGCTGTTTCAGAGAAACAGCTTGTCTGGACCTGATAATAAGAGTTCTGTTTATATCCCCCTTTTCAAGATTAAAACCACCAGTTCACTGGGTGGTTTAGATGAGCTGGGTTCATCTAAAGGCAGTGAGATGGTTTTGGAGGTCTTGAACAGGTACAGAACTGCAACCATCTTTACTGTACTGCTAGATGGAAGCACAGTCTTAACTAGATAGAGAGCTTTTTTAAGAAACATGGATACAGCAAAGAAAATACTGCTTTGAACTGAGACCCATTGTCTCCTTTATTAGGACCAGCAGAAGCTGTTAAATGACATATATATCTCTATAGGCCAATAATAGTTAAGTCAGGGACAAATGTTATGCTGAGAACACAGTCTACACCAGTAGAATATTATAACTAATATTGTACCTGTGACTTTATTTGCAGTGAAAGATAATTCTGATAATGAAGTGAAAAGTGTGGGAGAAACAGTAGAGCTGACAATTAGCAAACAAAACTCTAGTATTTTACAGCATTTATATTCTGTAGTATATTTGTCCTTATGCTTCAACCACTTTTCTGTGACAATAAAGACTGCATGAAGCTTCATTACCATAACAGTGTAAATTTGCCAGGTGTCTGACAATAATTTCCAGGCTTGTGTCTGCAGACTGCAAGTCTTTGTGAAAGTCACCAGGTGTGAGAGGATTTGGATGGTGAGATCAGTTGAGATTAGTGAATGGAATGTATCAAGGCAGGAAGAATCTGTACTATCAAATACATTTTCTATTAAAGACATTACCTCTGTGCTCCCTCAGACAAGGGGACTGCTCATTATTAGGCTTTAGATATTCACATGATTAATTTAAGGCTTATACATTTTGCCCCACACTGATAATAAAGATTACGGTCATACCAGTGCTTTGATTTTTCCTCTTGGCATTGTCTTCTTGTTTTTTTTTTTTTTAATGCTTTGAAGAGGCAATATTCTGAAATACTGTGCATGGAAACGATAAAGTGCTGGATGTGACTTTACTTTGAACAAGTTCTCCTGCAGAGTATCATATTTAAGTAAATTGCCATCAAGTACAGCAAGCAACACAATCATTCACATTCAAACAGAGCCTTTTGATCATGCTCTACAATGCAATCAAGAATCACATGAGAATTCAAGTACACACCAACCTCATTCAATGCTAACTAGGTGACAGAGAAAGAAGAATTAATTGTGGATGTCAACTAATTGGCTGGTGCATTAGCATACAGAAACAGACATTAGTTGTATGTAAAAACTGTATATAATTTTAACAGGCTCGTATGTTCACCGTGGTCTGCCAATGTATGGTTACTCACAGCTGGAAGATTATTAATAGTGTTTCATGTGGGTACACATACACTCCTGCTCCCCCCATTTTTCTCAGATCAGAAAAAGCTTTGGAGCTTTTTATCCACCAGGCACATTAAGGTCACCAATTGGGAATTGTTAACTGATGGTTTAATTGGGGAAATGTATAGACTCTGTTGAACTTCAGCCAATAATTTAGCAGATAGATTTATGCAGAACAACAGATGTGGAGGTGGAATCTCTGAAGGAACACATGGTACTGGCATAGAACTATCTCTGCCCCTATTTAAATTACAAGTGGAACAGAAATGTGACAAGGAGGTGAGAACTGATGCGATCTGAAAATATCCCTTGGATTTAAAAAAAGGGCATATTGGAAAATAAATCTTTCTCTGAGACAATATTCATCCTGAATTCACACAGACATAGGAGCAGCCTGCAGTTATAACCTTAGCCATTGCTAGTGCCACTCATTTGCAAACAGTTTTGCAAACTATCCATGAAGTCACTTCAAGTGTTTTCTCTGAAATTTCTTGGAGGGTAATTCTATCCTTCCAAACCCAATCTGCAACTTGCCTTTGTCAAGTAGGATTGCTGGAAATTGGCCAAATAGTGCTGTTTTTTTTACAGTGCATTTGGAAATAACAGTTGTGTCTGATGTTCAAAGTAAGTTCTTTGAGACTGTGTGGTTCTATTTTACCTGCTCTTTACTTGACCTCTCCAGCAGGCTATGAATGAAATCCTGAACTAAAAAGAATCACTAATAGGACTTCCATCAACTCCCTCTGCTGATAGGAGCATTGATTAATTGATGAATCGTGCAAGAAAGTATGGTTGTTGGACCTATTCTTTCATTTTTTTCTTACTCTTGGACATTGTTTGAGCCAGTTTGGAAATACATGCTTTGAAATCCATCTTTCAAAGTGTAGGGAGGCAGTTTCTTCCATCCTGAATCCTACCTGGAAATGACCATGAATAAGGAATACCATTCATTCTTTCTACTGGGCAGTGAAATAAGTTTGTAAAAGAAACTACCCATCTAACAGGCCCGTGTTGAAGTGCATCACTCCTTGAAACCTGCTGGAACAGCCAGTTCCTATGATTTAGTGAGTTACCTGAAAGAGATATCCATCATGGCTCTCTTTGCTTGTTGGTGTACTCATTCTATTTAAAACTCCCTACAGTGGAAATTGCCTACAGGCACAAGTAATCATGGCCTGGAAACACCATAAGCTTAGTTTTCCACTTCCTCCCCTTCTTGGGAGAAGAAATTGGAGTGAACAGCCTGTGATAGCCTGACTATTGCTGTCCATCCCTAAATGAGACTGGCAACACTGAGTCTGTGCATAAAGGGGACAACTTCTTAAGAGTAGTTCCAGGACTCCCTCCTAGCACTGCAAAATTAGCTCTGGCCATGGGGATTGCAGTGTCTCTGCTTTTGTGGAACAAGTATATAACATTTTCTTGGGATGACTATACATTCCTTTACCATTTAGGAATGAGAAATATGATGTGGAAGATTTTACAGTTTTCTAGTAGTTTAAATCTCTAGTTCAGATTGAGGCTCCTCTTGGCTTTACTTTATTATGTTTGATATGGGAATTTTTGGTCAGGAAAGGAATGAAAGGAACTGTATTCAGGATGCACTCAGGCAGGCATTTCTCATCACAGCTGAGCTCAGTCAGAGACTATCTCTTCCTGTTCCTCCACTTCCCTCAGTTCTTAGGCAACCATCCTTTACTTTGCTCTCTCGTTTGCTTGGAGGAGGCAAGGAATGACTGGTTAAAAAATTATTGGATCAAAAATTTCAAAGTGAATCAATTCCTTTTTTTGTAGACACATCAGAAAGACTTTATGCACAGTTGTGGGAGTAGATTTTAGGGAGCACAGCCTCTGGGAAATTGAAGGAAGAGAAGCTGGGCATAGACTCAGGAACAGCTGTAGTAGATACTTGACTACACTTCATTTCTAGCTTCTGGTTCAACGGGTTATAGAAGGCACATCACATCTCACACTGGCGCTGGATGTGTTCCCACTGACATTGGAGGGAGGAGCTAATCTATGAATAATGCTGACTTCACATTAAACTCTGTTAAAAGTTAGGGCAAACCAGATCCTTTCTTAAAAATAAATGTAACTATGGATTTATCTGAGATTTCAAGACTCAGTGATGAGAACTTGTGAACAAATAGAATAACATGTTTCACATCCTGTGTGTGTATGTATACATGTATACCAGAACATGTATGTATGCCTAAGGGACATAATTGCACTTTCTGTTAGGTGCTGCACAAAGACAAAAATGTCTTGATTATTTTGTTATCTTACTTTTTGATAATTTAAAATATTGCATTCCTAAACGTGTATACATTTGATTTTGAGATTGGATGAATTTGACATTTTATCCACCTTTCCTTGATTGTGCAAAAAAGTTTTTACCAATTTTTAGCTAAACATTTTGTTCCTTCTTTCCAGGAGCAAAAATACTTTCTTTTTAACAGCATTTTTTTTAATAGTATTTGACCCATGTCTCTTTTTTTGTTGTGATGAAAAATTACATTTCTTGTTTCTGAACTGAGCTGATCAGCTAAAGCAGATCAGTTTTGAACAGTCCATCTATTCTGCTTATCTTATTGGTGAGCATCCCAAATTGTTTGTGGTATTGCTGTCTGCTTTTCCATATGAGGAAACAGAATTAGAAGAGTTATTAGGCATCAAAGGAAGATCTATAAAATACATGAACTGATTACATGGGTAGAACATTCAGAATCTGTCATCTGCAGGTAATAACAGTGACCTAGCCTTGGATGTCTGTGGCAGAGAGAGAAGCCAAACACAGCTGAATGCAGTGTTGGAGACATTCCCTGTTGGTACAGCTTTGGCCCCACTTTCCAAAAGGTGCTTTGGACACAACCTGTATCATGCAGATGTTCTTTAGGTACACAACAGGCATCCTTTGTGATGGTGGCCAGTCTGTGACACCCCTATAGAAGGGGAGGAAACCTCTGGGTAAGACAGAACCAGTGCAGAGGAATGTACTGATCAAAACACTAGAAAGATCTGCTATTTCTTTCTCCAGCCCTCCTGGGAAAGGGTTCAACATCCCAGATGTGAAGTATTGGACTCCTGTCATTCTCAGAACCTATTTTTTCAAGTATCTCAGGTTCAGTGCTGTTTCCCAAAAGGGTGACACTAGCTAGGGTAAAGCCTTGCATTCTCTGAAGAGACAGAATTTAGTAGCCTGGACCTCCACACAAGAAACTTAAAGAAATGAGTGAGCTCTATTGACTTTCTTTGCTTTTTCTTGGTTTTGTTTCATTTAGTTTTAGGAATGTTTTCTTGAAGATTTGTTTTGCATTGCTGTGGCTTATATGCTGCCACATTTTGACTCTTAACCCTATTCTGAACCTCTGTAAGCATGCTAGATATCAAAGAAATCAGCCTAAATATCCCTAATTTAGAACATATAGAAAATTCAGCCTTTCAATAAAAAAACAACTTGCTTACACAGACATGAGAATATTCATTCTAGTGGGCATTTGAATTCCTTGGCACTAGCACCAATACTTTAGAGTATTTACCACGCACTGAGGATGCTCTTCCTCAATTCCTTAAATAGAAGGGATATGTTAAACCTAGCTCTGGTGAGTGGTTGAGGAACATGAATAGTTTCTTCCTTTCTCTTTGCAGAACTCTGAAGGTCTAGCTTCAGAGGCAGATGGAGGCATAGAAAGAATGACTGAAACTCCCTTCAGATATAATAGGTTACATGAGACAGCAGAAACAAACAGAGCTTTGATGAGCAGGGCATCAGAATTCATATGAGATGAAGTACACAGCACATCCTACAGCTGGGATGGTAGATCCCCTTCCCTTCCCTTCCCTTCCCTTCCCTTCCCTTCCCGTCCCCAACCC
>JAOTQZ010000001.1:46990998-47007112 GCA_026546895.1 Pogonocichla stellata
TTGGGTTTTTTTTTCCCTAGAAGGAATAAATATCAAATCTCTCATACTAAATGATAGAATGATTCATCAGAAACAGTCCAGTTTTGCATTTGAGACTGGATAAACCTAATACAGGAAATAAGGCCTTGGGTTCATCTGAGTAGCTTGATCCAGATTAGATTAGGGTTTTCTAGCTCTCTGAGAAATAATTCTGACATAGCTTAGCTTGTTATACTTGTCTGCTTCTCTCTGTAGTCTAGAGAGAAATGTTTTGTTTTTGAAAACTCAGTCTTGCACTGAATCTTGATCTTCTCAAGTGGACACTCCATTTTCCATTGCTAAATGAAAAAATTAATAAAACATGTTTGAACAAAAAATACTATATTTTCCTTTCCCTTATATCTGTCAAAGTTTCTTGGTTAACCAGAAAAATAAAATAAAGAATATGAAGAAAAGCTGGGAATTAGTATAGTTTAGAAATAATGCATTCACAGTGCCAGAGGATGACTTGATGTAATGTACTTGTTTAAGATGACAATGAAGAAAACAAAACAACTTCTATGTGTCTCATAGTAGGCATCAGATCAAGAGCCTGTTTGTTACATTTCAAAAGCTAATAACAACATCCATTTAAAATTGAAATACCTCTCACAGTCAAGATTTCTATTTCAGTTATGTCATGGCAAAATAGTTAGCTTGGTTTTAAGAAGTGAAAAAAAAAATAGGGAAGGTACTCAAGATATTTAAGAACTGTAATAAAATACTTTTTAAAAAGAAGATTAGGCATTTTTTCACCCAGTTTTCACTCAAGAAGAAAGAAAATGTTTTTTGATTGGGAATTAGTGGATATAAGTTTAAGGCTTTGATTATCAGAAAATCAAAATATTTACCAGTCGAACCTCTTCATAAAAATCTATGGTTATATTTTCTCAAGTTTTCTTTGTAACTAGAAATATATATAAAGCACAGTTTTTTGGTTTACATTTTTAAATGTTATTTGTAATTTAGGCAAAAACATATTCACTGCTAATTTATAGAATTTATTATATAAATGTCACAATTATGTAAGCAAAAAGACTCTCCTGGAGATATCAAGGACATTTAAGGTAGGCTTCATATGACAGTTGCCCAAAGACAGGTATTTAGTGCTATCAGAGATTCCCTATCTGGTATGTAGTTTTGTTTTCAGAAAGGCTTGAGTGTTTGTAGGTCTTACCTCTGAGCCCTAGGTTGATATCATGAATACTGCAGAAATTACCAGCTTCAGTACATGTCTACTTTTAATCCACTTGATAGTTACTTACTCTTCAGTGAGCACAAATAGGAATTTAGGTAAGTAGGACTCAGTTTGGCTGACTCTGCATGCATTACATTTAATTATCATTTACACAGGAGCCTTAAGTCATACAACCTTCAATGATGTCACTCTGTGTCACTTCCTATATGATGATATCAATGACTCTATTTCCCAGTTACTTCTATTACATTTACATTACTAGCAAACATGCTAGCTAGCTACCATAAATTATCAAAATTTAGCTTCCAAACAATGAATAGCCAAGTATAAAGAATTCTATATCTGTACTCCTCTCCATCTTTTGTGTCTGATTCTGAATGAATAAACTTAAGGACTTCTTTCCAGCTAGTATTCCCACTTTTGAAGTCTGTTGACTTCAGAGAAGTGTTATGTTAAATGGCTTAGGATATAAGGCAATAGTCCGGGAAAATGAGTTGGATGGAGTAAACTACTGAAATAGGCAGGAGCTAAACTGATAAATGAAGAAGACAAATTTTAATTAGATGTTAATATTGGTATTAAAATTTTTGAAAGATAATGAATTTACCTCAGTATTTCAAAAGTTTTGTTTGTTTATTTAAAACTTTGAGAAGAAGGACAGCATCTGCAGTCAAGGTATGTTTGTGCAAGGACAACTGGTACTTTTAGAAATGTAACGCTGTGTAACATGTTCTGTATTAAACCAATTATGTTATAGTAGGAAAAGCTGGTATTAGCAGCCTGATAAACATAAGCATTATGTTTCCACATTAGCTTTCATTTTATATTATTCAAAACATTTGATAATTATACTAAAGGCGTATCATAGCTCTGATTTCTCGCACACTGTCACCTCTGAACACTACATATTGAAAATGGAGATGAAAACATTGGAATAAAATGTTCTCAACATTTAGGTATTATTTATACAAAAAGCTTCAGGAGATTTTTAAATTATACTTTTCTTCTTCAAACAGTGAATGAAATGGATGGGTGTGTTGGGTTGATGTGGCCAGAAAATGTGTGTGCTATCACCATCTCTTAAAACTGGATGGGGTAGTGATTCCTTATCTCTGTGGCACATATTATCTGCTAATGGGCCATCTTTAAGACAAGATGGGACAATCATCTTTATCTTTTCCACAACCCAGTATCCCTCCAGGAAGATATCATCTGCTGGTGGGCCATTAAGTCCCACTGCATGACTGATAAAATTCATCCCACTGGGAGATGCTCCAGCCAGAGGGAGGAACCAAGCCTTTCCTACCTAGATAAAAACTGAGATATTGAACCGCAAGATATCATCTTTCCACTGGATTCCAGAGGAAAACAGGACCTTTTCCACATCATCTCTGGACCTTCAGAAGAAAACTGCACCCTTCTACAGGAGCACTGGTTCAGCTGAACCACATCTGCCACTGCAGGAGGACTGCAGCCACCACTTATTGGGACTGGCACACACACCCTGACTGACGGGGTGTCAGGTTGTATTCTGACTCTGTCAGAGTTTTGGGATTGTTCTTTGTAATACTGTATCTCTATTTTAATTTTCATAGTAAAGAACTGTTATTCCTAATTCCAATATCTTTGCCTGGAAGCCCCTTAATTTCAAAATTATAAAAATTTGAAGGGAGGGGGTTTACATTCTCCATTTCAAAGAGAAGCTTTTGCCTTTATTGGCAGATAACTGTCCTTCAAACCAGGACAATGGGAAAGAACACAAAAGAATTGTGCTTATTGCAGAAGGTTTAATAAATTCTCACAGCAGCCTGTATTGCTAATAGCTATTCAATTTGTAAGTTAAGTATACATGTGTTTATTTATTATCTTCTTAATTAATTTATTTCTAGCAATTCCTACTTCTGCTCCAGAAGGACACGAGGCATGACTACATAAATTTTCCATTGATTTCTTAAGCTGAGGTGGGATTCATCTCACCTAGCTTTAGACAGGTATAATGTAGATATCTATATCTGACTAATCAAATATTATTTGTAGTCATTGAAAAGAAAATAAGTTTCTGAACCACTTGTTATGTAAGACTACTTTAAAGCAGATAAAATATTATTAATCTTCCCATTGTTTTCAAAGGGAGCCTAAAGTGACCAATTTACAAAGAGAAGTATGCAGGTGAGCAGAGAAATCTAAACTCAAGTATCTGGTATAAATATATTTTTTAAAAGTTTAAAAAGTAAAAATGCGTTTGAAAAACCCTTGCAAACTCGGAGGTACAATCTTACAGATCATACTATAACGTTTAGTAGCTTAAGACCCGGATTTTGTATGTGAAAATAATCTGTAATTTTTTATTGTTCTACATTTGAAATCCAAAATCCACTAAATGATTTAGGAGTGTTGTGTGGAACTGAAATCTATTTAAACATTTTACAGGTCTCCGATGTTGCAGGATGTAGTTGATGCCTTAATGTTGTTGCCTATTTTGCCTTCTGGCAACACAGTAAAAATATGCTGATTGACTACATCAACAAAAATATGTTCAGATATTCAAAGAATAATTCACAGTTGCTGAAGTGTCATACTTAAAGAAAGGAAATCTACAAAGCAGTGTATATTTTCTATCTGGGGGAAAAAAATAACAACAACAACAACAAAAAACTTTGAAAGATTTATTATGATTTAATGGTTTACTACCAGTGCCAATCCATGCAGTGAGATGTAATTACACAGCTGAAGACTGGACATGCTGTCCAAGTTTCAGGAATCTAGAGGGTAACAAGTAGGAGGAATACAAGTTAATTCTTGGATTAACTGCAGAATTATTTTATTCATGTCTTGTTTCCTTCCTTCTCTGCTTCATTCTTCTTAAAAACAGTTTTCCTTTCACCAGCATATTGCCATTAAAGCTGGAAAATTGCAACAGCTGTGTAATACGTAAAGAATCTTTACAAATGGCCCAAAATGCTTTTCCAGATTTTCATTTCAAAGACTTTAGATTTAATGCTGACTTGTCTGAATGGTGCATCATTACATTCTGAATATTAGGAATGCTTAGCACGCTTTTCATAATTTTCTTAGTTTGAATTAAGCTACTTATGTTTTCGTGCTCCAAATCAAAATGTTATGATTCATTAAATTATATTAGGGATTTTCCATTAAAACATGTACATATTTTAAATTTCAGACATCACTGTGCACAAAAGTAGAATAATTTACAGAAATTCTGTCTATTTACAAAATATTTTGGAATACTAACACTTAACTCTAGCAGTGTTTTGGGAAACATCAATGTGTCTTGTTCAAGATATTTGTCAAGGATCTAGTGAAGAGACACTTCACTTCTAAGAAGTGAAGCTTTCTTTTGACTGTAAAATGGAGTTGACTAGGCAATATGAGGCTGGGGCCCCTGGCAGCCACAAAATTGTGGCAGACTGTAGGAATAGGCCAACAGGAACATCGGGAAATTCAACAGTGATACAGGCAACCTGAGGAACAGCTTTGGGAAAAAATCCCTGTGGAGAGTGAACTGGAGTCAGAAATATGCCCTGGCAGCAGAAACAGCAATAGCATACAGAACTGTGTTAACAGCAGCACAGACAGCAGGTCCAAGGAAGTGGTTATCATCCCATTTACTCCACACTTGCTAGGTCACAGCAATATTACTGCATCCACTTTGGTGCTCCTCAGAATGGGACAGTAAGGTGGAGTGAGTTCAGCAGAAGGCCATCAGAACAGAATGCAGCACTTGCCTTGTGAGGGGCAGCTGAGGGACCAGGGCTTGAGGTCTTGAAGACTGCTGAATAGTGCACAAGGTTTCCCAGAGAGATTGTGCCTTAGGAGTTTCAAGACCCAGCTAGACAGAAACATCTTTGGACCCCAAAGATGCCCTGTATCAAGAATGAAGACAGACTAGAGTCTTCCTATATTCTCTTCCCACTTGAATTAGTCTATGTAGTGAAAGGAAAGCCTTTGCAGAAAAAGGAAACCAGATTCAACGGCGATAGTCTGGGACGAAGGAACTTCTGAGATTAAGACAAGAGAGATATTAAAGATAGGTGACTTTCTGAGGCCTATTTAGCCTCTAATTTATTATAAAAATGACAGTGATATTACCATCTCTGTTTTATGTCTCTGCTCTGAACAAGTAGGGGATTACAGGCAGGTTAATTTAATTTACATTCTGATAGGCACAGCTAAACAATGTCCTTATGTAGAGTTCAAGGCTTATGGCACATTTTTGACTCTGACAATCTTAGGCTGCACTATGAAGTTTCACAGAAAGTGATCAAAACACGGTTGAGACACATTTAGGGATCTATTAACATCTGGATCAACTGCCTGCAAAATTCTTACACAGATCAGGATTGAATAAAGAGTCACATTTCTCACAAGTTAGTGAAAGCATTTAGCATGAACCCTAATATAGGAGAAAAATGTTCTGGCACAGTAGAGTTCTTGTTAGTTCAGTATTCAGAGCAGATTTCAGCTCAAGAATGTAATTGCAACTTTTAAATGCCTAAATAAAGATGCCTACTTCTGGCATGTAATATTGACAAATAGTAAAGTCAGATATATGTAAGACCATTTTTGATGGCCAGTGTCACCAGTATGGTTTCTAGTTTTTCATCCAGAAAAGGTCTTGTGCCTTAAATCTTTTAATTTGACTAGATAGTTGAATTAAGCTCTGGGTCTTTATATCCCAGCTATGGTCAATGAGTATCCACGATGAAATTCAGCTACTGAAACTTTAGATGCGTTTTGATATCTCACCTAACCTCCAAGTGTATAAGTTTTAAATTAACCATCCAAAAACATTGTTGGAAAAAGATGCTCGTATGAATATTGCAGATTTAAATATTAATAAACTTCCACAGGATTTCTGTGTAAAAGTTGTGCCATGAAGAGCACAGTCTCCTTTTCTTATTTTTTCTGTGATGAAAGTCAATATGGACTTGAAGTGTTGCTAAAGGATACCAGACGATTGCAGACCTGCTTTTCAGCTGCTAATGGCTAGGACTTGAAGCATGCTACTTATTTTATACAGATGAATCCTTGTCAGCAAAGCTAGCCAGGAAGAAACACTCACATATTTATCTTCATGAAATGGAGTGAACCATAGGGTAGGATGTCAGCTTTAGTTGAGTTTGAAGTTTGAAATTTTTGTCCCTCAAAGATGTAGGTTTCATCATATTAATATTCATAAAAACTTCCTCTTGTTTTTTTAGGTACTTAACTCTTTTATCTGTTAAGTAAAGAAACAGGAAAGAAGATACAGAAAAGAAACAGGTAAAGGTACAGGAAAGAAGAATTAACTATTTAAGTGAATGCATATTTATGCATCATATATTTTCTAACAATAGGCAAATATTTCCTCAATTTATTATGAGATTAAACTTTCTATTTCTCAAAGCAAGGTAGTGATTTCTTGCATTGACTTAAGCACATTAAAGATTAAAGAGCTTGCTGGAGAGTTACTGGGGAACTTCTTTGGTAATCCCAAATGTATACAGCTAATATGAAGTGTCTAGTCTGTGTATTAAAAAAATTGTCCTTCATGGAATGGACAGCTCTAAATATATAGAATTAGAAACTGCAGGTTAGGCTCCTCCTCTACTTAGCAAGTATAATGAACTATCAGTCACAATTACAAACACAAACTGTAATCAGATTCCTGGCAGATTAAGAAGAAAAAAAAAAAAGAGAAACAAAAAACAATTTATAAATTAAGAAGCTTAATGAGTAACGTCAAGATGTAAAGAAAACTGTCTAAAACATTCTAAATAAGAATTATGTTTCTACAGGTGATTCTTTATTATTTTTCTTCACTATGATATCAGGCTTCCAGCACCCAATGCTAAGATTTAGAAATATCTATATGACGACGTGACTGATAAATAAAGGGAGAGGCAACATAATGACTCATCATAATGACTCATTCATTGGCATAGGGCTGAAAGAAGTGGCCGAACTAAGAATGAAATCTACCCCTTGCTTAAGTCAGATAATGAAACAATGGTCCTAGAAATAATGACAACCACTGAAATTATGCAAGTATTTTCCAAAATAAAACCTTAGGATGAAAACACTAGGAAAAGATGAAGGTAAAAAAAAAAACCCCGCAGACAAATAAACACGAGCAGTGAAGAGATTAATAAATCTCTTCAAATCAAAGTTTAATTAACTAATATAATCAGCATATAATTTTCTCTCCTTTTATAGTATCTTAGTGCAGGAGTAACCCCTAAAAAGTATAGTCATAGGAAATTTTACAGGAGGTCTGGAAAGAATGAAGTAGCAGGATTGAAGAAAAGGACTCAGAGAACCAGAGGATGCTTTGGACCGTAAGCAGATGGTGATAACAAGTCATTCAAGAAGAAAATGAATGGATCAGAATATTTTGGGGGAAAATTTCCCCAAACAGTGGTAACCTAGAATAATTTTGCCAAAATGTGGTGATGAAGAAAAGTTATTTATGTGTTTATGTTATTTATGAAATTTGGATTATATCCTTCGCATGAAATGCATTGAAAAGTAGATAATAATATTGATATAAGGACTAAACATAGAAGATGGGACTCTGTCCAGATGCTAGGAGTGGAACTATAAATTATTCTAACAGGTTGGGTAGAGATTAATATAAAATATTACACAGTTGGCAGTATTGTGCACTGACTCATCTTTTAGAATTATGGACTATGTGAAAGAGACAAATAGGACTGGTATGCATCAGATAAAATAATAAAAAGGAAGACTATAAAGTATTACTGGATTTTACTGTCTTTGCTTCCATTAATTATATGAGCAGGAGTGAGCAGGAATGGAAGCTATAAAATAAAGAACTAATTGAGGGAGAGTGTTTCACCACAGACTTTCTTCTGTTTTGTGGAACTGGCAATGAAAATGACACAAAAATTAAAAAAATATTATAATCAGGCCTTAAATTGAATGGCACGAATGGAATAATAATATTAAAATTTGTGCATGGAGACACAAAAAGAACATCATGTAACCTGGAAATTTGGTCCATCCTAATAAAATAGACCCTTAGAAAGCACTCTTTAAAGAACTGAACTTATTTCTTAATATGAGTGGTGCCTTGATATAAGACAGTAAGAAATAAATCCATTTATTGTTATAAACTCAAGTGAATAACAGCTGAACCAACCAACGTAATGAAAATGTATTTTAGCAAGAAGTAAATCTGTAGGTTTTTTCCTGATTTGTTTAGGTTTTCTTTGGAGTTTTCTTTTTAACCTATTCTTCTTTGTTTTAATGGATATGTATTTATTTATGCTTGTTTTTATAAACATAGAAAAGCTAGCTGTATGTTTTATTAATGCCATAGATCTAAACCATGCTTTTGGATTTGGTTTGGATCATGACATCTTCATAACTAACCATTAGCTTGAGACCATGGGAATCTGTTGATCCATGAAATTTCATGTCTATGTTTATGCTGGTAATCTTGACCATAAAAACATCCATAAGTTTTCTCTGAAAACAGTGTACCACTGATTTCCTCAACACTTATAAGACTGATCTCTGCAAGCTTTTTGTGTTCTACTCAAATGGGTTAATTTTACTTAGCAAGAGAAGTCAGCAAACAACAACAAAAAAATAGATTATTTTGTTGCTGTTGAAATATTTGGACATTTTTCCACTGGCAGCAAAAGAGCCTGTATCTGATTGTGTATGCCTACTCCAGTTAATAGAAGTAAATACAAATGAAAGGGAGACATCACATCCCATCTCAAATCCACATCAAAAATTATTTAAATCTAATATTATTATTAGCAGATCTTTGATTTGTTTATAAGATAGTATTCTTTTTTTAAAAAAAATCATGCTCTGTTTTCCAACTATTGCCATATTATAACATGTGAAAGTCATACTAACAGGTAAGATTCAGTGACCTTTAGCCAGAATAAATTATTTATTTAGCAAAAACCGGAAAAAAAAGTCACCTTTGCTCCAGAGCTTTATGCATATGTTCTCTAACAGTTACATACAAATACTGTACAAATGTCAGGGAGATAAGCTAGCTAAGCAGTAGCACTTCGCACCTGTGTAAAGAGCTAGTACTAGACTAATACCCTGAGACAGATATTAATTTACTGAAAAGTCCTGTTGTGCTAGGATGAATAATAATTTTAACCAGACATTTTGAGTTTTGCCTTGTAAGAATAACTTACAGTTCAACAAAAATATTTTTAAATCCTTCTCAAGTTTTTCCTTCATGTTTATATGATAATTGATGGTCTTTTAAATTACACCCTAAGAATGGAGGAGACTAGCAAATTCATATGCAACAAGATTGACAAAAAAAAGGCTAGTTAAAAGTAAGAGAAACAGAATCTTTTAAAGATAGAAAAGAGAATTTTATAATTAAACAGTAATCACTTGTGCTAATTTCATACAAGAGCATGAATAAGGTTTTAACAGTTATAATACCAGCAAAGCTGTAAATGTATTTCTGGCCCTATCTCACCTGCATACCAACCTTTCTTCCTACCTTCATACCCACATTGCTCCATATGGCTTTAAGATTGTCAGTTCCTAAATACTCCATTTATTCATATGAAAAATGGCATTCAAGCAAGCAAACCTAGCGGAAAAAAAGAAACCCTAACTTCTGCCACATATCCCTGAGCTCATCTAAATAGTCTATAAATGAGGGGAGGAAAAAAAACCTGTGAAGATTTCTAGCCCTGAGCTTTGGAAACTAGAACTACTTATATAGTCAGAAACAGCTGAAAGCTATTTTCAGAATTTGCTCATCACCACCTGTTAGTCATCAACTTTGTGGCATGCCAGCCAGAACTGGCATGCTTTTGACAAGCTTACTGTGCTTGAACTCTGTAAATTTAAAAAAAAATTAACTTATTAACCAACATGTTAAAATTAATTTAGTATCAAAACTCATCAATTTTACCATAACAGAAAATACTTATTATGGTTAGATTAATTTCATTATCTGTAGTACTCTATTTTAGGAGTATGGTTGTTTGATAATCAGTGATTTCTAATATGTATAGCTTTTACCTTTTTGTTCGTGTCAGTCTCAGTCCATACTCTCTCTGAACCTTCATTTCAATTCATTTTTCATTTT
This sequence comes from Pogonocichla stellata, assembly GCA_026546895.1. Classification (NCBI taxonomy): domain Eukaryota; kingdom Metazoa; phylum Chordata; class Aves; order Passeriformes; family Muscicapidae; genus Pogonocichla; species Pogonocichla stellata. The sequence goes on from JAOTQZ010000001.1 coordinate 47,001,321, forward strand.
GTGGTCTTGGCAGTATTAGGTTTACGGTTGAACTCTGTGACCTTAAGGGTCTTTTCCAATCCAAATGATTCTACAATTTGAGATTGTTCATATCAATGATAGGCATAGCATCAGCAAAACTAGGGAAGGCTGGATTATGCAAGTAAAATTCCCTATTTTGACATCAGGGGACAGTAAGCATTTGTTTCATCAAGGTGAGATGCTTCTAAATTTGTAAAGAGTGCCTTTGTTTAGCCATTCAAGAAACTATTAACTCCATACATACACAGTAACTAAACAGCCAGCATTCCACAGAATAATATAGACCCAATATAGACCACTGTATCTAGTAATCACTCTAGCAATATGCATATCAGGTTAACTCCACCAATGATACTGCAAGCTGGTGCTGCATCATCTCAAGAAAAGCCCCTTAGATAGAATGAGGAGGTGTATGTTGACTGTTCAGCTGCTCTATGGTTTCTCCAGCAGCCATAAAACAGCATCATGCTCTCCCTGAGCTGAACCAAAACGGCACAGTGCTCCCTGCATATCTGATTTTTGTATTTTTTCATTTGTACTTTGCTATGAATTCCATGTGTTCCTTTCAGTTTCTCTCACTGTTTCTGTAATTTAATTTCTCCACCTCATGATCAAATTTTTAAGCAGCAGGGATCCATTCTCATTGTGGAATAATTGTCACAAAACTATGTTCTAAAGGATGTGCCTGCCTGCAGCTAATTGTTCTCACGCACCACCAGTCTGGTTCATATCACTAGGTGCTAAGGAGGTAAAGATAGCAATAATAAATCTGTTAATTTAGGAGCAATTTCAATAGATTTATATTATTGTTACTATTGTTTTCTTTTGGATTCCTTCTTGGGTTTTTTTTTTTTCTTTTCCCCAGCACTCCACAATTCAGCATTATTGCACGTGTTTGGACATGAAGAGAATCTGGGCAATAAGGTTTCCTGTAAATTAAGGAAACAAGCAAATCTGTTGGGAAAAACAGTATATATTTCCAATTAAAAAAAAAAAGAAAAAAACCAACCAAAAAACCAAAAAACAAACCATCAGTGGGGGGAAGTAACTAGTAAAACCTATTTTACTGTTACTCTTATGGGAAGTGTACATTAGCAAATATGCATATTTGAATCTATTCTAATTGCTTGGTGATAAATGCTGTTATATTAATTTTGCTGGTCTGAACTTACATTTGCAAACCCATTTTCCTTAGAAAATAAAGTGGAGAATATTGTCCTCAGAAGTGTATTTGAAAAATGTTGTTTGTCAGTTAGCAAAATCAGCACAAACCTTCCAAAAGCAGCAGCATATGCTCAGCATGCAGAAAATGCTAAAATAACTTTTGCCTGCTCAACAAAGAAGCATGAGAGTTTATTGACTTGCAAGCATAATCATAACTGATAGATCATTGTTACCTTCTCCTTTTTTAGCTGCTTTTATTTTTTTACTGTTCATGTGGGGGTTTGGCCCCCACTGGAGCAACACGTTTCCTCGTAAACTGTGTGTAAACCATTTGAATAATTGAACCTTGACTAAATTTCTTGAAAAATATTTCAGTCAGTATTTTGCTGAAGTAATCCAGATCACAGCTGTTATTTTAAAACTTGCTATAGTGTCTGGTTCAGCTATCATAGAATCGTAGATTATCTTGGATTGAAAGTAGGCACGCAAACTCATAAGAAACCTCAAAAAATTTATTCTTACGAATTATTGTAATTACTTTCCCATAATAAAAAATTCAATTTTAAAAAATAGCAGTGCAAGAATATGTAAATAATAGAAAAATGCTTTTGAAACATGGTGAAACTGATCTAAAAAACCAAGTCCTGTATAGTTGAGGCGGGTGAATATCATGGTCTATCTTGCAGTCATCTGGACTGTGTTATCAAAATACTTGGCAGTCCCTTCTAGCCCATATATAGAAATTTTCTTCTGATGGGGACCTGTTACACTAGCATAACAATGTCATTTAGATATCCCCTTCACAGTTGCTGTGACGTGGTTAATAATTTCACTGAGATATGGGAGCTAGATAGCATTTCTCTGTCTCATGCTTGATAGACTTTTACTACACTTTGTATCTCAATGGACCAGAGGAAGGTTTTCTCTTGTGGTGGTCTTGCTACTGTTTTTTTCCAGAACCTGTTCCTCCATATAAGTTCATTCACCAATTTCCAATTAGAAGAGAGAACCATTACTAACCTGACACAAATTCAGTCCATCCATATACGTTCAACGCAAAACTATTTTTGCACTGTCATAAATTCTATGTGCAAAAGTGCACACTTATGCAACAGTAGTGCTTGGCACTGTTCCTTTTACACTCTTATGGATGGTCTATGTCTCTGCTTTGAGGAGGTTATACTACGTTAGCATCATGGACTCTTCCAGGCAGAAAACATGGACTTTGTTATCTCAGATATCCAGAGGAAGCAATTCAAGGCTTGGGTGTGCTACAGAAAAATGAAACCACAGATAAAATCGGCCCATAGATAATTATTTTTAAATTATCATTACTTATTATTATGTTTTTCCCATACCTTTGTTGACTGTATCCTAGGAAATGGTAGGTGAGAGGAGAAAAAACATTCGAATTTTTGTCATAGTTACCAGAGACTCTGGTTGGGAGATGCACAGTTCTTTCTCTGTTGCTCCAGTACAGCATCATAGCTGTAAAGAATTTAAAGTATTGAACTTTTTGTTGGCTAATATACATGTATGCAATGGAGATGAGATTTCTTTCAGACACAAACTAAATTTCTGCCTTCTTTCTTTCAGCTCAACAATCTGATGCTTATCTAGCCCATAGGTAAAAGATTAAACAAAATTATCAGCCAATATTAAATTAGAAGGGAAAAAACATGAAGAAGCCGCATAGTCTCAATGACTTCTTGTACAAAATATTTACATAGAACATCTTTTGTATTTTTGCTGGACGATTAGGTTTGTTATTATGAAATGTTGCTTGAAATGCATAGTCAGCTGGCACCTGAGGTTATTTAACAGAGACTAAGCTTTCACCATCTGTCCTGCCTTCTAATTAAGATGCAATACCTCCATAATACACAACTGCATAGTGAAAATTCAGTAATAGGTAATTAAAATGCATGTGTATGTTTGCCATTTACTGCTACATTCACCTGTTACATTTTGGACAAATAAAGATCCAGAAGAGTTTTGTTGTTTTTTTCTTTTTTCGAATCATCTTTTCTGCTGGTTCAACACAAAATTTTTCTTGGTGAAGTCAATGGACTTAAAACGCCTTGTATCAACTATCTACCTGACCGATAGAATGGATTCTGATCTATTTCTTTTTTAATTACAACAATACTTTTTTTTTTTTTTAAATAAGTTAGGTCTTCCATTTTAGAAATATAGCATCAAGGAATGTTTTCATTTACTTTTAACAAAATTATTATTCATTTTACCCAGTCCTGCGTATAAAGACAGTCTGATAATATTTTGAGGAACAGCCCCTTCTGAATATAATGTGTACACTGCAGTGCAGAAATCTCTTCAGTTCTCTTTCAGTTTAAACAACCAGCTGTTTGATATTACAATAGTTGTGCATTGCATTCTACTATTGTTTACTCAGCACTACAAACTAAAATAATTGTCTGCTTTGCTGTTGTATTTGTCTTTCTTTTTATCAGGTGCATAATGAATAATTTGAGTTTCAAGGCTAAGAGAAGAGATAATTAAATTATTTCCCCACAAGACATGTAAATGCACTACATCTTACTTTTCAAAGTATGTGCATTTGCTTAGAAAAACATTTATTCTTCTCTTTTATGGTCTTTTCTATGTCTTCCTTATTGCACATTTCCTAGTAATTCACTATAGTAATTTCTCGCTAGAGAAAGGTCATTGTATTTTAATACTGTATATGTGTAGATATTGAAAATTATGGAAATAATGTGCACCTCCAGCATATCAAAGATATCAAGAATGATATGGTTATAGCATGTTATCTCAGTTAACTTAGATTTGAGAAAAAAAAATTACAATCTGGTGTCTTATATTCTTCTCTCAGAAAGCAGAAGATGGCAAATTTTTGTACTAATCTCCACAATGTAAAGAAAAGTAAATATGAAAATATTTTACAATTTAAAACAATGCTTAATTAATTTTTATAATACATATTATATATAAAATATGTATTTGACTTGATTATTGTAGCTATAGGTTACTAATAATCGTCAAAATATATTTTCTAATATCATCAGTAGGAAATTCCAACTCAACCTATGTCTAAGGACTAGCCATGAAAACAAAAATTTGCTATTATTTTAACTGAAATTAATAATTTCAAGAGACATTAATTATATTTGTACTGTGATTTTAATATGCCCTGGATGTTCATGGAAACTTCTTTATTGACAGTCTGCACAGCTATTTCAGCGCAGAGAATTGGCCCGTAGATAAAGCTAGAAAAAGGAGTAGTTCTCCCTTAATCCTAAGATGTGGAGATCCATGCACCCAGATCTATCTGAAAACAATAATTTAAAAATTTAAGTTATGTGTATGTTCCTAAAGGATAAGGAGAAAGTAAATCTATCTTTATGACCAGAAGGAAAGCCCATTGTCTTTCCTAAGAGATCTGTAATTGTCCCAGCACTGACATACAGAATCCAGTGTCAGTGAGGAAAATAAAAAGTAACATATAGAATAAGTCTGCCAGTGTACAGAGATATCTAAAGACAGTACTGGATCTCCGTAGTCAAGCTATCATCTCTGAATATGCCTTCAGGCAGATGACATTCTTAACTTTTTTCTTCATTCCCTAAGAGTGGTAAAACTGCTCTGCCTGCAGATACTTTTAAATTATTCACTTTCATTTCTCCTGTAATGAGTAAATTAGAAGTTGAAAGTACCTAAGGTGACATTTCTAACATTTCTGCAGTAGGCCTTACAGAAATCCTAGTTCTGCCAATACAAATAGCTGCAATTGTCCAACTTCTAACTAGACATAGCAATAAAAGCAGCTACTTCATTTTTCACAACATGAATTCTGAAACTGTAGCTCAATTATCATGCTTGCAATAGTATTGATCCAAAACTTTAAAAAATAGAAGATCCTATGCTATGATTTACTTCTGAGCTACACTTTATCCCTTTTCGAGTACCTCTGAAAAAATATGCGAGGCCTTTCATTAGCCTTAACTCTTGGTTTTCCTTGTCATCCATTAATGTCTACAAAATGAAATATGGAAATTTCTGTCTTTAGAAGTTTAGTATACTTCTTATTCTCAAAGTAAAGAGTTTTTCCAGGACTTGAAAACTTTGACAAAAAATGAGAACATACTCCAGGAAAACTTCTTATTATGGTAATCATGCCATAAACCCTAAAAAGCGGGTCAAGGAAAAGACCCTAAGAAAATAATGCATAACTCAAGCAGACATCAAAGATAAGCAATTGTTAATCTAAAGAATGACTCATTAAAATAATTTATTAAAAACTTCAGATATATCAGTTGGCTTCCAGAAGGAACTCCTAGAATATTAAAAGCAATGAAGAAGTTAATTGGTAGCATGATTTTAGAGAACTAGTGCTGCATCATGGATAAAACAGGTTTGATATTTTTGTGGAAATCTGTTACCTAAAGAGAATTTTAGAGAGTTGTCTTGAGGTGAGGAGCTTTCAGTGCATGCTGAATAATTGTGTAGGACAGAGGAAACTGGTGCAGTCATGTTCAGCTTGCATTTTGAAAATAATTCCTGGAGAGATCTTCACCCAAACCTTCATACACTAATTTCTTAAAAAAAAAAAAAAAAAAAAAAATTTTGAG
>JAOTQZ010000001.1:47007122-47026638 GCA_026546895.1 Pogonocichla stellata
CACACAGAATAAAATTTTATAAATCAAATATTATAAGGTTAATAAATAAAAATTTATTGAAATATGACCTTCATTTTGATAATAGCTATTGACAATGAATTAGTATTTAAATGGACTCATTTTGTTTCAATGAAATGAGAAACACATTTTGGTGGTATTTTTAGAGTAAAATATCCCACCAACAGATAAACAATAAATCTTTTATACATACTTAACTATATATTTGTCAAAGCTATTGTCAGAAACGTGGTCTTCATCTTTCTGTTATCATTAAAAATGAACAAGTTATATAAATTGCAGATACATCATCTCCACAACAAATGACACCTATTCCTGGTGGCATATTTGTCTAGTGATTATGCTGGGAAAAATGAAATTGTAGATAAGAAACTAAATATCAGAGTTTCACTCATGTTGTAAAATATATATAGAATTCCAGAATTTTATCATCTATCAATATTAAAAATTAAAATACTTTTTTTTTATTATTTTTCTGAAGAGTGACAAAACGTCAAAATACTTCAGTGATAAAAACTTTTTAACAAGTTTAAGTTTTATTTATGTCTCTCTAAGGAATTGCTCGTATCAGCAGAAATTTGGATTTGCCCATATTTTGGAAAGTTTTTCATATCAGATTTTAGTACTCTATCTTTGTGTCATAATTCTACCATATTTATACACCTTCTTGATTATTTTAGTCAAGCTGAAATAAAGAAGCTTGGACTTTTGACGATGTGAACCGGTACAAAGAATACAATTTTGCATTCTTCTGTTCAAGGAAGTTTTTTGTGCATCTAATTTTTTCTTTATGTCTCTGATTTGTTTTATGCCTTTCAGATGTTTAGTCATGCTGCTCAGTAAAAACCTTTCATTAAGAGAATTGCCTATAAACTGCTAATGAACCACTAAATTAATTTTGAAGTTCAGCTTTGCCAATAGTAATTCTTCCCTGGCCTTCCATGAAACTGGTAACTGATACACTGGACTCTGTTCAAATGCCTCAACAGAGCTGTCCAGGAAGATGAGTGATACCATAGCAAATACTGGCTGTCCTCCAGCTGCGAGTCAGATGGGATGTTGGTCTCCTGAGTGCCATATCTACCATCTCTGTGTGGATCTCTATCAAATCCTAGTGCCTCTCAAAAGGTAGCATGAGTTATGTCTGGGTAACTGACTGACTTGGCCCTCACATGGCTTTTGTTCTGTGGTCTCCATTGATCTCCACTGATAATGGAAGTAGACACCTAAATTTAAATGTCACCAGCTGGCAGTTAATTTCAGTTCTGTCATCCAAAGAACTCCTGAATATACTAATGACTCCTGAGTGTTGTTTTAATGAATGAGATTTAGATCTTTCAAAGACATTTTGTATTGTCACTGCAATATAGGAAGTACTATTTCATCCATGTATTTAATAATATTGAAGAGATAATGCCAGTAAAGATGAAAAATCAGGAATGCCATTCCATGATTCCATTGTTGGTAAAAACCATCTCTTTATCTTTCTTAGAAGACCCCTGAAAGTATTGAAGACCACAATAAAGCCTCCTGAGAGTTTTATCTTGTGAACAGATCCTGCTCTCAAAGCCTTTCTTCATAGGAGAGGTGTTCCAGGCCTTAGATCTTCATGACCCACCCCTTGGCCCACTCTAACATATCAATTCTTTCCTGTATTGGAGGCCCCAGAATTGAATGCAGTACTGAAGGTGTAGTCTAACAAGAGTGGAGTAGAGGGTGAGAATCACATCCTTGGATCTACTGGCCACACTTCATTTGAAGTCCTGGATACAGCAGGCTTTGTGGGAAGTGAGCATGCACTGATGAGTCACATACAGCTTTTCATCCACCAGCATCACCAAGTCGTCCTAAGCAGGGCTGCTCTCAATCCATTCATCCCCCAGTCCTTATTGATACTGACTATTGCTTTGGCTCAGGCAGAGGACCCTTGTTGATCTTCATGAGGTTTACATGGGCCCACTCCTCAAGTCTGTCAAGGTCCCACTGGATGACATTCTGTCCCCCTAAAGGATGAACCATACCACTCAGCATAGGATTTTCTGCAAGCTTTTTGAGAGTGTTCTCAATCCCACTGTCCATGTCATTGATGGAGATGTTAAATAATATTGGTCTCAGTATAGAGTATTGAGCTGCACCACTGATTACTGCTTGCTCTCTAGTTCTCCTTTAAAGAATAAAATTAAGGTAACTGTTTACTCTCTAGAATATTAAAATATCATTATGGAATCATAGAATGGTTTGAGTTGGCAGGGTTCTTAAAGATGATTTAGTTCCAACCGGCCTGTCACAGGCACCTTCCACTAGACCATGTTGCGCAAAACCCCATCCAGCCTGGCCTTCGTGTTAGGGTATGTCTCTGTGTCCTTTGGTGGTATAACACTACTTTTCTACTGTCTTAATTGTAGATTAGGAGCAAAGTAAAGCTAGCAAAAGCTGTCATTTTAATTAGCATTGCAGTTCAAACTGAAATCTAGTACAAAATAGTATGATAGTTTTGACGAAGCCTTTGTCAGAGGACAGACCAAAATACAACTTTGATTGTAAATATCAGGCCTATATCACTAAATTATTTGGATTATGACACTTCATTTAGCAAGCACTTTAAATGTTGTTTTGCTTGATTGGGAAGTTGAACTCGAACACAGATGCCATAGTCCCAGCTCTAGAGTGCTAACAGCTCTGTGATAGGCTATACTTTGCTAAACTAACAAGTGGACAATAAGCCAAAATAACATTCTGTAAGGTAAATATTATGTGTTGCAGCAGATCTATCATTAGGGGTAGAAATGAGCCAAGACACAGACTGTCATCCAACAACATTAAAAGGGTCCTGATTTATTCTTCTTTACAGCTTTGCCATCCTGACTGACTACAGCAAGCTCCCACTGCAGGGTCCAACTACAATTTCTGACTGCAGCTATTTCCTGTTGGACTGTGACTACAAGTATTGGTTTGCAGACTCTCAACACAGCTTTCACCCAGTTCAGCTATGGCTGCAGGCTCCAACAGCAGCTCTGACTCCATCAGATCCAGACTGACCTCACAGGGGATCTTTCACTGCAGCAACTCTCTTCCTTGTTTTAGCCGTCTTTGAGTCTCTCTGGATCATTCCTTCTTCCTCAGGGCACCTCCACAAGGTCCTCCTTCTCCAGACTTTCTACCCCCAAGGTCCCCCTAAGCAGCCAACCCACCCCTTTTATCACATTTATCTTTATTAGTCCCAGCTGTGACCCATTAAGGGCAAGGCTGTTCCTCTTCTTTGGTAATTAGTACAACTGTGACTTATCAGGGGCAAGATTACCTGCATTCTCTTCTTCTACATCTACATTATGGATTTATGGGTATTATTTATTATCAACTTTATAATTTTACCTAATAATTAGTTTCAAATTTATTTGTTTTATTTCTGAAATCTGTCACAGGTTTTGAGAATTTTCATAGAAAAAGAAGGAATTTTCTGCATCTCCTTGTGAACCCTTCTGATGAAAATCAACAAAGCCACAAAGAAAGTTGCCATGAATTTAGAGCCAGAGGCAGAAGGAACAGTGTTTGAAAAAAAAAAAAGGAAAAGAAATTGCTATTTATCTTTGTTGCCATCAAAGAAACAACTCTTACAATAACACCAGTAGAATTGTAGAACAGCGATCCAGTAATACCTGGGTTCTTAAAAAAGGTATTCTATTTCTCCCATCTTAGTACTTAAGATGTATTTTTAGATTTATTGTACATGAAACTGATTTACATGCTGTAATAAGTTGAGTTTGGATGATACTCTAGTATCTTCCCTTAGAAACATTATTCCTGTAAATAGAATAGACTATTTTAAGACAAAAATATATTTTGGAAGTGTAAATAAACGCTTATAGTGATTGTTGTAAGATTTTTAATTTCTATGTGTTACTGACATTACTTTAAGATCTTGAATAACCCTTGTCTATAATTTCTTTGTTAGAAAGCTTGACATCTGGAAAGTCACCTAATTTTAAATAAATCTAGTCTAACTGTAACTTGTCTATATTTATCCAGTTAAAAATTATTAAGGCTTGAATACTCAGAAAGTGAAATATATTTGCTTTTTTAAATTCCCAGGAAGATTACTTTCAAGTTTAAAATACAATGTTGTGAATTTGACAGTAATAATAATTTCAAACAATATTGCTGACTGTATCTAAACTCACTGTCTCTAAAATCAGCTTTGGAGCCTTTGAACAACCCAAACATCAAACCCCTAATAAAACCTGTGCTTATCAGGCACAGATGAAGCTAACTCTTAACTCAGCATTAGGAGAGAACAAACTTCTGTGCAGTTTTGAAAATTAGATATATTTCCTATTGGCATATTCATACCAACAATGCGGCTTTGCCTCCTATTCCATTCCAGTTCACAATTCTTGGAATTGCCAATATGTGCATTAATTCACACTCAGAGTACCGTAAACTGGTTTTTTTTAGCAAAATACTTTGGCAAAACTTAATTTCATGACAGAGGATAACGTGCAGCAAAGCTTTGGGTTGAAAGGAAAGCCTGTCAATACCATCTGGCTCAGGGAGCAGTCTGAAGCATTCCCAGTGGTTGATAGTGAAAATAGAGTAGAGGTGTCTATGACTCTGTGAAGTCAACTGGGGGAAGATTCTTGACATCCAGTGTTCCAGTGAGGTCTGCAAGTCACTGTGCAGTCACTGCTCATCTCTGGGAGTAAGCTGCACTGAGGGTTTTCCTGAGTTCTTCTTCAGTAACTCCAGCAACCTTGATTTGAAAAGAGATCACATCCAACATTTTATTCACACTTTTGCATGGAGGTGTTCCTAGATCATCAGTCTATCACAACTGGCATGAAGACACTTCTCCCTATCAGAAAAGATTTCTTTACTTTGACTGCATATTTTTATCATTAACAAAATGTAACAGTATTTCATTAAGATAAACAAAAATTTTAATGAAAAATGTTCTGATGGTGAGTTTTCTTTTGAGGAGGCACATTTCAAACAGATGGAAAATATTACACATCTTCACAGGTCATGACGGATTTCAAACTTTATGTTTAGAAAAGAGATGAAAAAATTTAACAAAATTAGTATATAAAAACAGCATTTTATTATAATTTTATTATTATCTGCTTGATATTACTCTATTTTCTTTTAAGGTAATATTTATCACCTCTTCTCCTCATAATTTCCTTGCTTTATTACATTTTTCACTGTTTACAAGGCTTCAAATTAGCCTGTGTTCTGATTTCAGTCCCATAAAACAAAGTTGGTGTAGATGCTGTATCTGAAAAACTTGGAACAGTGCACTCATTCCTAGCTAGATACTTGTAAAAGGTACCAGGCAAGGGGCTAACATATCAATTTCACAACTGGCTGATAAATATTTGAAAAGTTACTACATTTTCTTATTCAGAAATATTTATTCTTTTCTCTTTCAGTCAATGTCCATCTGATGTTGCCATCTTCAGTTGGTAACAGTGTCCAAGAAAAGACAGTACAGCTTCTTTCTTTAGAGGAATCAGAAAAGGAATAAGAGGTTTCAAAGCTTAAATGATAAATAATTGCATATAGTTAAGCCGAACATTATAGGAGCCCTTTTCTTTCTTTGTTTGAATATCCTTAAAAATACTAGAATGAACTTCTTGATATCAGCTTCTCTTTTCCTACAATTTTGTTCATGACTTGATATATTTTGAAAGTGTTCTATGCATAGAATACATGTAATTATTAAGCTATTATAAGAATAAATTTAATTTTTAAGTATAAATTTTAATTCATAATGTATTTTTCTCATTTGAATTTTTAAAATATTATCTTATTTTTTGTAATGATGAGATGATATTTGCTGTACTTTTTATTAATGTAAAGGATCTCTAAACATATTAATTAAAAAAAATAAGGATGGCTAATGACCGTGAATGTTCAGTATATGTCTTATTTATGAGAAAATTAAATTTTATTTCTTTTTATTTTATTTAGCTGCATCTATGACATACGTATGTGTTACACTGAGTAGACGCAACTGGCCATACCCCAACACACTGAAAGGGGAGGAATGAGTAATCTCTCCTTATATTTTTCTTGTTGGATAAAAAAATGTCCCTCAGGAAAAGACAATTATTGATAAAATATAGAAAATTATAAATTAATATTGAAAATAGATCTATTATAAAGGAAAAATAAGAGGTTTTCATATTTGAATTGAAGAAATTTCGTATTTTATGCAACTAGAAATTGAATAACACAGTATATGAAGAGTAAAATTACTGCTATTTGAAGAGGTTCTCTTGTTTCTTTATTGAAATATTTTTAAAATTTGCACATAAGAAAGATTAGGTGAATACCGATGACAGAATTGTTTTATTATTATTTCTAGAATTAACATATTTTATGCCTTTGAAAAACAAGACTTAATGAAAATGGCTGAAGTAGTTCAGTTTGAAATATGACAATATAACGTGATGTGTACAGTATACACGAAGGTATGCATTTCCATTGAAGGACTGATGCCTTTTGGGTTTTTGCCTTTTTTCCTTTATATGTTCTCTGTATTCTTCACACATATATATGTAGCTCTGTAGTCTATTTTATTACTGACTAGTTTTCCCAGTTCTTTTCCATGGCCTTTCCCTAAGCAGAAAGACAAAATAAATTCCAGAGCTCCAAGCCCCTGGAGGTACAAGGCCCCAGTGCTCTCTTGGTTCTTCCTGGGAGCCAAGGTCAAGAACAACTCTTTGAGATACATTCTCATGGATAAACTACAGCTGGTGCTGAAGGGGGCTCCAGAGAACGGGCTTGACGTGGGGGGAATTGCATCACTACTTATCCTCCTAATTGGTCTTTTTATCAATTATGCTAATTTCCTAAAACCTATAAAAATGTACTTATCTCTGTAGGAGGGGACATTTGTGGACATCTTTCCGTAATTGTCCCTGAAGGCTTTCAAATAAGGATCTGCTCTTATATTACCTCCTCACTAAAATTATCTTGAGTTTCATTTCCAGGTTGGGGAAAAGGCAACACAAGCCAGACTGGACTGCAGATAGATCAACTTGAGTAATTGAAGTATGTATGTTATATGAATTCTGAATCTATGTAATAACACAAAATAAGAACACTTTTCTGATTAATTTTATCTTTCCAACCTGTATTGATTTTATCTGGGACAGAGTTAAATTTCTTCATGGTAGGTCATATGGTGCTGCGTTTTGGGTCTGTTACCAAAATAATGCTGATTGTTTAGCTACTTCTAAACAGTGCTTACACAGCATCAAGACCTATCCTGCTCCTCAAACCGCCCCAGTGAGGAATCTGGGAGTGCACAAGCAGTTGGGAGGGGACAGAGGTGGGATGGGTGACACCAACAGAACAAAGGGATATTCCATATCATGTGAAGTCGGGCTCATCAATAAGAAAGAAAAGGGTGGGAGTTTGTGGATGCCATCTGTCCTACCAAGTAATCGTTATACAAGATGGAGCTGTATTCCTGGATAATATTGAACACTCTCAATGAGAAGGAGTGAATTAATTCCTTATTTTGCTTTACATGCATGTACAACTTTCTTTTGGCTATTAAACCTCCTTAGTGTCAACCCACATTTTTTTTTGCGTTTTTCCACTTCTCATTCTCTTCCTCATCCCACTGTTGGAGAGTGAATGAGCAGCTCTGTGGTGCTTATCTGCCTACAGGGAATAAATCACAACAGACCCATAATATTTTTGCAGTCTCATGATTGTTGTTTTTTACATATACATAATATATACAGTCTATGAAATTTTGCAAGTATGCAATAAAATATGCAACTGTTTTAGCTTCCAAAACTCATTAAATCAATTTAAATTTTAGGTCCTTTAGGTAAGTCAGAGATCTTCTTGGTTTTAAGATACACAGTTTATTGTTTCATCATATTTAATCTTCTATACTTCTGTTATTCATCAGTGATTACATTAGTAAAGCAAATATTATTTATATTGCAGTTTAGTGTCTCCCCAGGCTATATGAGAGACTATGACTTATTAATGGAGAATCTTACTTTAAACCCATTAATACAGTAAGTACATTTCTTATTCAATTCTATATGTAAACATCAAACACCAATTTTGGCTTCTTAGCCTCTGGGCTGATTGATGTGATATACATGAACATCGCTTATTCATACAGTACGTTTTATAATATGCATGCCATAGCTAAAATAGTTTAAAACTCCATTATTATTTTGAAGCTAACCCACTAGATATTTGCCCTGACTGATCTCTTCTATATCATATAAACTGGAACTTGTGTGTAATAAATTTTTAGCCTTTTGCTTCTGGAAAATAGCTCATTAAGTTGTTCATGCTACAAAATTTTTATCAAAACAAATGAATAAATTCATGATAGAAGGAAAAAGAGAACAGAGAGCCTTTCTTTCTGCTAAAGTCTGGAGACATCCCCTATACTGCTAGGTAAGACTTTTTCCTTTCTCTTTTATTTTTCCTTAAAGATTAGTCACCATTCTGTAAATCTAAATCAAACGTACATTTCTTATGAAACTAATTAAATTACTTCCCTCTCAGGCTAAAATATTGTAAAATGTGGCATATAAATTTATATATATTATACATATAATGTTATGAAACTTTATGCAGATATTAAGGTGCTTTCAGATCACAAAGTGCCAAGATTTAAATAACAAAGCTAGAACAGATTTGTACACAACATAATGAATCTTCTTTCCCCTCTCTCCGCAGGTAACTCAGTTTCTGAGAAAACCCTTTGTAACGTAGTTCCTAGTGGAAGAGAAGCCAATCACAGTTCAACATCACAGAGCTACCTTCTTGACTTTTTTTCCTTCCTTGACTAGCTCATTTTCCTTGGAGAAAGTTGTTGAAATCCAACTACTCCTTTTGCAACTGAGGTTCAGAAATAACCTAATGGAAGCAGCAGGCTGATTTCTAGTTCTGGTGACATCTACAGATTTTTCTTCCTTTCTAGTCTGCAGCTCAGAACCCTTTTTAGAAGTCAGTAACTATTAAAACCTTTCTTGCTCTTCAAATCAATCTGTGCATTCTCACAACAGTTTATAATAGACCATGTATTTATCTACTTGTTCCTATTTAGCCTATTTTTTTCAAGAAGCTTTCATGAGTTCTTTTCTATTCCTATATATTTTACTTTCAATACAGGAATTAACATCCATTTGCTACCCATTCTCCTCACTTGTACCACAAGTAAATGAATGTTAAGAAAAGCTATATAATTACTTACATATAAGGTCATGTTTTATGGCTTAAACTTAAAATATTTTTTAAAAATGTTTCAAGTATCAGTGAACAAGAGAAAACTTATTTTCAGAATAAAATTTATACTAAATGAGTAAATGCAGTAATATTATCCTTGTAAAATTCCCATAAAGAACAAAAAAACTTCTGCATAAGTTTCTCTTTTTTTTCTTCCTTCTCAGATATATATATATTAATGACATACCATCTTTGGGTATATTTTTAATACAAATGGTGGAACTAAGTGATATATCTGGAAGTAAAGGCATCCAACATTAAAGCAGGCACTCCAAAATTACGGAAACCTTATTGGAAATAAAAATTGCTGGGGACATTTTTGCTTATTTGGGTTTGGGGTTTTTTTTTACGATTTCTAAAAGTGAATGACTGTGTTCTGTTCTAGAATTCACAATGGGACACTTAAAAAAATGTAATTTACATTGGAGAGATATTATCTGTTGATATAATTTCATTGATATCAGTCCCACTCCTGTCTTTCTGTGTACCAGATGTTGGTAACACAAAAGCAACACTACGAATGTAAATAATAAGCACTGTTAGCTTGTTTTGCTTCTGTCTCACTGGGATGTCACCAACTAACATAATTTACTTGAACTGTCCTCTGCAGGAGCCTTTCTCTGTTCACAGTGCAGAACACTAAGTCTCATAACTTGGAGAATTTTTACTTTAAACCATCTAAAGAGACAAAAATTCACTGTTCAAATAGTTTGTTCTCAGGATGGTGATAAACTTGTGGCAAAACCATTGCAGTTCTTGTTAGACGCTTAAAGCCAAGTGATAATGCCATTAATTTTAACACAGTAAACAGTTTAACAGTTAACTGTTATTGCCCAGGCCCTTTTAATTATATTTTCCTGGTATTCGATCTAGTAATGCAAAGAAAATACAAGCTGCAGTGATCCTGAAATCTGTATTGAAGAGGAAAATATAAGACAGAAAGACAATTAGCAAGCTTTTTTTCTTTCCTTTTTTTTTCTTTTTTTTCTGGTCTTTCTTTGCAGGAAGTAGAGTAATATTTCTCATGGTCTACTGCATATTCATACATTGTCTATGTATATTGCTTCTTATTTTCAGATATGTGCTAACTGAAAACTTCGGGGACACTTTTTTTTTATAGGCTGTGGGGTTTGGGTTTGAGTTTTGGTTTTTTGTTTTTATTTGTTAGTTTTTGGTTTGTTTGCTTCCACCTCCAGCACTTGTTTGGTAACTGTGAACTGTCAAATAAAAGCTGGTGGAGGTGTGTAAATTTTGTCCTAGGGTAAAGGTATTACCAGAAAACAAAAAGTCACAGTAGAAGCAAATGGTGACACTCGAAAACGGAGCATGATTATTATAGATCAGCCTTACCGTCAGTAACAAAATTTTGGCAATAGAAATATAAACTGCTTTAAATCAGATTATCTGCAAGTATAATACAAACATACTGTTGAAAATATTTTCCAAATATAGAGGTGGTGGATAATGGAAAGGTATTATGTAAAGAGGTTAAAGAATATCTGTCAGTGAAGATTTCAATAGGGCAGGTCAAACACAAAATTAGTTTAAGCATAGAATACTAACCTTTAGGGAAGACAACAACTTGATGATCTTTTAAGAATGTGTCGTCTTATTTTATGTGCTGTTAGGATTTTACAGCTAATACTCCATCAAAAATGTTCATCATAATAAACAAACAAACAAACAGATTCTGTATCTCCAGGAAGAAGATATTTAAAAAGCCTTAATTTTTAATGAAATAATTTAAAAGGCATCAAATGCACTTTTTTCTTACAAAATACTGTTATCAAATACCGTAGCTATTAATGAGATGAAAACAAGATCAAAGGCTTCAAAGCTGTTAAAATGGAACATGCCATTGAAAATGTCATTTTCCATGAGTT
This sequence comes from Pogonocichla stellata, assembly GCA_026546895.1. Classification (NCBI taxonomy): domain Eukaryota; kingdom Metazoa; phylum Chordata; class Aves; order Passeriformes; family Muscicapidae; genus Pogonocichla; species Pogonocichla stellata. The sequence continues at coordinate 47,018,291 of JAOTQZ010000001.1, forward strand.
TGTCCTTTTGAAGAATCTTGTTAATCTTCTCCGAATGCTTTTGTTAATAAAATAAAAATATTTATTTAAATTCATTTTACTTTTTTCTTTAAACTGGTCTTCATAATTACAACAGGCAAAGTAATCAAGACATTAGAGAAGACCAGGAATCTAGAAAAGATTAACAAAGAGATAATCCTTGAGAGATTAAATAATTTCTATTAGCAAGCAATTTTTTTCACTGTAAGATTTACCAAAAAAACCCCCCAACAACAACCAATGAAAAAAAAAGAATAATAAGACTTTTTAAAAGTCTACCTTATTGTAGGACCACAAAGTGAATATGTGAAAGCATACAGGCAGTAGCTAACTACATAATATGTCAGTGTTCTGTTCTGTCCCACTGACTCCAGCCCACAATATAATTCCAATCACTGTTCCCATCACAGGAAATTTCTGCACCTGAAAGATGAAAACAAAGATGACAGAAAATCTTGAAGATAGAAGACATCCAAAGTTTCTACCTTAAAAGAAGAAATACTAACATTTCAGTTAAAATTGAAAATATATTCTTTTACTGACTGAAATATATTTACTGATTTTACTTTGATTCAGCTTTTCATGTATATCCTACATATATTTACAGAGACAAAAAAGCAGTTCATAATGCTGTACAATAGTTCTGCCAGAGAAGGAAGACACTGTTGAGGCTGTTTATACATATAACTGTATTATAGGTAAAATAATTTTATAATTTAAAAAGACACAACAATATTTGTAATTGATCAGGTGAAATATATGATTCCTTATAAATCTATACAACACGTTACATTATTGTTCAATATTTTATCAGTATTTGTCTTCATCAGCGATAATTATATTACAGAAAGATAAATTGAATGAAATGGAGAAAAAAATTTCTTATTTCTATTTTAAGTAAAAACATAAAATGAATGAACATAAAGAAAAAATCCTGATGATCATGTACGTATTTAGTTTCAGAGTGATATTAATATTTTTTTCAACTATTCTAAGACACTTTTTTTAATATTAACGTGGCAAAAAGAATGGAAAAATAAGTTTAGAGGAGCAAGACATTGATGAGGAAGAAATTTCATATGTGGGAAACTTAAATCTGAGATAATATGATAAATCTGAGATAATATGATAAATCTGATATCTGAGGCAATCTCTCATTGCCCATAGGCATTTGGACACCCAGATCTCTTACATTGCTTCCTGAAGCAAGACAACTGAAAGTCATCATATGTTATATGTCATTTGTGGTAACAAAATCAGATACTAAGTACATTAGGATAGGCTTATTTGCAGTATTTTAATATCCTCTGTGTTTCATTTTATATTTGTAGGTACATTTTAATTAAGTGGTACAGGAAAATAGAACCTCTGCATTACCTAAGTGACATCCTATTCTTTGAAGGGTTTTAAATAACTATGTCTTGTCAAAAATAGAAGTAGAATATTTTAGATTAGGTTTTTTTCTCTTTATAGAATTATTTAAAATTATAATATTTTTCCATATTTTTTTCTTTTCTGAAATATTATTTTGTAAAAAATTAATGTTTTTATCTGTCATTTTGTCTATAGATGTTGGCTGTCTTTATACACTGGTTTTTCCCCTCTGGCCTGAGAGGAATAAGGAAAGTTGTTTTGTGCTTTAGGGCAAAATGAATCCTCTGTTCCATCTTTACAAAACCCTGTGTATCTCAAGACCAAGTGTTTTGTGTTATTCCATGTAAACTGCCTCAGAAAGTACTTGACAGCTCCCCCACTTGAATGTGCAGTGTATACCATTACCAAACCACTGTGCAGATCATCCTTAAATCCATGACCAGGCTCCCAAGCAAACGTCCTACTGTGAAGTAACAGACTGGGGTATCCATTTCATCAGCACAAAGTGGGATGGGCAAGTAACAGTCCAGATTAAACCAGATCTAATTGAAGCACAGTATAGTTGTACCTCTGTCAAAATTTTTGAAATGCACAAACACAAGAACTGCAAATTTTACTGGTGCTCCCCACCAGCACACCCATCAGTATGCCTAATGAGATACAGGAGTAAGCAAAATTTTATTTAAACCAGACAACATGAAACATCCCCCAAATGGGAACCAGTTCTTACTGTGTTATCATTTTTATATCCTTCTTCAAACAACACAAGTGTCTTTATAAACTTAAAAATACTCATGCTACCTCCTCTTCTCAGGCATTCTCCTACACGGAGCCTGTCATGCATTTCAGCTGGAATTTCTTCCTTTCCCTCCAGGCCTCTGATGCTTGTTTTCACCTGGAAACACAAACTCCTTTTTTGTGGCAAGTTCGGTTTTCTTTTTTACTTTTTATTATGCAGCCTCTAGAAAAAAAAAAAAAAAAATCCATGGGCTTTTAACTATACCGCAAAAACTATTTTTGCTTCTCCTAAGAGAAAATCCACTGTCTTCTTAAAACTAACTGGCAACAGGCTAATCTTCAAAGTTCTCTGTCTCATTTTAATTGTGTGTTTTAAAATGACAACCTGTTCACTTATGCCATCAGATACCACTGACAAACACTGACAGTGAATGTTGCCCAGTACAAGAACTGAAGCATGCACACACTCTTCAAAGGTTAGATGAGTGTCTGTCAGGGATTTTGCTTAGTCTAATTCTTCCAGTCAATATTTTCCATGAGTTTAGAGCTGGTTTAGAGTGAAAAACATTATCCCAAGAGACATTTGTGTAAATCCATCCTATTTTGAAATGTGTTTAACAGAATTCATTCAGAGTGTCCCACAACAATAGGTCTCAGTGCCATTTAATTTGCCAATTTAAATGTAGCCTTCTGTAACAGCAATGGAAAAGGTGTGTTTCAAGAAGGACATTATCCAAGTTTTCAGAAGACTTTGTATATCAAAATAAAACTTGTAAAACACAGTAAACACATAAGAGAGTAGAAACTCTTTTTTCCTTTTAAATACACCAGCTGCAGAAGGGTGTAGGATTGACAACTGCTTAGGTATGGCTTAATACAAAATGAGCCAGAGTCAAAACTACTGCTGTAAGGTCATATACGTAATTTCATAATTCTTGTTTTGCAGCAGAGTATAACAGAGGTTTGTTTACAAAAAACAATGGAGGAAAATGTTCATGCCCTGAGGATACTACCAAGAAAGTATTTCCAACAAAAAACTAATATTATCCAACTGACAGGCACAATTGCAGTACAGACTGTAAAAGTACTTGGATGCACTTGAATTTACATAATCGACATTTTACTGAATAAACACCTATTTTGTTTTGTTTTGCTTTTTTGTAGTAGGAAAAATTTTTTGCAATCATTTTCCAGTCCTGCTAAGGACATTGTTTGGAATGTGTACAAAAAAAATGGAAAAATAAATAAAGGAGATTTTGCCCACTGAAACCAATACTTGTATTGTTGGTATAGAAGCTACAGGATTGAGACAAGTAAGATTTTTTTACAAGATGTCTCTTTGAACATACTACCATAATAATTGAATTTATCACTTAATCCTCTAGCAACAATGTGTTTTTCAGTTCACTCACATCTGGATGTCTGAAATGGCAGGAATGGATCACAAATAATATTTGTAAAAGTTATAAAATTATTTACTAGCCATAAAGAACTTTGTTTTCTATAGGCTGTTTTCCTTACACATAATTAGAAACTTTAAAAAATACATTAAAAAAGATCTCTAAAATACTGAAAATATTTAATTGCCTAGTAGTTGTAGGGATAATACAGAAGACTGGAAGAACTCAGAGAAAATAACAGATGTTATGCAATTTAGAAAAAAAATCCTGAAAAATTCAAATTTCCACATTTTAATTCACAATGCACGTCCTAATTTCTGAATCTTCCAGTCCAGTGACAAATTTTTAGAATATATTGGATTTATTTGGTGGTGCTGAAGCGAGACTCATTGAATAGCTTAAAATGGTGTATTTAGTAACAGGATACTCTACATATGTACTTACAGAAAATTTAAAAATGCTTCTCATAAGTCAGAAATCACTATAATATTCAGTATGTCTCTTCCAGTAGATATTTAATGAGAGACATACCATGCTGCCTATGACAATTCTGCAGTTCTGCATCGTAAACTAAGAATGAGCATAATGTTCCCCACTTAATTAAGCAAGCTGCAGGATCTTTCACTGCTGTATGAATGTTCCACACAATGTCAGCACAAATGGTACTTTTGCAAACAAATACTATACCCGTTTCTTCAGAAGCTCATTTTAAATTATGACCATTTTGTTCCAATAACTCTCTAAAGCTATTATTAAAGGATCTTACAATTCCTTATGATAAAGCATAAATAGACTATAAATAGAATAACTGCCTCTAAATAGACAAAGCTAACTTGAAGTGGAAATTCTTGGGAGTCAATAATGCCATTTTCTGAAGGTTGTAACTAAAACCATAACAGGAAGCCTGAAAACAATATGGAAAGTCTACCTATTTCACTTTGAAGGTAATAAACACTTAAATTATTAATTGACTGAATAACCTTTATCGAATTCTTAAATGTCTATTTTCTAATTATAGTAATTTCACATTTATAAGGAACTGCTTCCACTAGTATTTATTTGCTTTCCTTTCATTGCTTAGAACTTTGCAACAGCAGTAGGGAAAAAAACATTTACCCTTTTACTTTGAATAGTGTACTCAAGTTGGTGCTTTAATTTTAAGGTCTGCTAAATATTTTATGTAGACTTATATAACAGTAATTTTTGAAAATATCATATTACTTATTTTTTCCACTAATGTATTCTAGCTCAAGGGTTTAGGGCTAAAGATATGATCTAACTGTATTTTAGGATTGATATTGGAAGAATTCACATTTAGAGATATGAAAATCATCTTTTCATTAAACTCATCCAAAGTTGTGGCTCTTAAAAAACAGAACAGACAACTTGAATTATATTCAGAGTAGAATGTCTGTAAATAGTGCAAAGCACTAAACTAAACGGGCAGTGCTGCTAAAATATAATGCTGTAAAGAATACCATCAAAATTAATATTTTCATGTAGACTGCATAAAATATTTTTTTGAACAAATCACAAAAAAACATATTTATCGTTGTCGTTTGACACCTATGGATCAGGGAAAAGTCTCACCCTGAGGAGTGCAACCATAACTTTGATTGGCTGTCAGAGGAAAAACCAGAGACATTGATGTTGCTTCAATTTAAGTGGCAACAGGATTAATGTTTCAAAAATATGGTATATATGTGTTCTATTAAACAAAAATTTATGTAGGATCTTAAGTGACTTTTTTAGTCAATGATTTTTTTTAATCACTGTCTTTGAAAAATAAAAATGACATTTCACTGGAAAAATCTAATGAAATTCTGAAAAATAAATATTGTATCACCTGATGACAGCTTTAAGGATGAGAAAACTGAATTAGAAACCCTGGGCTAATAAAATATGACAAGGCATCAGACTGCAACCAGAGATCCCACAGCACACTAAAAAGGGAAAGGAATGAAGCAAGACAGACTAATAAATATAATATGTTTCCTCTTCTTCTCTTTCTTCTTTGTGCAAAGGTTTTCTCTCTTGTTGTGAATATTTAAAGATGAAAGCAGTAAAAGAATCCCAGTTGTCCATGTTCAGACCTATGTACTCGAACACTGTTATTCAAAGTACAGAATTCTTAAATGTTTAATGTGAGACACTGCTGCTTATACAATTTTAGGATAATAAAATATAATAATAATAATAATAATAATAATAATAATAATAATAATAATAATAATAAATTAGTTAGTAACAAAGAATTTGTCAATAACTTGATCATAGTTGGACTGCTGGGGAGAAATTAGATATATTTGTATTCTAAATAATAAATATGTGAGTGTAATGGTATTATGCTTAATTGCAAACTCTACTTAAAATTCTTACCAAAAATTTGTTAAACTTTTAGTAGAAATGATTTGAAAGTACTTAACTTTCTCTATGTTTTCTTTATCATCCTGTCTCACTGTTTGCTAAATTATTTTTTTAAATTTCTTGGCTTTGTTTACAACTCACTTCTAGGAAGAATATTTTATTCATAAGTTTAGCAAGTTTACTTGTCAACTCCTTTCACCAAAATATGTGTTGATTTATAAATAAAAAAATTACAAATCTTGATAGTCTACAGTTTAGCCACTTGAGTTCTAAAATTTAAGGTTCAGATTTTGAAAACTAATTAGATTAATATATTAAGGCATGATTTCGTATTTTGCTGATTATGAACTTAAAAACCTGTGACTTATTTTAATGCAGTATGCAACACTATATTTTCATCATCTAGAATGTTTGTTATTTCTTATCAAGAAAGAACAAAATAGCAAGAATCTAAGCATATGCAACTTTAAGGTGCCCTTTCTTGTTTCAAGTATACTGTTTATTCTGTGCCTTTAACACTGAGAATTTTAAAACAATAGTCCTTTCTTAGAGTCGTATCTTAAGATCTTCATCATCTACAATCCTGAGCACCTCTTGTGTCCGTGCATAACATAGAGGGAGCCTTTATCAAAATAGAGCTGCACTGAGGTCATTCTTGCACACACTGTAGCGTTAGAAAATTACAGAATGTAGAAGATAAAAAATTGGGCACAGGACCACACAAATACAATGCAATTGCTCTCCCTAACTTATATGCAGTACGGTTCACTCTTTAATCACATAACCAGCTATTCTTATATACCTCTCAACAAAAGATGTGCTTCTACTCTTCTACACTCTGGATTACGATCCTTTAATGAGAAGCTACCATGCTTTTTTTTTTTTTAATTTTTGATTACCGCATAGTTGGCACCAGTTACAATTGTTTAGTCTTCACTATTCAGTCATGTTTAAAGATGAGAGTAATAATTTTCGTATTGACCTTTATGGTGCTAACTTCAACATCTGAAAGATTAACAGCATTCATTAATACACCTCATGATATGTGTCTTTTATCTCAGGTCTCTGAGATAAAGCAATACTATTATTCCCATTCTGTAGAGTCAGGGCCACAGCTCTCATCTGCAACCCGCAATTATATAAATACAAAAGTATATGAGACCATGACTTCTGATTTCAGGGAAAATTAGTTATTTGAATCATCAGTGAAAATCTGTTTAACATTGCACTTAGAAGCAATAACAGGTTTTGAGAAAACTAGCTTCAACTAAATATATCTATATCTATCTATCTATATATAATCTATATCATCTATCTATATATCATCTATATCTATATCATCTATATCTATATTTATATCTATATCTATATCTATATCTATCATCTGTATCTATATCTATATCTATCTAATCTACATCATATTATGTGTAACATAAGTTTTGGTTTTTTTAAAAGAGCTTACTCCCATGGAGTTTTACCACAACACTGGTCTTTGGCCTAATTTTAAATTATCTGAGGAGCTTGCCTGCTTTGTTAGCTTATAGAAGAAAAACCAACACATCCTCTCAGGGTTTTTTATGCATTCCATCTGCATGTATATTTACAGCTTAAATATACAAACACACCTAGATATCTGAAACTGAAAGATGTCTATGTAGCAATACCTAATATCTTAGCCCATACACTAAAATAAATATGTTATATCTTTGAAGAGACTGGTTGGCTTAATGGTAGGCATATGCACCAAGATATACCTTTGAATGTTGCTTATATAATGTGTTCTTAGCCTAACAGATTTTTTCGATCTGGTCAAAGGAAATAGCTGTCTACTCAAATGTATCTGAGACCTGTAGGATTGTTATATGCATGAAAGGTATTGAAAATACAGATTTCCTGAGTCACAGTTTAACCACACCAAGTATTCCAGAATATCTCAGAAAATACCAGATTTTTATGTGTGTACACTTGAATCAAGGCCTTTTAGTCCAGTAACTATAATATAAACGTATGTTAACATCTTCTTTGTGTATTGACACAGTCATTTCTGTGTCTACATGCAAGCATCTACAGCATATGTATCTGCAGTCTAGAACTCAATGGTACCCTTAGATATTTTCTGTCAGCATTTTAAATAAATGATTTATACTATCAGTTGGAACACCACTCTTTGATAAACTCCATAGGAAACAACTCTGTACCCTTTCTCTGCAATCTCTTTCCTAATCAGCTACTTAGACATTCAGAAAGTCAAGGTCAGAAGAGAATAGTTTCTCTTCAAAACTTTCAGAGATGTCAGTCTGAAATAAATTAAAATATGTAATTTCGGAATGAGATTTCAGAAAAAAATTATAATCAAATCTTTTAGTGGGAAATAATATATTTAACAGGCAGCAATAAATAGCAGAGCTGTCTATACCTGACCATATAAGCAATAACTGTCAGTCATAATTT
>JAOTQZ010000001.1:47026738-47039271 GCA_026546895.1 Pogonocichla stellata
CTGCAATTTGGTTCAATCTTTCATTCTTTATAAAATCAACCAAGAATATTTTTATACCTTTTCCCCTCCTTAATAATTTTTTAGTTTGAAATCTTCTAAATTAGACTGATTTTATAGTAGAACCTGTTCATAGAGAAAGTTGGGTTCTAAATCTAGCCTTTGAAAAAGGCACACAAATGGAGACAGCAAGTGAAAATCCTATCATCAGTTATCACGGCCTGACAAAATACTCTTTGTTCACTGAAGAAATTGTGAAAAATATTTGGTAATTTATTAGTAGTCATGAATATCAGGATTCATCTCTAATGGCTTCAGCCATCTGCAATGTAAGTTTCCACTTCTCAGTGGTCACATTACATAGCTTTTTTTGTTTAAAGAGGAATTAAATATGTCTTGTGGGCTAAGATTCAATTCACCTATTTTAAACATATACTTTAGAATAAGAAGCCTAAAAACACCTATTTCTTCCCATTGTCTCCAAAGACCACCTACAATGACTAATTCAGCTATAGATGTCCCCACTCTAAAGTACTATGTGAGAGGTTTTTCTTACTGATTTTTAATATGCTGTTCCCTGGCACCCCACCAATCTGTACACTGGGGTTTTGGGTTTATAAAGACTAAATTTACTCAAGAAAGGAACTCCTTTGAGAATCCAAGAATCCAGTTAATATATGTATACACCATAAAACTTAATGCTTAGAGAGTATTTAGTATATACATTTAGGCTAAAACAGTAAAATTGAAACCTCTCTCCACGGTCACTAACTTACAAGCCTTCAAATTAAAACACTATATGCAAACTGCCACTGGCTGTCTGTAATGATACAATATTTATGACCATTATTCCTTGCACATGTTCACAGTGCACATACACTGGTTAAGTCATCTCTCATCATTGTAATTGTCTGCAATGACAAAATATTTGAGTTGAGTTTTTTGGTTGTATTTTTTATGAAATATATGTTAATAAAAAGCACACATTTTCTTCGTACACTATAACAGATCAGTTAAAAATGTGAGACGGATCACAGGATCCGTACTTCCTATAGTTTAAAAAAATTTGCTTAGGTGAAAATCTTGGAAGCAAATGTGCATACCGAGGGTACAGATAGAGATAAATTTCTAGTGAGTTTTAATGTTCTTTGTGGTCATTCTGAAAGCACTGTGCATTAGTAAAAGGCGACCAAGAGAACCACAGAATGCATAAGGTTGGGAAGTACCACAGTGGGTCATCTTGTCCACCCCCCTGGCTCAAGCAGGATTATCCTGCTTGAGTACATTGCACAAGATTGGGATCAGATGGGTCTTGAATTATCTCCAGTCAGGGAAAATCCAGAGCCTTGCTGAGCAATCTGTTCAGTGCACTTCCACATTTAGAGTAAAGAAGCTCTTTCTCATATCCAGGTGGAACTTGCTGTGTATGTTTCTGCCCATTATCCCTTGTCCTATTGCTTGGTAGCACCCTTGGCTCCACCCTTTGACGATCTCCCTTCAGATACTTGTAGACATTGACAAGGTCCCCTTTCAGTCTTCTCTGCTGAGCTCTCATAAGAGAGGTAGTTCCCCTCTGTCTTCTCTAAACGTCTTTGCCCCTAAACATTTAGATCTCTTCTGGACTCATTCCACGAGCATTGCAAATACTTTTGTTTAATGTTTTTAAGAGCTTTGGGAAATTACTCATTTTTCTAAATGTTGTTTCAGCAAAAACACAATGTTTTGTGTAGAAGGAACTGGTAGTTTTGTAATGAATGGAGTTCTCGATCAGGATGGGAAAAATTGTATTTATTCCTGTATCTGTTTTTATTCTCATCCTTTAAGTACCCCTGTAGTTTCAGTGCATCTAACACTGATGATTGATTGTCTCTTCCTCAACAAGAAGGAAGATTAGGGTGAGTCATCAGCTTTTGGAGCTCTTTACCAAGAGAATGATGGTAATAGAAATATGATGCTTTCTTCCTCATCCTATGGCCTTTTTAGAATAATCTTTCATATTTTGCATCATCCACTACATGGTTTTTTATTCACTGGCCTGCAGTTCCATGTTATACCAGAATTTTCATGCTGTGTTTTATGTCTGTTTCTTCTTTATTTTTGTCTTTGTCCTTTGTAAAAGGACTAAATTTGCCCAGATCCTGAAGTTGTATTTATTTAAAAAAATAACAGACTGTGGGTGATTAGTTAAGAGCCCTGAAATCCCTGTTTTCACCCTACCGCCATTCTTGTGAAACCTCTGCAGTTATTCTGATTGCACTCCTCTATATTACATCATTATCTTGGGGTCGCTCTTTGCACTACAAGAAGAGTTGAGTTTCACTACCAATTAATTACATAAATATATCAAAAGTATCTAACAATGTGCTACATCACACAGTAATTCAAAGCTAGACAAAACTAAAACAATTTAGACTAAAATCTTTATCCTTCTGTTGGTAAGATATTGGTCTTAAAGATAAGGAACAAAATAAATAAAAACAACTCCAGGCTCTTTCACAAATTATGCAAACTGCAGCTGATAATTTTTTCAGGACCTGCAGCTAAACACAAACCTCTGACCTGCTACTACTAAAAGCAACATACATTTACCAGTCTGCAGAGATAAAACAACTTCCTATAGTTTTATTCAAAGCTATTTTTCTTAGAAGATTTAAATACAAAACAAATCTCTCTGTTTCTATCTCCACCGTTCTCCCCCCTGGCCACAACATCAGCACCAAAGTAATGTGACATATATTTTTCTACTCTAGACATGGCAGGGAGGACCTGAAAATTGCTTGTACCTTTTCTCTCTTTCTTTCTGGTTTGCTTTTTTTTTTTTGCCTCTATATATTATCTGTTTTACTGCTAAAAACTGAGTTTTCATCTATACCTATGGTATTACTATACACACTCTGAGTATAAAAAGATGGCTTGTGAAAGTAATTTTGGAAGTCAGATACCTTGCTTCCTTCATCCCTCCACAGAGGATCAATGATTTCAGGATTTTTTTTTATTGTGTTATATTTAATGCTGCAACTAGAAGAAGTTAAAAAAGCTCTAAGGTTTTTATGCCTTTCTTAGTCCAGAAAAGAAAGCCTTGAAATAAATTTTGTATATATATATACAATTGTGGGGAAAAAAAGAGAAAGAAGAAAAATTCTGGCACTTTGAAAGTGTTTCCTGGCATTTAGGAATTGTTTTGGCAGTTAATGAAAACTTACAAAGTAAGCTGGACATTTCATTGTCCTTTGTTTTTCTGACAGATTTAATCTTCAGAAACAGCTGTTGTAATAATTTAAAATTGTCTCCTCTAGTTTAGTATTCCAAACCAGACCAACATGCAGCACAGGATTAAACATAACACCATTCTTACAACATTCTTTGGCTTTTCAGCCCCAGAAACCATCTAATGCTAGTAATACATAATGCTGGGCTAAGTCCAGGTTGCGTTAGCGGTCTGAGCGTTCTGATGTAAGCCGGTGGAGTTCAGTCAACGGAATTCAAGACACCTCTGTGCAAATAGCTTCTGTTTCACCACTTATGCTTTCCTGGGTTAGAGGGCGGCTGCTGAAGAGGCTCCTGCTTTTGGTTTTCTTCATTTCAGATCACCTCTAGGCAACCTGGACCGTAACAGGAAAAGATAGTTTATAAAACTGCCATATAATCTGATTTTGCAGTAGCCTTTCAGTACAGATCCTCACAGATCACTGAATGGATGCAGTGATGGCAGTAACAAAAACATGCCATGAATTTCCTTTGCATTTCAGGTGTTTTTCTCATATACCCAAGACTAAATTTTCCATGTCTACCTGAAATGGGTTTTTGTCCATTTTTTCCACGTCCACCTGAAATGGACCTCTTTGACACTCAGCATAGTTCAATAAAACGTAAAAGGAAGTAAAATAAAAGTTTAACCTTGGTCTTCTCTTCATACTTATAATATCATGGAGTTGAACAGTGGTATTTGTGACAACAATGCAAGGAAACAGCTCTGCACACACTAGAGTTTTCTTCATGATTATCAAAATTTGAGAATATTTTGCTCACACTGAAGTTTCAAGAATTAAAAATATTTGTAATTATTAGAAGTTTTTGTATAAATTTCTCATCGCATAAAGAAAAAGTTTCATAAAGTAAAAGTTCATGGTCTCTGTTTCAAGGAAAAAATATCAGTTTAATTATATCAACAATGTTCATTTATATGTCTTTGGGTAGACAGTCGAATTTTTTTTTTGCCAGAAGTTGCTGAAATAACATTTGACAAACCACAGATATATTGCAATTTGATTTCACCTCTGGTCAAAGGTTATTCCCAGAGAATCTTGTGCATTCAAATATGCAGCATATTTTCTGTACATATGAAATAGACAAGTATGTGTTTCCATTAAGAGTGAAAACCAATATCCCACCCTTACTGAAAGTAGAGCTGAAAAATATTTATTTTACCGGGAATTAGTCAATCTAATTCTTATGAATTCAGTTTACTTCAGTCAAGAACAGCATTATTTATCGATTCCATTACTCACATCAAGACAAACAGAAACCATTCCTTTCTGAATGCCCATTTCTATGAGTTGTACTAGTTGTCAAAATATTCAAGTGCACAGTTAAAATTGTAATTTTGTATGTACGTATTTTTACATTTTTCGTTTCCATGTAGGCTAAAAGATGTCTTTTCTACTACAGTTTTTCAAAGATTGCTGCTTGGCACAAGTAAATAGAACATAAGCCTTTAATTAGTCAGTATGTGACATATAGCTTTTTATACTTGAGCAAAGATCCAGAAGGCAAGAAAATATTTGAGTGTTCAAAGAACAGAGTTTAATGGCCTTGAAAGTATACTGAAACCAAAGAAAACCCTATAAAATTGGTTTTTAAACCTCAACTATTTTGATGTTTCTGTGTTGAAAATCCTGAACAACCAGCCTTTAGGAGCACTTGGAAAGAAACCAAGACATTAATTGTTTTTTCTTTCTGCAAAACACTCTTTGTATTTTTTTATTCATTTGTGATAGCCCAGAATGCACCAACCAATTAATGCTGAATATATGAGAGGTTTCCAAGAGACTTCTGTTCCCTGGAAAAACAAATTATAGGATATCATAAGTGAACCCAAAATACATGTATTTCACATATACTTTATAAAATTTCTTCCCATGCTGAATATTACTATCTAAATAACTGCTAGTAGCATATGGTTAATATATTACTCTAAAAATCAAGTTTCAAGTTTTATTTCAGAGTTTTATCTTCTTTTGTGCGTGTTCAGCAATATTTTACAATTCATTGGCAAATTTTGATACTTGTGAATTTCACTATATCTGAATTCTGAAGTTTTTATTTTTATTTGTGCTAAAATAAGTAAGTATTTGCAATCTACTTTGGCAAATAACAGACATAAATTCCTACTTCTACTTCACTTTTCACTCAGAATGGACTATAGGCATTTGTGATTTGTTAATTATTTTTGTCTTTGAGTTCGGGGTTTATTTGCTTTTTTTTGCTGGGCTATTTTGAGATTTGCATTTTTTTCTGCATTGCATGCAGATTAAAATGTGAATTACTACACAGCATTGATAACTTTTATATTAACTATGTACATTGAATGGCAGAACTTATTGGAAAAATTTCAGAAAATTATGCAGTTAAAGCGGTTATCATATTGAATACGCACAGTAAGTCTCCATTTCAGCTTTTCCAATCTTTTGTGCCTTTGATTTTGAAAACTATATTATACTCTTCTAAGTAGGAGGAAGTCAATAGGGTGGTGAAAAGAAGACAAGAGCAAGACCAAGTTTATACACTGAGTCCTCTCTTCAGTGGTGTGATTTTTATACTTCTTTCAAAACTTTTTCACAAAAACATTTTTCACAGAAAATTATTTAAATTTAAAATCTGAATCGTTCTCTGGAGATAATTAACTCTCTTTTGTGAGTTTATAAAAGTGTAAAAGAGCTAGGCTCATTATTTAAATACATCAACTGGTGGTCAATTAATGCAGGATTAATGTGAATTAGGTTTATTTCTTTTTTGCTTTATTCCTTTTAGCCTGGTTTATTTCTTTTTGCTTCCTTTTCACTGAACATTCTGTCTGATTTTCACAAAGGACATTTTCTCTTTGATTCACTGACGAAAGTCATGATCTATTTACACTGTACTTTCCAGCTCATCCAGCTCTCACAATACATTAGCTGTCCATTGTTGAACAAAGGTTTGAGAAAAAAAGTCAGGAGAAAGTGGAACTCTAGAAGACTTTCAGCTGATGGGTCTACTTCTTAAGGATTGATCCAAAATTGCAATATTGCATATTGTTATCTGTTTCATGTTATTTTACAGATTTCAGATGACTTTGTGAATTATTTTCCTTTCTGTTCCTATTTATCTTACTAAAGGCACTCTAGTGAAAAGTGATGTTCAAAATATTTATTGTTACAACTAAATGAACACTAAGTAGTTCTGATTCCATTAGAACTTCAGAAATAGTCTACAACCCCAAAATTCTTTGACCAAGGGGAACAGCCAGCACATAATTTTATGTTCAAGACTACTTATCATACACCTATAGTAAGGTTATACACTGGGTTTACTATATAAATCCTTCACCTTATATGAAAAATTCACTCAAACCACAGGACTTCCATTTTTTATAAAATCTGGAATTATAAACAGATATGTAAAAAACCAGATAAGTAAGTAAATAAATAAATTTAAAAATTCAGGAAAACTTTCCAACTTTTTATACAATAATTTCTCTGTGAATATACTTTTCAGACTGAGTACCTTTTTGTAGTAAAAGTTTGTAATGGATTGACTTTGGCCTTCTGCCTTACACACACACACACACGCACACACACAGATTCACTCTCCTTCCTCAACAGGTGAGGAAATGGCAATAAAAATTTTATGAGTCAAGACAGACAGGGAGTTCATTTACCGAATACTAACATGGGCAAAACAGGCAGAATTTGAGGAGAATAAATTTATTTTATCATCAGTCAAAATAGACTAGGATGGTGAGAAACAATGACCCCCTTCTTCTCCCCCTAAAAGACCTTCTTCCCTACGCCATTCCTTTTTCCCAGATTGAATTCCACATTGCGATTCCTGACTCCTCCACCTTCCCCATGCAAGAAGTGGAGGGGAGGATTGGAGGATGGAGGCTGTCTCCATAACATCTCCACTCTGCTTCTCCTTCCTTCTCACACTTTTCCCCTGCTTGAGCATCAATTCTCTCCACAGCCCGCAGTCCTCCAGGATAAGCCTGCGCCTGGATGGTTTTCCACAGGCTGCAGTTTCTTCAGGCATATCCCCCTGCTTTTGTGTCAGATCCTTGAACAAATTTTCCAACTTGTCTAGGAAAATATAATCAATATTTAATTCAACCAAGATACTTGTCTCAGATATTCTCTCTCATCAGAAAAAAAAACAGGAGGAATGGTGATGTAATCATCTCATCCTAGGGTGAAGAAATCTTCCTTTCAAAACTGTCTTTACTACCTTAATTCTAAGTTAAAATTCCTTCAAAGTGAAAGCACCACAATTTCTATGATGTATCAAGATATTATGTATGTATATACTTTTACATACATGTATATATATTTTTATATATATACAACCTTTAAATCAACCCTTTTACATTTAAAAAAAATCTCTAAAAAAGTTTCAAGAACTGCCAGGTAATATATCATATTAGTTTTATGTTATTAATAAAATTAAACAGTCAAATAAATGTCTGTGAGACTGAAATGCAATCTACCAAATTAGTCTAATGTAGAATATCTTCTGTATGAATTTTAATCTTGGTTTACTGTCAGCAATGAAACGCAACTTATTCAAACTTGTCTTTTCAACTAATGTAAACTTTGAGGCAGTTTCCCAGGTCATTAAACATTGTGCTAATTTATGGAAAGTAAAATGCAAACTACGTTTCATACTTTTCTGTTTTCATATTCTTAATAAGGATCATTAATATTACTGTGGACAGACTGAATAGATTTCATACGCGTATCCTTATTAAGTGCTTCTTCCAAAAAGAGGATTAATCTCAAGCATGGCTTTGTTATTTAGTTAGTTTTATTGAAAGCAGATTCCCTGGGGTATTTTAATGAGAACAAAATATGCAGGGAGTCACATACACAAGCTGATGCACAAACATTTTGAATTTATATGCAATTACTATTAGGCACTTAACTTAGGTTTTTTCTATATCATGCAAAAAAGAAGTCAGAAAACATACTGTTTAAGAATTCATATCCGTAGAAAATCATCATCATATGACCTTAATTAAGTACTAGTCAAACAACTACTAGTTAAATAACTGGAAAAGCCATTAAGTCTTGAGGAAATCATCTTTGCAGAGGAATTAAAAATAAAATTAAATGCTTCTGATCAATATAAATCTTTCTTCACCTGTTTTTCTATTTTCATTGGGCAAAGGAGGTTTGACAGAACTATATTCCTGATTTTCTGAGGCCCTTTTCAAGCAACTTAACTGCTGTCCCTAACTAGTGTTAAATAGCTCAAGCCAAGAGGTAAATAAGTATTTTCATACTGTTGGAATCCGTAAGATATTTAGCAAACAGGAAAATGGACAATGAGTCAGATTGAAAACAATCAGAACTGCTAGGCTAAGATGGTTGTGGTAGGCAACATTAAGTCCAGATGGACAGCAGCCACTAGCAATGTGTCCCAGCAATCAGTAACTCAGCACTGCTTAACCCGAGTGACAGCAGAAAAAGTGCACCCTCAGCAAGACTCTACAAAAGAATAGAGCCTTCGTAGCCTCTACAAGAGAAAAGAGCCTTCGTAGGCTCTACAAAACTCCATGGAGGTATGTCAGCTGGGTATGTTGCCATTTAGAAGGACTTGAACAGGCTGGAGAAGCAGGCTAACAGGAATTTAATTATGGGCTAACCAGAATGTCATGAAGTCCAACAACAGGAAATGCCACGTACTGCCCTTGGCAAGGAACAACATATAGGCACACATATTACTCAAAGCTGTAACTCACTCAAATCTGGCCAGAGTTTGCTATATATAAAGACAGATTAACCTTTAACTGATGACCAATCTGTTGAAATTATCTAATGAAAATACTCAGCTGAAGAATGTGAAAGTACGATTGCAATTTTAGAATTACACAATCATAGAAGGTTTTGCATTGGCAGATGATCTTAAAGATCATCTGTTTCAACCCCCTTTGCAGTAACATCTTCCAAAAGATCAGGTTACTCGATGCCACATCCAACCTGATCTAGATCACTAATAGTGATCTATTCTGGACAATCTGTCTCAGTGTCTCACCACCATTATTAAAAAAACCAAAAAAATCCCCGTTTGTCCAATACAAAGTTTAAAACCACTGCCTCTTGTCCTGTCACTGCAGACTCCAATGAAAAGTCTTTATCTTTATTTAACCCTCTTTTAAGTACTGAAAGTACACAAGTTGTCCCTGAAATTTTTCTTCTCCAGGCTGAACAAATGAAATGTATTGTACATACTGCAGATGCATATTGTTTCTAATAACCATAGAAGTTTTTCAAGAGGAATTAATCTGCTTAAATTAAATGAACAAGCATGAATTCTGATACAAATTTGCAGAATTTCAAAAGTATAAAAAATACTAGTTGCTGTTCATCAGGAAAAGCACTAAGAAAAGCAGAAGATAAACTAAAAGATTTAGTTGAAAGCTCTCTTCAGTCCAATTTTTATAATACTTTGAAAAGGGAAAGCACTGTAACAGAATGTGATATACATAGCTTAATAAAAATTCCTGTGCTTTTGACATAGGCAAATTTTGTACCTATTTTAACATTCTTTTTCAGTTGTCATTAAAAAAAATTAATCTAGCCTAATGGAAAGCAATAGAAACAGATTAGGCATTTTTGAATCGGCATTGGGAAAAATCATTTATCATAATGTGATCATAAAAATGTCAAATCATATTTCATAACATTGGAAAAAAAATCTGAATGCACTGTAACATATGCAGGTGAATGACATTCTCATGGGTAGATAACCAAGTGGTTCTAGTGTTGTTTTTTTTCTTTTATGCAGTGAAGCTGTAAACAATTATATCAACCAACCCCACAATTTCTGTTTACAGATTGCAATCTGATATTGGGTGGGTTAATTTTGAATGTAAACCACTCTGCCTTTAAAACATATATGTATTTCTAATTTCAGTTCATGTGTTTTAATGTGAAACCCTCAAGTTTTTCTTCACTACATTAAAAAAACGTACCTTTTTGTGTTAGTATATTTCGCAAGAGCGCTTTGTAGATATGTAAAATCGCTGAAATTAAATATGTTTATTTTTTCAGTTTCTGCAATAGAAAACAAAAGAGAAAAATAAAAATTGTAAGTGAAAGAAAATATTAATTTACCTCAAGAAACTAAATTGGCTGAAAGGTTACATAATTTTTTAAAAAATTTAAAATCTGAATTATTGTAAAGACTGTAAATTTAATTTTTTTGTGTTTTGTTCTGCTGTTACTATCAGTTTGTTTGAACCATTTCAATATAGCTTACTTCAAGACATACCTATCAATGTACTTGTGAACTCGAAAGTCACCCTTTCTAAAGACAGGACAAATTTCAAACAATTTAGAAGAGAATAATGGACCATTACTTCCTCATAAACTTGCTAATTACAAAAGGACTGAGATCTATAGCTACCATACATGAAGTACTGTCAAAACGGTGGATTTGACTTTGATAAGACCTCATAGAAGTCAGAAACTTTATATCCATATATTTAAATTATTACCCAGGTGGCATATTTCTTTTTTTCTAAAATGTAGCTATTTCTAGCCTTGGGGAAGGCAATGAGCTGTCCAGCACTTAATTTTTTAAATTTTACTTCCATCAGCACAAACGCACAGCATGAACAGGCACATCTGAAGGAACACAAGCTCATTATCTCTGATTATTCATATCAAGCAATTATTTTCATCTATATTTCTCAGTTGCTATATTTACTTGTCATCTGAAATCTAGATATGTGAAATCTGAAATATGTGAAAATTATCAGTGTCAAGGTTTGGTTTGAATATGAAAATAACTATGATTCCTTTTCATACTTTCGTTCCCAGGAAAGCCCTCTGCTGCCTAATATGAAAAAATATGTTCTTTATCCATGTCTGAAAACAGATGTAGTTAAGTAATTTTAACTTTTTGTTAAAAGCCACATTCTTTCATACAGCTACAATAAACTTCCTTTTGTATTCTATGGAATCCAGTTTTTTTCACACTTGTATCAGGAATATACAACAAAATTCTTTAAAAAAAGAAGACAGTAAAGGAAATACGAATGTCAAATATGTCACTGCAGAAATTTAATGACTGACGGTTATTATTATACACTGCAATATTTTTGTGGTCTGGAATCAGAAAGCTTGTATCCTCTCTCCTCTCACCATAGATGGGATGAATGGTACTGATAAATCTGCCCCCAGGAGAGGACCTGGACACTCTTCTGGCTCTACTCTTTGGCCGTCAATTTTGACAGTGGCATACTCCATTCTGACATGTGGAAACTGTTCTGGTTTCATACTGTTCATACTTCTCTATGAAATTTAAACTTTCTGTGTGTTTTCAAGTTTCATGAACTTCTGAGTTATGGATATATTATGGAAAATCTTAGCCAATCTCTGTACTCCAAATCTAGACTTTTTAAAACAAATATAATATGGAATGAAAGTAAAAACTTGAGAGAAAAGAGATGTCCACGCGTCCTCATCCTGGATGAAGAAAGAATACAGAAATTGAACACAGGATCTATACAGAGACAGTTTGTGAACTTAAGGAAAATACCTCCTCCCACACAATCATTGAGTAGACTGTATGTTTGTCTCCTGCCTTCTATCCCTCACTGCAGCATAGAAACATCCTTGTAATATTAACACTGTTTTCATCACAGAGCCAAAACAGTGCTATGCACAATCTACTCTAAAGAAAATTTACAGACCACCCACTACAAAGGAAAGATACTTTCAGATAAAGGAGTCATTTAGAATACGATTTAGTGGTGAACTTTGTACAGTTATGATGGTAGAATAAATGATCAAGCTCTTTTTCCAGCATCTGCAAGAAAATAAAAATAATGTTGCAGGGGAAAACAGAGGATATATATATCTTTTATTTAAATTTCAGAAAACATTGTTGACTTCAGTAGAAGGACTTTAAGCTGGAATGGCTGAGGAGATTGCAACCAGCAGTGCTGCAAGAAAGCAATGGACAGGTCTGCAGAGGAAAGAGCATGGGGTGGCATGAAGGAAAGGGATCAAAAAGTCAACACAATTGAGACTGGGGTTACATCCAGCACCTGCATGTGGGCAAGGAAGTGCCTTCAGGGCACCATGGTGGACAAATCCCCCAAATCATGTCTGGGAACATGTTGAAATGACTAGGTGCTCTACTGAGGCCAGGTTTGCCAATGGGGAGGAGAGGTTTGTTGTGGCAAACCCTCTGGTCTGCACAAGGACAGCCCAGGTGCAGAGGGGGTGAGCAGCACTGCTGGAGAATGACCAGGACAAACTGACCCTTGCTTAGCA
>JAOTQZ010000001.1:47039371-47052730 GCA_026546895.1 Pogonocichla stellata
ACAAGGACAGCCCAGGTGCAGAGGGGGTGAGCAGCACTGCTGGAGAATGACCAGGACAAACTGACCCTTGCTTAGCAACAAGCTGGTTTTTGAGCCTTATGGGGCAGCAGGCTGATAAGAAACAGATCCTGCAGTAAATCAAAAAAATGTACAATCATACAGAAAGACAAAATTATCTACGATTCCAATAAAAGCACTAAAGTGCAGCACCTTTTCATAGCTATGCTGGAAAAAAATGACATATGGATTATTTATGTTTTAAATGCATCCTGCAGAAGAGCTGTGCTACCTCTATTCCAAAAATCAATGAGATCATGTTGGATTATTACACTCCTCCACATTCAGTCATGAATAAAATATTCATTTTTATTTTAACAAGATCCATAAAAATGTTCATCTAATAATATATATGTTGTTTGCAGTTTCTAAACTAAACTCAAAACGTAAGAGTTTTGGAGGGGTTTATTTTGTAAATATTTATTTAAAATCATTTATATTTGGTAGGATGCTTCTAAGTACTGGAAAGATAAACACATTTTTTTGTTATTCAACACCATCTATGCTGAAATATTTTTAAATTATACTACATAAATATGATATAGTAGAAACAATATAGGTAACGTTACAGTCACACTCATTGTAAGGTTTTGTTCTGCTGAAGTGAGCCATTGATTTGTTTGATTGGCTTGCACAGTTCTAAAGAGTCTCTCTACTCTTTTTTAGAAGTACAAATAGCTCAGCTTTAGGGCATGGATTAGCTCTTTCCTTCCTTTCAAAATTAGCTGTCTGTCTTAGTGGAACAGTCTTTCTTTTAGATAAGTGCTGATTGAGAAATGAATTTTCAGAAAATATTCAGTAAAGTTATAATATCTGAAATATATTGCTACATTTGTTCTTTTTCTTCCTGGTGATGCATGAAAGCCATTTGGAAGTATTCTGCTGAACTCCAGCTTTCTCTCCAGAGAAGTAAAATACTCTAGTGGGAAGTACGTTTTAACAGCCCTGGGTTACAGTCTCTTCAGCCTGAAAGATGTGCTTTCAGGTGTTTTTACAGTAGATATTCACAGAAAACATCAAGATATAAAAGCTTGTAATAATAAATTTTGAGGATTCAATTAATTTGCTACTTTTAAGTGTCTACCTGGGCCATTTGAGATCACCTAGATACCTAAGGGGGCCATGTGAGGCTGACAAACCAGGACCTACAGGAGATGCTTGATCTTATTCATGGGCAACTGGAAGCCAGGACATCAAGATGAGATTCCATATTTTTCTCTCATATTAAAAAATTTAGCATTAATCATTAATTTAGCTGCCAGGACCCTGTGGAGATTATACACCTGATCAAAATTCAGTTCTCCATATATAGGCTTCTAAAGGCTCAGTGTAGCTGCCTAGTCAGGCTACTTTTTTAATCATTGTTTGAATTTGGTAGATTTACAATTCTGTTGTTTGTTTGGGATTGGTTTTGTTTTGTTGTTTTTTTAGGGATTTTTGTGGTTTGTTTTTTTTTTTCTTTATAAGATTTTTATTCCTTCTCTTTGCAAGGAAGATGCACTTCAAGTAAAGTTTGTTCACTCTGACTTCCTTTCCAGACATTGCAGAGAGACAGATAACCTATAGAAATGTAGCTAGATACCTAAAAACCAAGAAATTAGTCTTTGCCTCAACTTGGACATTTTAAAGAATTTTTTTAAATTTTATGCTTACTTTCCCTCTGACTTGTGCAAATATTTTATGGAATTTTGATGGTCATATTATTAGGGAATACTCAAGATAAAATCAGAGCTAAATATTTAGGAAAGGAAATTATGTCCTGTAATAGATTATCATTAATGATTAAATTAAATATGAATGAAGATTAATATCTTTCTGTTAGGAAATTTTGAAAGGGTTGGCTTAACTTTGTTTAGTATATATAATCTTCAAACAGAATATATTCAAGGTTGTGGTTTTTTATTTGTTTTTGTTTATTGGAATCTTTCAAAATGTGTTACTTAATTCAAAACATCTTCTGCTCCTAAAGAGTACTACTTGTAGAAAATAAAGAAAGCTAAACAAATGCAGATTCTTTCTCCTTGTTCCCAAATGCAAAAAGACAGTTTTGTTTTTCTTAGGTGGCATCTGTCTATTCAAACAAGAAAAACTTATTTTGGAAGGATAAAAGGTTTCTTACATTCTTGGCTAGAGTGAAAAGAGCATTCCAGAAGCACTGTTGTGTCCTATCCACAATTTACAAGTTTATTTCACTGCATTTCAGTGACTTTGTGACACTTACTACTAATTTATCTTGAGACGAATATCCAGACTATTGCCTTGAGCATGATACTCTATCAAAGTAACAATGCAAGCCAAAAATTTTCTCAGACTTGTTGCAAACAGAACTGAAGTGTACCTCTTCAAATCTTGAATCATTAATATGTGGGTGAAGCTTTTCTGAGTGAGTACTGGACAATTAATAAGGCACTTGAAATTACTTTCTGATAAACTAACTCTGGCTGTTGTCAGCAGAAGTCCAACAGTTCTGCTTTCTTTGTAATAGGAAAGTCTCTAATATGAAAATATTTGTGATTTGAACAGTGTCTGAGATATATTTTACTTTAAATTTTGTCTTATTCTGAACTGGATCATTTAAAATTAACATTTTCATGAAAAATGTAATGAGCTATAAGTAGTGCTCAGAGCTAAGTAGTACCCATTGATCGCACTTTGATCAGATGTGAAGGAGCAGGTATCTGGTCCACAATTAGAAACATTTTAATTATGCAAAGCGACACAGGAAAAGTCAAACATCTTAATTAGACATCGGAAAACCAGAAGAGAAAATTGTAATGACAAATAATGAGACATGTAATTGGATGTATATCTGTTTTAGTTTCTTATAAGATGGAGTGGGCAGATTTTAGATTACTTTATTTTAAATTTAGTAGAACCAAAACCACTGATGGAGAAGATCTCTAAATTTTTTAATTGTTTCTTGTTATTTATTGCAGTCTTTCGCAAAACTCTAAGTACTTTTATGTAAAAAACCTTTTTTTTCTCAAGATATGCAGATATAACACGCCATTCACACACATATACATACATACATACATACATACATACATATATACATATATATATATATATATGTATACACACACACACACTCTTGCAAATATGATTTATCCATCTGCCCTGGCGAGGGCTAACATTTTCTCTGAAGTGTTTCATTTCTATCTTAGAAAACAATAGAATTATTTTTTTTAACCTGAAGTTCTTCCTCAGTGTACTCAGAAGAGTGAAGGTAAGGCTGAAAGATTTGACTAAGTATCTATTATAAACAATAGACTTTTTTCTGTTAATAATTGGATTATTAAAACACAATATATTGCATTGTGTAGGGTAACAAGCCTTGGAGCAGATTACAAAATTCAGAAGTCAGCCGTGTTGGACAGGTTTTGTAATCAGAGTCAAGAAACTGTAGGCTTCTTGCTTCCCATTGGGATAACTTTCATATGCTCTCCCATAAAATGCAGGCTCCATTTGGAAGTTAGTGCCTCTTTTAGCACAGCAGGAGGTGGTGGCGTCCTGCAGTCAGAGAAAAAAAAATCAAAACTTTTGTCTAAGTGCTAACAAATTATTTGGGAGGAAAAAAGCCCAAAGCTAAATTCTATTACCTGGCTTCACATATAGGGTCTCACATAAATAAAAAATGGCTGGCATTTCTTCACAAAAACTCGTGGCACAGCTGGAGAAGGCATTTGAGACTTCAACCAGGATTCAGTGTTTCTTATTTCAATGTGTGCAGTGCACTGTTTGACTTAGAGACCACTCAAATATTGCCAGCTTTTTGCTTGTTACATGAAGACTCTGTAAGCCTGACTGAGGGCTCCAGGTTTCATGGTACACTATCCAAAGTTCAGTTACACCTCTCTGTAAACCATAAAGAAGCAAGTTTTCTGTTAAGCTATATTAATTATCAATTTAAAGTGAACTGTCGTAGAAGTGGAATCCAGAAGCACATGTGGTCCCCAAGTCTTTCCTACAGCAGGAGTAGAAATATTTTTTTAGAGCAAAGATTCAAAAATACCTGAGTTTCTGAGGAAGAAATTAGCTTCGAGTCATCAGAAAACACAAAGCACTAAGATCTTTAAAATTATATGCCCGAGACGGTGGTTTATATCCACTTGGGATGCAGAAAAAATTCACTCTTAAAGATAATCAACAGACTCAAGGGTGTGATCAAGAAAAAGTTAACTTCTAAATAAAAGCTAGGAGCATACTCAGAGGTCATACTTGCCCTAGAAGCTAGAACACTGTTAAAAAGTACAGGTAGGTTCCTAAGAGTGTCTTACATCTATTCAAATTCTCACTGACTCACCCCCAGTACTTTTTCATCTCCTCTAGCTAACCCACTGTGCAGGAAGAGTGGAAGTCTATAAGCAATGTCTGCATTGTGTGAGTAGGTGACCTTGGAGTGTGTATGTCCTGAAGATATTCAGTTTCTGGCTGTACACTGACTTTTATGCTGACTGTGAAGCTTCTTTGAGCTCAAGGAATGACAAAATTGCAATGGCTCACTGGCTGTTTAAGTTAAGCAAAAACATTACATGATATGAAGTTTCTGAGAAAAATCCTTTTTCTTTAAGACAGAGTTGTAGAACTTCAGGACATCATCTCCACTTAGTATTTTCTCAAAATGAACTAGTCTTTTTCAGCTCTAGCTCCATTTTGAATTTATGTTTTCCCTTTCCTGACAATAGAAATTATTACATATTTAATATTTTGGAAGAGAAAGTCGCAAAAAAATTTACAGACCCAAACATTTTTTAGGCGGTCAAATATGGGCATCCTGATTCTGTCAAAATTCAGAGTACAATATCAGTTACTTTTGAAACTTTTGGTGTAGGAATTCTATTTTCCAGCAGGATTTTTCAGACAATTAGTACTTCATATTTCTTGTTAGACTATGACTTCATTTATTTAAAAGTAAAAAAAAACCCCAAACATTAACAATTAATTAGTCCCAAGACTTGCTTATTAATATTGAATAATTACAACTTCCACAGACTTTTAAAAAATAGCCAGATTCTTTTACAAAAGAGGGAAAAAAACACTTAAATTTATAGTCTGCTATTTAGATAGCATCTGACCCTGATCTTCATTACACCTTCACTAGTTTTATATGTGCAACCAGATCTTTCCGATTTACATCATTTATCAGTGACAATAGAACCAGTTCAAATAAGTTCAATTACAAGAAACTGCATTATCTTCATCACTCTTTCTGTAACCTGAAACAACCATTTATGTCATAGAGTAACTATTAAGTACATAGGAAGGCACTTCTCCCTCTATATTCCCCTCCAGCTCTGCTAGATCTAGATAAATTGCCATAATAAAAGCCACTAGTGAGTGAGGAAATATAGCAGTGGAAGGGAGAGGGAGAGAAAGAGAAAGAACAGAGAGCTCATCTTCTATTAGATTAATCAGATCCTCTAAACAGATTTTAAATGCCTGTGACACGTTTTTTGTTCTCAGCACAATAAAATTCTATCATGAAACTGGAAGAAAACATCACTCATACAGCCGACAAAAAGGCAGCTACCACAAAAGTCATATATGAGATATTTGCAGCTAACTCATATGCTTTTTCCTATAAGCTAGTCCAATGAATAAGTAAAATGAACTTTAATAGAAGAAACACAAATTTCCATATGAAACTTATGTAGGAAAAATCAATAAAACAAGTGGATGTCTATAAAAGAAAAATATCTCTTTTTCAAATACAGGAGAGGAGGAAGAAGAGGAAAAAATAAATAAAGGAAACTAAAAGAAATAATCTCTCTGATGACTCTTTTAACATTTTTTTTGTGAGTGGATTCAGTTTAATGAATGCATTTGTTGTGAGCTCATTCTAATTGCAGCGTACCGAGGGAGCAGACATTCAGTTACTTAAAATGTTTCTACACTTGTGATGATGAACTGACTATACACTATTCTAGCAAATTTGCTTTTGCTACTTTACTGCAGCTGAATTTGTTCTGCTGTTGTTTCAGGGATTTTGCGGGCTTTCCATTAAAAACTCTGTTTTTAGTAATTTATATTGGAGATGCTGAAGGGTAAAACATACGAACTACAATTGACTGACACTTCAGTTTCATCGCTGCTAAATGAAATTCTTGAAATTACTTTATAAAAGCCAGTATGTACTGACAAATTAATTTATGGTGAGAAATACTCCGCATTTGCAGGTCAATTAAATTTTGTGGGTTGTTTGCCTCCTCAAACTTCTCTTCTCTGTTTTATGGTGAGATTGAGCTACGAAATTTGGAGTCAGGGTCTCAGCTCCTGTAAATATATTTAGTTCTATTGCAGTCAGTGGGATGTCAGTCAATAGACATCAGCTGGATTTTTTTTTTTTTAGTTCTTTTAACTATGTATGTATGTATAAAAGATACTTCAACAGTGTTCTTAGTAAAGAAGATAGTTTATTACATCACTTCTAATATTCTTGGTGCTAAGGACTGCTATTTTATTTCAAGCAAACTACTATACCTCCACTTCAACTAGATCTGTTAAAGGCTGTGATGAAGAATTATTTTATTTCTGTAGAATAAGCTTCAGTAGAATCCTTTAAAAATATGTAAGGCAGAATTATCAGGATTACTATAACTATATTTTATCCTGCCTTGTGCATATTTGGGATAAGTAGTCTCATTAGAATTCTTCCTGCCCTTTCTGACTCTTTGTGCTTGTTAATGCAGCTAAGTCATTGTCTCTTAAACCTGATGACATCAGTTATAGCCTTCACTTCCACTTACATTTAAGCAACCCCACAATGATGTCATAGCACCTGATTCTCCTTACTACAAACCCATCACTTTTCACGTCTAGCTGGTCCCCTCAGTCAAACGTAAGGTGAAACCTTCTGTGATGATACGACAATATATAGTCCTTATTTTGGTGGAGTTCTCTGTTTCAGTGACCAAGAAGTCCTCAGCTGACCAGGAAATTTTTAAATAGTAGATTTCTGTATTTTCTATTCTTGAGGTTTAGGGGGAGGGGGATATTGGTGTATGTGTATTGTGTGTTTGTTTGTTTTCCTTGTATATTTAGCGCAAACACTTTCCTTATAGCAAGAAAGATCAAGAGAATTTTCCAACTATTTTCCACTAAGGTGTTCAATGGGACAAAGGGAAGAGTAAATTTGGATTCGTTTGTTACTGGGATCAAATCCAAGTTTATTTCCTCCATATTTACTTCTTTAATATTAGTGAGAAAGCAGCAGCTGCATCTCAAGATCTGAAATTTGAGACAATCCAAGGAATTACAGAACCAGCCCCACCTTAATCCCTGTGAACATGGTGAAGTAAATAATCCTGAGATAATTTCCAAACACATTAAATACAAGACAATAATTGGAAGTCAACATGGACTGGTAAAGTCTTCAAAATATTTCCTTTTCCTTATAACTCTGAAAATCGATTAGATTTTTTTTTTCCTTCACAAAATAAACAAAAGGTGTTTCAATAAGTTTATTTTATAATCATCTGTCTACAAGAACCTGATGGAATATATGACATTCTACATGACCAATTTAAATGTAGGTACAATACAGATTAGGAAAAAATAGTCACCTTTATTGTCCTTCCCTCAAAAGAATCCCTTTCATTCTAAAACCATTACCTACTGTATTTTCTATTTAAAAGATATAATGAAAACTTATGCACTCCATTTCCCCATAACAACTGGGAACATAAGAAAATTCTCTTATATTGCAATGGAACTAATTATTTTGCTTTGGGTTTTTTAAAGGTAAAATATGTGTGCTAGTAGTTCAAAAGTATTTCAAGAATGCACATGCTAGTTATCAATTTCAGTGAAATTTATTTTAATGACCACAATAATTAAAGAGCTGATTAAAAAAAAAAATCAATGGTATTACAAAAAGGTATAATTTCCAACAGCCACTGTATCAAGGATATTAAGGCAATGTAAGAAAGCCTGTGGATAGTTATTTTAACCTGCTGTTTGGTGCAGTGAAGCCCTATCCAACAGACAAAATATTTGCTCTTCCAAAGTAATTGTATTAAACCTCTAGAAATAATTTATCTCTGAAAGAGATGGTTTCACATTCTGCATGAACCTGCAATTTGCATCAGAAGATGGAAAATCACTCCAAGCTTCCACTTAATTTGGTGATGGAATTTTAACAAGAGCTTCCCAGGTTTCCCCTCGGGCACATCATTGCTGCGTTTTTTTGTATTTTGAAGGACATTGGGAAGATGTCTGCTGCTGAAGTATGGTGCAGTATACCATAAGAGGACATTTCATTTGTAGCACAGCAAGACGGAATTTCCCAGAGGCCCTTCAGGGATGTGTCATATAGAAGAAATACATGCCCACATTACAGCATTGCAGCAAACTGTTTGTTCTCCTTTGGTACCTAGATGATTAAAACTGTCAATTTAATGCTTAATTTCTGCATTTAATTTATTATGTCTAATAGATAGATATTTAAAGCAAAAATAAATTAGTTTTGCAATATCTTTTGGGCTTCAAATATTACAGGTGCATGAGAGTCCTCTTGATATACATGTTGAAAAATATTGGCAAGATTTAAAAGGGAAAATAATAATAAAAAATACCCTTTTCACTGGAGATCATTAATATTTATTGTAAATATTAATGTTGGAACAAGCATTTTCTAAATAGACCTACATCGTGTGCTTCTTGTAAAGATTGGTGTTGTAATTGCCCTGTTTAGTGAACACTATAAAGCTAAATACTCTGTAAAGAAACAAAGATAGCAAATTAGTCTACTTCCTCCTTCCCAGGCAAGTTCAAGAGAACACCAACAGTTTGGAAATTATAGCCATGAAAAATTATAGCCATGAAAAGACAACATTTGCTTTCTTTTGATGCCCTTCAAATCCTGTTGTGTTTGATTTGCAAAGGCCATACTTTCTTAAGGAATAGGTTAATTAAAGAAAAAAAATCAATGTCTGCTTGAACTTCCTTTAACTGAAGATTTAATTTAAATTTTCCTTGTTGCAATGTCAAACACAGGCAATCACAATTAAACACACAAAAATAGCACTGGAATGAAAAATTATCAGTATGGTGGTGTAAAGATCTAGTTTAACTTCCCCCTTCCCCCCCACTCCTCTTCCTGTGAAAATAACTTGCATTTTTTTTTAATTGTGGCTTCTCAAAGGAGTTTTAAAACCCCTAAATATGCACCAGCCTAGTCATTCATGTTAATGAAAAATTTAAGTCAGTCTTGAAGCGGTGAGGATAATTTCTACTGGATGAACCAAGAGAAATTAAAGCCTCTTGAATGTAAGGAGATGGGTAAGTGCACAAATCCTTCAGCCCTGTGCATGGTACTCAGGGCAGAGCTGCTGATCAGTCGGGAAGAAACATCACTTGATAGCTGCACAAACAAGTTTCACATATACAAACAGTTCAGACAGCTCAGACTGAGGTTGTGGGCAAGTGATCTTGGTTCTGTCTACATCTGTTCACGCAGATACATGCTCTAAGACAGACTTGCTCAGGACCAAGAAATTAAGACAAAGCTGGGAGAGGATGTTCATGTCCTGTTGGCCTTTCCTGTTTTCCCATGCTTTTTCTTTAAAGTCAAAAAAACCCCAATAAAATCTTCTCTGGGAGGAGGAGGAGGAGGAGAAGAAGACGAGGAAGATGAAGATGAAGACGAAGACGAAGAAGACGAAGAAGAAGAAGAAAGAAGAAGAAGCAGATGAAGAAGAAGAAGAAGAAAGAAGAAGAAGATGAAGAAGCAGATGAAGAAGAAGAAGAAGAAAGAAGAAGATGAAGAAGAAGAAGAAGAAGAAGACTTAGAAGAAGAAGACGAAGAAAAAGAAGAAGACGAAGAAGAAGAAGAAGAAGAAGAAGACGAAGAAAACGAAGATGAAGAAGATGAAGAAGAAGAAGAAGAAGAAGAAGAAGATGACGAAAACGAAGATGAAGAAGAAGAAGAAGAAGAAGAAGAAGAAGAAGAAGAAGAAGAAGAAGAAGAAGAAGAAAAAGAAGACAAAGAAAACGAAGATGAAGAAG
The DNA here is from genome assembly GCA_026546895.1 of Pogonocichla stellata. Taxonomy (NCBI): domain Eukaryota; kingdom Metazoa; phylum Chordata; class Aves; order Passeriformes; family Muscicapidae; genus Pogonocichla; species Pogonocichla stellata. The sequence goes on from JAOTQZ010000001.1 coordinate 47,049,437, forward strand.
AAGAAGAAGATAATAATAATAATAATAATACAGGGGTTTTTTTAGGACAAGATTCTGGATTCCAGGCATTATTTGTCTTTGCAAGAAGTAAAGAAAATGCTTTAAAATCAGAGAAGGAACTCAGAAAACTCAGAGAAGGAACAGGAAAGTATTTTTTGAAAATCAGACAATATCTCAACTGAAAGAAATGCAATTTCAACTGATCCTGTAAGGAAAGACTGAAGCCTTCCTCCTTTTTTAAAATACTTAATTTCAATCACGAAAAGGCTATACTAGAAAACCAAAATTTGTGTAGCTATCAACTAACTGTGAAAAGAAAATTGAACATTTTTGTGTGCTTACAGGCAGAACTTCTTTCAGAAAGACATGTGGGCTAATTTCTCATTTTATGGCATTATTTTTCAAAGTCAAACATGATGCTTACATGGGATCAGAGAAGCCATACTCAGTTTTGGGATGACTAAAATAAATTTTGTTTTAGTGGGGTTTATTTATGATTTTGTGGCTAGGGACTCAATCTGCACTACATTTACTCTAAAGGTGGGGTCTGAAACTATTTATGATATATTAGCTCATACAGAAGCTGCAGAAAGGCAGTTCCTCACGTACTGCTTTAAAAAATATTAGTGTTTGTCATCTACAAGCACAGTGTGAGTTTCTGTCATTTCTGCAAAAGTGAAAATATATTCTTTTATGTGAAGTTCTTAGGGAGCCAAAAGAAAAATATCAATGGATAAAAATCTGCCTACTATTTGTCTGATTGTTCAACTGTCAAGAACAAACAGTTGAGACAACAAATTTGCAAATTTGCAAATATTACTATAAGCATGAGCACAGAAACAGCCTCTAAAGTCTTCCACGAGTTAAAAAAGAATGAGATCCCTGTGTCTTGTTTAAGATTCTAGCTTTCGTCCCCATTTTAGCTATTTATCTCCATTCATATATACAAGACATAGAATAACAGGAAAAAATATGAAAGACAAGATCAAATTCAGACCCCTGGATTCTTGTGGCCTCAGGTACATGCCCTCATCTATGTAAATGTGTTACTATTTAAAGCAATCTATCCTGCAGACTAGATAGGGGTTTTAAATTCAAATAATTTGACTCTGTCTTGTAATCCTTCTCCCACTTGAGAATCAAAGGGAGTCTGGAAATATTTGCAAGGCTGTCACTTTTTCCCTCAAAAAAGGAGGAAAAAAACAACAGAACAAAATTAAAACCCAGCAGCCTAATTAAAAAAAAAAAAAAAAAAAAAAAGGTAAATCAATAATAAAGCTGTTTACAGCTCATTCACATATGTCATAGAAAAACACTATTATCAATAACATTGCATTGGTTTTATGTGCAAGTTTTCAGTAGTGGCGGAGTACAGGGGTGGCTCCTGTAGGAAACTGCTAGAAAGCTTCCCCCATGTCCCACAGAGCCAATGCCACCAGCACCAAGACAGACTCACTGCTAGCAAAAGACAAGCCCATCAGAAATGCTGGTAGCGCTCCTGGCATTGCTGATTTAAAAATGGGAAAGATGTCACTACGGAAGGGCGATTTCAGCCAGAGGAAAGAGGAGAGAGAATATGAGAGAGAAACAACCTTGCAGTCACCAAGATCACTGCATAAAGAGAAGCAGGAGATGTTCCAGGAACTGTAGCTGAGATTCCCCTGCAGCCCATGGAGGTAAAAGGCCGTGGTAAGAATAGCTGACACATGCAGCCTGTGGAGGTCCATGGGGAAGCAGATATTCACCTGGAGTCCATGCAGGACCACAGACCAGAGCAGATGGATGCCCAAAGTGGACTGTGATCAGTGGGAAGACTATGCTGGAGCAGGGTCCTGGCAGAACCTTGGCCTGAGCAGACAAGCCCATGCTTTAGAAGGTTTTCTGGCAGGACTTGTGAGACTGTGGGACTGGACCATACTGAAGGAGTGTGTTCCTGAAGGACTGCATCCCATGCAAGGGACCCAAGCTGGACTAATTTATGACGAACTATAGCCTGTGGGAAGGACTCATGGGGCCCATGGAGGACCATCTCCTGTGCCAGGGATGCCAGGGTGACACAGGGGAAGTGTGTGCAAGTGCCAGGGGAAGAGTGTGAGGAGCCCTCTTCATGTGGAAGAAAGAGCAGCAGAGACAATTTGGGATGAACTAGCTGCAATCCCCGTTCCTCATCCCCCTGCACCTCTGAGGGCAGGAGGAAGAGAAAATTGGGAGTGAAGTTGAATCTAAGAAGGGAGAGTTGGAGAAAAGGTGGTTTATTTATGATTTGATTTCTATTTTTTGTTATCCTACTTTGATTTGATTATAAATTGAACTGATTTCTCTGAGTTAAGTCCTTAAGTTTATTTGTAATGGTAATTGGTGAGTGTTCTCTCTCTGTCCTTGTCTCAAGCCACAAGTCTTTACTTATATTTTCTCTCCCCTGTCCAGCTGAGAGGCATGTTAAGTGGCTTTTGTGGGTAGCTGGCATGCAAACAGGGTTAAATCACTACACACTTAATGTGTTTTCCGTGGACAATGTGTGCAATTCAAATCACAATCTACACTTAACTATTAACAAAGATCTTGAGTTAGTTAACAAATAATTTTCTTGTTTACAAGTTCTCTGTCCTCTAAAGTGAACTGTTTCCATTTTCAGTTCCCCTGCTGCCAGGATCCGTATTTGCTGCAGGATTATGTTACTATTTTTACCATACAACTAGCATATATTTATTACGTTCTAGCTCAAGATAATATAATATATAGTAAAAAAAATAAAATTTCTCTTACACCCAATATTTGCAATTTCCTAGGACAGGGTGAGTGTAAAAGAAGGAAGTTAAAGACCTTTCCTTGTTTGGAAATGGTTTTCACACTTATTGCTGCTCTCTTTTAGTCCATCAGACTCCATTCAGAAGACTTCATAAATAAGTTGGGGTAACTGTATCCTATGGTTATTACTCTGAGGTTTAGAAATACAGCTACCTCTAGACATTTCTGAGAAGTTTTAAAGGCAGTAAAAGACAAATGAAACTCCAGGGTTCATATTCTCAAATATGGCTTTGAAATGCTGTTCAATATTTTAAGTAAACTGAAGAAATATATAGTGAATAGTTGTCAGTTTGATCAGTTGATGCCTACATCCAGGATCAAAGTACTCAACCCAATCAGGTTTCCTATCCCTAGTGCCAAAGTCACTCAGAGATGTATAGACACTTCAAAAATTTCAAAAGAAATTAGACATGAAAAATATGAAGATAGGAATGTATAAATCTGCCTGCAGTAGGTTAAATCCAGTCAGTTGGGTTTCTATTATCT
>JAOTQZ010000001.1:47059770-47078157 GCA_026546895.1 Pogonocichla stellata
GTATGGTAGTAAGTATGGAAGGAAGGAAGTAAGGAAGGAAGGAAGGAAGGAAGGAAGGAAGGAAGGAAGGAAGGAAGGAAGGAAGAAAAAGTCAAAATGAAAGTGAAGAAGATGAAGAAGAAGGGGAAGGGGAAACTAAGCCAAACATGCAAGGCAAAAGCAGGAAGAAACAATTCCATAAGTATTTTTCTTCGATGCTTGTAAATGAGCAATATGTATTCATGTCAATTCAATTAATTCTGAAATTGATAATAGTTGAGGAATATGTTAGGGAAAATCTAAAAACAAAAATTAATGAAATCATGCATAACAAGAATGTTATTAATTCAGACTGCAGAAATCAGTAGAAAACATCTTTTTTAGGAGAGTAACAGGTAATTTTGATCAGGTATTTATATTCTTGCTGATGCAATACGCTCAGCCAAATATTTTCAGATAAACAAAAAGAATAAGAGCTCCATTGGTCATATGCTACAAATAACAAAAACCAAAAAAACTTGCTAAAGGAAATACTGTATCCTCTTTTCTTACCACTTTCAAAAAAATCAATATTTTCAGTAGTAAAGCCCCTGTATCAAAATTTTCCTATACGTAGATGAATCTAGCTATAAAGTATTCCTCCTGGAGATAATTACACGGTGTAATAAAAAGGTCTGTGAAACTAAAAAAATGATTAATCTGTTACACACGACACCAGACAGACCTAATGTTAGCAGATTTATAAACCACCAAAGCTGGTATCAACTGTGGTATAATGCTGAAGAATACTGAATAGAAGCATTTTACTGACGAATATTTTGTAGCCTGGTCTCTCAGTTACTGCTGTTTTACTTCTGCATTGTATAAAAATCTAATATAAATTCCCTTTGTGTTAGGTTTTCAAGAGCCTTTTATACTTTTGTACTTATAGATTAGATTATTGCAATGGAAGGTGAGTGTACCAGACAGATGCTAGGTGGCAGGTCAGCAAGGAACATTAACACACAAATTGATTAAGCCGGGAAGAGAAAACATCACACTTTGATAAGCACACAGGCTGTTCCTGCTAGTTCATTAAGAACTCAGAACATGCTACAAGTTCAATTTTTGCCTCATGTCTCCACTGAGCTTTACAATGAGTCACAGCAGCCTATACAGGATCACTTTCCAGAAGTCAGGTAGAAAGCATATGCTCTAAGCAGAGAGGAATGAAGAAATGCTTCTCTTAATGTCTGATGAAAATTGTGCAGAGCACTGCATAGATGAAAGACACATGATCTGTGACCACTGTGAAGTTCTTATGAATTTTAATAACTGCCATGTGTTCTCTGAAGTATATGACACTTTAACTGCTAATTTGTCAGCTATTTTTCAGATGAGAAAGTTATAGCTGATACTTGCAGAAAGTGTAAACTTTAAATCAAAGTAGTTTATAATAAAAAGGAAAGCATTATGAAGAAAACACATTCACATCCAGAACTACCTATCTTTTATGAGTTTCAACTTTTGGAGTTATAATTGGGCTGTCATTTTGGGGTAAATAACTTGTTTTGCAAGTTAAGTGGCATCACCTGTCAACGAGTAGATAGTAGCATAAAAGGCAGCCTGAACACTGAAAGTGCAGAGAGAAGGACAAAGTAGGCACAAATTCATAGAGAATAGGTTCCTTAATCATCTAGAAATACTGCATAAAGGTGTCTGGATGTATCTGTATAGAAAAGCCCTTAGGAAGTGTCTCAATAAACTCTTAATGTCAGAAGAGGCAATGACAGATGGAGTTTTACTTTAGCCTTTAGAAAGATATTTATTGTGTGGAAACAAACATTTCATGCACTTCACAAGGAACAGCTAAGGCAGAGGAAAAATCTTATTGTGTTATATTCAGAGAATACTTTAAAAAAATGCTTATTCTGTTGAACAATCTAGGGATTTACAGTCCTCTCAGGTTGAAGCAAATCGAACTAAGTTGAGAAATCAGAATTGCATTGTAAAACTGTTGCTGCTGAAAGCAACATCAGGTCTTTGGTCCAGTGAATAAATCAGTTGTGTATGTGATTACTTTGGTTTTTTTCAGAAGGAATAAGCTGATTACTTGATATATTTGAAGTTGTGCAAACTGAAAATTTTATTTCCCAAGTCACTGTAGGTCTGTCAGCTAGGATTTCTGAAAAGTCCATCACTTTATTATTTGTACACCAAGGGATCCAAAACCTGAGATTCAAGAAGCAGACATAATTTTCGGTGATGAATTTAGGATTCTACCTTCATCTGGTTCCTGAAGTGAGGTAGCATTTGATAAGAATGGAGAGATTCAGGAAGTAAACTTTGAATCCATGAGAACTATTTAGAGTCTGCACATAAGAGTGAAATTCGTATGCCATACAGAAATACAAGGATCATAGAATTGTTTAGGTTGGAAAAGAACTCTAAGGCCATCAAGTCTAACCATTAATCCAGCCTTGTCTTTTTGACCACTAAATCATATCTGCGCACCTTTTGAACAATTCCAGGGATAATAATACCACCACACCTGGAATACCCCACTGTTCTCCTATTCCAATTTTTGACAACCCTTTTCATGAAGAAATTCTTCCTACTATGCAATCTAAACCTCTTCTGGTGCAACTTAAGGCCATTTCCTCTGATTCTGTCACTGTTTATGTGGGAGAAGAGACCAACATCCATGTGGCTACAATCTCCTTTCAGACAGCTGTAGAGAGTGAGAAGTCTCCTTTTCTCTAGGATAAACACCTGCAAGAGTATATGCATATGGAATTATGTGCATACTGATTGTTATAGAACCTGGCTCATCAACAGTAGGATATTTGCGTGCACATGGTATTGCTTTATGTAAGACAGACATGCTCTCAGGATATTTGTAGTAATTACAGATGCCAAGAGCAACCCACCAAAAGAGTTTTAAGAATGCAGTTCAATAATTTGTAGAGGTGTGATCTTCACAAGCAACTCATTAAATGAATCATAAAGTAAAACCAAAGTGTCCTATGCCCCACTGAGTCGCTTACAGTACATAAATACGTTGCTTCAATGCAGCAGGGACTGTGGTTTCTGTTCACAGAAACAGTTAGCATTTACTTTTCCAATGTCCTGGCATTTCTAAAACCCCATCTCTGAAGACTTTTCACCATCTTCACTCACATCTCTCTTGCTCAGAGGAGAAGAAATGTCTGTTTTTTCCCACCATTCCAAGTTTTCACATGCAGAACCAGCAAATGCAGTTTTCTTCTCTAAAACTCAGAATGTACCTCCAAAAGACTTCTAGTTTAGACCCCTTATAGAAAGAGTTATAAACTCATATAGTTAAAGAACATTGTTTAGGGCCTTTTCCAGTCAAATTCTAAATGTGTCCAAAGGATGGATATTCCACAGTATCTGCAGGAAATGCAGCAGGTTTTCTGATCACTGTTAAAGTGACCCCTCAGATTCTTTGTTTTACTGAGAATTTTCCATGTTCCATCCTGCATTTATTGCCTCCTATTCCTTTGCTGTAAGAAAAAAGTTTAACTCTCTCTTCTTCACACTCTTTCCTTAGGGGTTGAAGACAATAATAAGATCCGTCTATCATCTTTCCCTTTGGAAGGTTGAACAAATTTCTTAATCTTCTTCTCCTTCATGGGTTCTAGCTCCTGATACTGGTGGACTCCTCTCATACTCCCTCCAGTATGCTAATGTCTTTCCTGGAATGGGTAGCCCAAAGGCAGAGTCATCAGTCCCATGCAATCTCACAAGTGCTAGAAGGGAATAATGACATGCTTTGACCTACTAGGCTCATTCCTGCTAGATCTTCCCATGGTGAATTTGTTCTTGACTAGAAGGGCACATTTCTGACTCTTTCAATTTATTGTTGAGCCTGGGTTTTTTCAAAAACGTGGCTTTCCAGCCAACCAGTCCCCATCCTGCACTGTCACAGGAGCTCCTTTCTTCCCTGGTGCAGGGCTTTGCATTTACATTTGGTGATCTTCAGAACCTTTCTATTGGCTCACTTCTTCGGGCTGTTCAGGTAACCCTGGCTATCAACCCTATTCTCCAGATTGTTAGCAGCTTCCCCCAGCTTTGTATCTTCAACATGCTCATTGAGGGAGCAGGCTAGCTCTTAAAGTTGCTGAATGCTACTGACCCTGTTATTGAACCCTATGAGGCATCACTGGGAGTTGTGAGACAGTTACTCAGCTGACTTTCTGAATTTTGCCACCTGCTTTAATATCCACATCTGTGCTACACCCAGCCCTTACTGTCTTTCATCAGAGAGCATCACTTAAAACTGAATTGTTTTTGCAAGTAGGCAGCCTGGATACTTTGGTATCCACAAAAAAAATATTTGATCACAACATACCATATCTTGTTCCTGTAAGTCTTGTAACAACCTAACAAGTCACGACAGTTTCAATACACTATTACAGAGAATTTTTCTGTCTAAAGCGAAGACAGTATATTTCACAAATGATGGATGAATGCACTGGCAGACAGGTGGAGAGAGGTATTTTCCACTGCTAAGCTACCTGCCATAACAAGGGCATTAAACACAAAGAACTGTGTATATAAAGGATTGTCAATTGGATCACATGGAGCTATGTCAAGATGTTATTGCAGCGAGTGCCTTTGTGTTTAATAAAAAGATTTCATAATTTTCTCTGAAGGAATAATAAAGCTTCAAATATTTTATCTTTGATAAAATAATTATATAATTTCATACTGTTGATACCTGAACCTTCATTTTAAAAAAATCAGTTTTCTTGATAGTGAGTTGATTGTTTTACCATAAAGAAGAACACTGAGATTAAATCCTTAATTTGGAATGCTACATGAAAATCACTTCTCTATAGCCTTTTTGTACTTGCAGTTCTCTCTTTTCTTCTGTATTTTCCTTCATTGCCAAATACTTAAGGTGGGTTTTCAGATTGGATTTACCTGCCTTTAACTTTTTTATTTTTCAAAAGTACTGATATTGCTTGAATTGTAGGTCATTATTTACTTTGTTCTTTTCAGACACTATTAACTTGTTGCATCATTTTATCACTAACTCCAAAGTTGTGATACTAAAGAGAACTAATTTAATATTATAAACACCTCTTTCCCCAGCAAGATATTATTGCAGTGGAGAAGATGACTCTAACTATCTCCATGCTAACAAGTTACTAGCACATTAGTCTTCTGAATTTGGGGTTAAACAGAGAGGCTGTTCGGCTTGTATTTATCTGATTACATTCTGAATTAATAAGGTGGAATAAATTTTGACCCATGTGATTATTTCTACCCATATATACCTAATGCAGTGCACCCCGATCTGCTGACCTTCTTCACAATTACAACCAATTTCAAGGTATGATTATAAATTCAGGAGAGGTATTAGTGAGATTTGGACATTTTCTTAAAGAGACTCAGGCTTCAGACATTCTGATGGTGTAAAAAAATTTTAAAGAACAAACAGGCAAACAAAAAAAAAAACCCTAAAAAAAAAAATTACAGCATTTTTCTACAAAGTGTTAATATTATGATGGCATTTCATACCTCTTTTTCAGCCTAGCATCAACAGTTTACTCAAAAAATACTATACATATTAATCATTCTTGTCTTCTCTTTGAAATGTTGTCTATGTCAACCTTCATACTGGTGGAGAAACAAAAGTAATATTTTACTGTATTAATCAAGAAAATGAATAGAGCTTTCCACAGCCAACAATCACTTGAAAAAAAAAAAAAGCAACAAAAAAACCCCAAAAAACCAAAACAAACAAAAAAAATACAAAAAAAAAACAAACACAAAAGCAAACAAAGAAACAGCTCCCAAAAATTAGATTGCAAGTTGCTCAATACTGCTTATGCTTGCAATTAATAGATCACAGTATTTAGTAAAAATCTATTGTGTATTCTTTGGCACTTGATCAGCAAGGTTATTTTGCTTTTTGTTTGTCTCTCTTTTTTTAAGGAATGCTCTGTTTATTGAGAAACTGACAAATAAAAGAATAAAGAAACACAAACTCTGCAAAAAATTTTAGAATGGAGGAGTTGTCAGTAAAATATATTTACTTCTTGAAGAGTTAAAGCAAATGATTCTTCTACAGCCAAGGCATGCACAAAGCACTGTGACTTACATCAATGTCCTTGGCAAAAGGACAACATTATCTGCCTTTATAGGAGATGTATTTTAAGCTGATGATGTCAGAAGTAACCAGACCCCAGTGAAACAACACCCCGACGAACAATCCATATATATTTGTGTTTACCCCAGAGTAAAAAGCAATTGCACTTTGATCAACTGATTGCAGTCCTCACCTGGGAAATCTGAAATCACCACCTGTTGTTTTCTTTCTATGCCAGTACGACACACTTCAGCTGATTTCAGCAGAATATAAAACAGCATTGCAGCCCAAGGAGGGATTGGGGGGAGATGTTTATTCACTTGTATATCTGCATTTGAACTATGGCAGCTGCGTTTTTAAAGGAAGCATTGAACAGCAAAGACAGGTACTCAGAAGCCCTGTAGAGATTCCTAATACTGAAAAATACTAGAATTCTTATCCTGTCACCATCCCTGATTACACACACACACATATATATATATACTCTGTGTATGTGTGTGTGTGTGTTTGTGTGTTTTTCAATAGACCTTCTCTCCAAGATGGTTCTTTTCTATCATGTACCCCACATCAACCTCTGTAGTTATAACTGATTACAACAAATGTTTTCTATTCTATGTGATGTGTTAATATTTTTTTAATATTACAGAATGTTATTTAGCTGTTATTATGTTAAAGCAAAACACACCACCACATGTGGTAAGGTGTTTTAGGATTCTAATTTTTTTGTTTCGTTTTGCATATTTCCATTAGTGAATGAGAAGCAGAAAACTAACAGATATTTCTTTCATGGAGAAAGGGCTGTTAAATAATTAAACATCATGGACCTGATACAGAAGTATATAGATTGCACAAATAGAACCAAATAAAGAAATATAGCACAGAGTTCAATTTCATATATACTAAGTACTTCAAATCTGCAAAGTTGCACAAGCTTAAGTATACATTTTTAAATAAGATTTTTCATTATAGAATTAAATACAAACAAAATCCACATCATTATTGCGTTTTTTTTCCTTTTTATTTGAAATACACATATACAGTTCCTGTTGTTGAGTGTATGGTAGGAGAATGTTTACATTGTTAACTTTTCAAAGTGAACATCCTTGATACATTCTGACTTTTTGAAATAGAAAATGAGACCAGAGAATAGAGCTGTACAAAATGGATTCTGCAGTGCAATACAGCATTTATTTCACAACTGTGGTGCTATTTCATCTTATAACACAGATGTGCAGTAGTAAAACTCTTGGAATAAAGACAAGTGAGCTAAGACAGTTCTCCTTCAGCTACAGTCTATTAGCTGCATTCTTCACTTTGTAAATAACAGAATGACACTTTAAACATTTACTGAGCCAAACATTAAAATTACAGCTTTGCAGTCAAGGTGATAGATGGAATGTCTGGTCACATAACAGAGATAAGAATAGACCAATTTCATCCAAAGCTCAGTTTAAAATAGAAAACAAAATCTGAAATACAATAGCAAAAAATTAAGCCGATTACATATATAGTATTTTTAAAAGTTTTATCCTGGATCTGAGGCAATCAAGTATATCTAACCACTGTAATCTAGTGGTGAATAAAGATTGATTGTAGCAAAGCAAGGTCTTTGTCAGCTAGTACTGTGTGGAATTTGCTGCATGTATGATTAATGTTCTATAGGTCTGAGCTGAGCCTACAGGCTTCTTGCTAGCTCTTACTGCCATCTACTGACCAGACCTATATCCTTCCTTACTTCCTTGCTTGCCTGCCCGATTTTTGCGGGTTTTTCTATTTGCTTGTTTTTCTAACCTTCTCCAGAAGTGTAAGGCTCAACAGTAAGAATCAAAGTCAGGTTGGAAGCAATGACCACTGTTGCAAATTAGGTGCCATACTCTTAAAGCCAGGACTCGATGGAAATGAACTTTTTGAAATTGAGAAAACCATGTCTTGTGAGTTTGTTCAGAATAGATAGTTTCTTCAATCAGGTATATTATTAAAATCTATACTAAATGTTTAACAGCAGTCTGCACATTAGATGAATTAACATTATAGTAATCTTTCTTATAAGAGGAATAGATACTTAAATCTCTGCTCTATGTACTATGATTAGAAATTAAAGGAGTGTTTCTAAATGTACAAAAGCAGTTTTGAATTAAAACCCTAAACCCAGATGATTATTTAACAAACAAGAAATGCAGTTAGAGATTTTCACAGACTGTGGAGGATATAATTCCAGATATAATTCCAGTGAGACAAAACATAGTATAAAAAAGTAAAGCAAGCAGCAACTATTTTTGAAGGCTCAACAGGGTGTCATTGGAGAAAAACAAAAAAGAAAAAAATTTAAAAGATTTATTTTCAAGGCAGTTCTGCCCCTTTAGCTCCTCAGGTGGTTCACCTGCAACATGGGCTAGAAATCAGCAGTACAAATCTCACAGGGTCTCCAAAACTTTTGTGAGGGTGTCTAATGAGCTCTTCATCAAGCCTACAAATCAAAATCTTTTATCTGATCATTATGATTTCAATGGATTTGGATAATTCGAATATTTAAATACAAAAGTACTTCAATTGATATGGGCATACCAAGTGGACAAAACTGACTGTGCTTTAAGACACAACAAAGGGTGTTGCAAAAAATGGAATCTTGCAATGTCTCTCTAGGAGAGAAGGAAAAGCTCCAAACCAACCATACAACAAAACAACACTTTATATTTCCTGAACTAAAAACCTCTCTTTAGAAATGTAGAATAGTGTAGTAATCACTCAGGTTTTGCAAAGGCCAGATATGCCCACTATGGGTCTTTTCTTTTTGTCCTAGTATTTACAACATGCAAAGCTTATTTGAAGTGTTTACTGCTCTTTTAGAACACTGCATGCACATTGTTTGTATAATCAATGACATTACAGGGACTAAAAAAAAGAGGCAAGATAAAACTCAGAAACTGTGATGTGATGTAGCCGATGAATTTTTAATGGCATTTTAGTATTTGACCAACTATAATCCATCCATTGTAAAGCACTCCTGCTTTATTTCTCGACAGTTATTATCAAGTCCTCATTTTAACTTTAGCTCCATTAATCCTGCTGTAGAACCTTGGTGAAAGAAAGTGAGAACTTAAAAAATTGGGCTTTAGAATAAAATACAGATCTCATCTCACTGAACTTTAGATGACTCCAACAGAACCTTTAGTGTTTAAGGTCTCTACACTGGTTAAAGTATTTGTAATTCCTAGCTCATTTTGTTAGGAAACAGATCAGGGTTCACCAGACGACCACTCATTCTTCACTTCCTTTTGATTTTTTTCCCTTTTGGTTCCAGACTTTAAGAAAGATGGATGAAAGGGCTGAAAACATCTCACTCTCAGCAACAATGTAGGAATTTTTTAAATGTCTACCTCAGTCAAGAGCATAGTTCAGAAGAAGTCAGTAAGACTCTTGACTAGTACACAAATAAATCAACATTTAAGAGTTTTGGTATTTCTTTTAAAGTTTTGGAATTATATTATATATTTTCTCCTTCCTAATTCGCACCCATGATTCCTGGATAATCTGGTAACAAGAAATATCCTCTCCTTCCTGTGACTCCTCTCTTGTCCTCTGAGTAACATTACTCTTATCACTCATTGTTTGATAAATACTGGTAGTCATTACAATGTATGTTCTAGAAATATATCCCCAAATCTTCCTATCCTGGCATATAACTGCATCACATTTAAACAAACTTTACATTTAGTAGCATTTAGAAACCTTTTTAAATTGTCTGGTTAGAGCTGAATGTTTAGATGCTTTACTAAAGACCCTAGAGGAAAATGTCAAGTTTTATCATATGCTCACTTCAGCCTGGAAGATGCATTAAGCATAATAATTTCTTTAAAATGCAGTAAGACTACTGATTTTTCTCTTACTGAGTTAAAATTCCTTAAATTATTTATAATGGAAATGGTAACACCATCTCACATACAGTAGCATGAAAATGCATCTCTAAAAGTTATGATCCTGCTAACATGTTAAACTCAATATATTTGTCTAAGTTGTAAACTACTTTAGTTTTTAAGCTTCAGTATTTAAGCACATGGGCTACAATGTAGTAGCATTATTATTCTTACAGCTTAAAGTCAAGTTATTTGCTTTTTGTATGCACAAGTAGTAAGATAAAACAGTCCAAATCAGATGCATGTGTCTGACAGACCAAAGCAGAATACATTTTACAAGTATTACTTAAACTCCACCAGAACTGGAATTTAAAAAATATTCCTTTAGGTACTATTTGTGGTGGGTTTATTCACCATGATACATATACTTGCTGAAAACTAAAATGGGGGGAAAAAAGAGAGGGAAAAATTGGGCAGAAGTGTCTTTAAAGTTTCTAAATGTAGACAAAATCTTCTGAGGAAAAATTATCCAGAACATCTCCATTATATATCAAATGTCCACCTGACTGCTTGCTCACACCTTCCCCTAGCATGACAGCAGGACAAAATGAGACAAACAAGAAGGTAAAGGCCATGGATTGAAAAATGGGGACCATCTGGGATGTACCAATTAGGCACTGCAGGCAGAATAGATTCTACTAAGGGAAAATTAATATAATATGTTAGTGATTCAAAGAAAAATACAATTACTAATTTGAGTCATGGAAAACAGGAAAAGACAAAATTCTTTCCTTCCCTCTTTTCTAATCATAGCTTCATTTCTTTGCTCCTGATTCTTCTATCCTCATCTTGATCACTGCAGGGAGTAAGAAATGGGGATGTAGTCAGTCCATAAGAGTTCTTCTCTGTTTCTTCTTTCTCCTCACACTTTTCCCCACCTGCAGTGTGGATTGTCCATGAGCTGCAGTCCTTCAGGAAAAAAAATATCTGCTCCATAGGGGGTTCTCAAACATGCTACTGATACTGTCAGGAAAAAGTCTGCTCTAGCTCAGGGTCTCCCTTGCCTACACTATCTCCTGTGTCATGCAGCACCTTCTATTTTTTGGTCTTTGATCTTCGTGTTCCCTCTGACACACCTGCAGGCTAAAGTCTTCCCATTTACACCAATACAAATAGTAAAGAATTATTTAGTATTACTGTCTAATTTAGTAAAAATTATAATGATACCATATCTCACTCAAATCCATGCTCTGCTCATGCGAAACCTTTCATTCCAGTGCATAAACTAATGTGCCATCTCTCAGAAACCTAGAAAAAGAGATGAACTAAAATGTGTTAGGTTACAGATCTTGTGTTTGTTGTCTAACATTCAGGATCCTATGTGTTGATTTGATTTTTTTTTTAATGATCCAGAAGACAAGCTTTATTGATTATTGAGAGGATAATTAAATAAATTAATGTCCCTGACTGCCAAGCCTAAACAGTTTCTTCAATCTACAATTTACAGTGAAAGGATAATTTAAAAATTGTATAAACCTGCACCTCAGTCATGCTTCAGATTAGTATTTATAGTTGATGGAGTAAATTCTACAAAACACTGAAGTGAAATGTATGATGGAATGATTATGATTCCCATTGTATTATTCCTGATGTGTGGGTAATAGCACTAAGATTTGGTCATATTTGTATAGGTCATTTTACCATGACTATCTTGCAGTAATGATTTAAAAATTAACAAATATCTAATATTTCATACAAATAAGTCACTAGCTCATAAATTCCCTGCAGCTTTCCAAAAATATTGCTATGAAAAATTGCCATAACACTCCTAAATAGTTGTCTTATTAGTACCTTGACAACACCTAAATGCTCATATAATTTATATCACATAACTCCTAGATTGTTCTGTTTTCCACTGGATTAGAGTTTAATTTTTTCTTGGTAACTGGTACAGTGCTATGTCTTGGGTTTAATATGAGAATGATGCACAAGCATAGAGTGAGCATTTATTGCTCAGATAAAGAGTACTGTATACAGTCTAATAGCATATCTTGCGGGTAAAAATAAGGTTTGAGAATATATTCAGAAATTCTGCAGGCTAGACAAACCTTCAGAAACTTTCTAAAAGAACTTTATCTTTCTTTGAAGAACTGGTCTCTCTATGTGGACTATGACAGGGGACTGCGATCGCAAGCATAAGGACAATGACTGCATAAATCTGGCTAAGATGAATCTGTGACTACGTGACTTTGTCAAATCTCTCAGAAAGCCTGTGATTGAACTTGGATTTGGTTTAGTGTCTAATACACTAATTAACTAATAATTACATCATATTTCTACAGAGTTGGTGACATTAGAGTATCATCAAAAACTGAACTTGTTTTTGTGTTAGTAGATGCCTCCCCCTGCACACGAAAGGAAAATTTCTGAAAAAAAGAGCTATAACTATGGTAAAGCTATAGTGAAACCATCTGCTCAGTAGATTGGAAGAAGGTTGGAGCACAGATGCAGTGATTGATGCAAAGTTAACTTTGCCACTAACACAAAACAACCAGGATAACTGTCAAGAAAAAAGTGGGGCATGACAATATCCAGGTATGTGATTGCTGTTGGGGAATAAATTAATGAAAGTGGACCAATCAAATTCAGCAAGTGACAATTCTAGGGAGGACTGTGCACTAAACTTTTGCTGTTATATTGATTGAAAGCTCTGTTGGCATCTGTCATTTTCTCACAACAGGTTTCCTTTGTCAATCACTATATTTAAAGGTTTTTAATTATAGGACTTGATAAGACTAGCAACAGCAATGTTGTGAAGAGTTTCCTACTTATAGATTATATAATATAACAAGATGAAAATGTCATCATCCTTAAGAATAAATGACACTAAAAGGTATTTCACAGGACTGTTGTAAACAAGGTACATGGATATGGTACTTCAATTCTGAGCAGTGGTAGAGCTCATTTTTAAATAACAAGGAATTGGTATTACATTAAAATCAATTAGCATTAGTAATTATACTCTTATTTCAATGCATGTTAGAAAAAACAGGTTGTATCTAGAGAGACCATTTGTTATATTGGCAAATATAGAAACCATTATATACTCAAAATAGTTCACAAATGGTATTACATGTTAGAATAAGAAGTAATTTAAAATGTAATAATTGGATTAAAATACTGTTTTGCAAGAACATACCTATTTCATCAAATGTACCTACAATCAGTTACTCAACTAATTTTCTTGATAAAAACAAATTTTCTCTTTTTTTTTTCTTCTTTTTTAAATATCAAACTGTCAAAATAAACCAATTCAACAACTTTTTTCCAAAAGATTCTGGTGGGTTTTCAGCAAAATATACAATATACATTTCTGAGCAAAATCCTAATCTATTCCTTCCTTCCTTCCTTCCTTCCTTCCTTCCTTCCTTCCTTCCTTCCTTCCTTCCTTCCTTCCTTCCTTCCTTCCTTCTTTCCTGCCTTCCTGCCTTCCTTCCTCCCTCCCTTCCTTCCTTCCTCCTTTCCTCCCTACCTTCCCTCCTTCCCTCCTTGCTTTCACAGGAAACTAAAAGAACATGAATAGAAAGAAAATCTTTCAAAACACATAAATGAGCTCCTGACTCTCTGTATTGCCCTCCATAATAAAGATTTATCCAAAAAGAGAACAGATGCCTTATTAGAAAGGCAAATAAACAAACAAACAAACTCACCACAAAATAGCAAACAAGCTTAATGCAAATAACTTTTGTTGGAAATACTAATACTCTGAAATATTTTTCTACTCCACAGGCAAATGACGATTACATTACCAGACCTATCAGGCCAAGTTCATTAATTATTCCAAGATTTCCACTTATTTTTACATAACAGTGTTCCTAACAAAAGTTAATTTTCTATTGTTGTTGAATAGGAAAATGGAAACACATACCTTTTGTGAGTCTGCAACAATATGAATGGATGGTAGGTTTAACAAATAGCTACATTTCCTATTTCTCAGTGAAATTTCAAGCTATTGTACATCAGATAAGGATTTTGTGATAGTAGTTTGCTTGTTTGTTTTTCAAAAATGGACTAGTAAAACTGAGAAGAGATGCAATTTTTCTCAAGCATATGAAGTTTTAGAAAGTGAGGTGGAGATTAACTTCCCATAGCAAAATTTTCAAGTGGTTGAGTTCCAGACCATTCATGATGAAACAACTGCAGAAGCAAAACTGTTCAGATGAGTAAGTCATTGGAAGAGGTCTATGTTCTATACTAAAATCGAAACACATATATTGATGCATCTATTGATCTAGAGTAGAGGAACAAGATCAAGATCCTCTAAATCTAATAATTACAAAAACAAATTACTAGAAAATATGCAGGCTTTGGATTTATATTTTGCTTTACATACATGATGATTTTGGCCAGTGTAAGTCTAGATTTATATTTTGTCACAGGTTTATGTTTTGTACTTATGCTGAAAAGAATGTTAATAATACAGAAATTAGTTGGTTATTTCTGAGCAGTGCTCAGTATATAGAGTCAAGGACTTTCCTGCTTTTCCTATCACTCCATCAGTGGGGAGGCTGGGAGCACACGAGAAGCTGGGAGGGGACTCAATCGGGACGGCTGACCCCAGCTGAGCAAAGGGATATTCTACACTAAATGGCATCATGCTGCCATATAAAGCTGAGAGAAGTACGAAGAAGGGATGTTCAGAATTATGACATTTTTTTCCCCAAGTCACCATTATGCTTGATGGGGCCCTGCTCTCCTGGAGATGCCTGAGCACCTGCCTGCCCATGCGAAGTAGTAAATTAATTCCTTGCTTTATTTTGCTTGTGTGTGTGTGCATTTTGCTTCACCTGTTAAACTGTCTTTATGTCAACCCACAGGTTTTCTCACTTTCGTCCTTCTGATTCTCTCTGCTCAGGGTGGGGAAGCTGAACAAGTGCCTGGGTGGTGCTTGTTTGCCAGCTGGGGTTAAACCACAATGTGAGAAAGAGAGAGAGAGAGCAGAATTAGCTGTATCAGAGGTCTCTCATGTCCATCTGCTTTACCAGATTAAATGCAGTGTATTCTAAATTTTAATATTCATGGTTAGAGAGGAAATATGTGAAACAGTGACATATACAGAAAATACCAAGGGAAATTTTTCAATGAGACTGTTAGCTGATACCACTATAATAAATCAACAGAACAGTTCACTCAACACTTCATTTGTTGAGATGGAGAATCACGCACAAACTTTTCCTCTTCCTGTCAAGGAGAATAAATATTCCATTTATTTCTTGGGCATTTCAAGAAATGCCAGACACCTGTACTGTTTAGATGCAACATTAATCATTTTACCACCTGTGTGTCTTCTCATTTACAGCATCTTCCTCCTTTCAATTCCAATCACTACTATCATTTCCTACAACAATAGGGAGCAAGCAGTTGTTGACAGTATTCTCTTTCTCATTTAATTAGCATAGCATTTCGATTTTTAAATTATTTTTTTTATTTAGACCTTGGTCCATTCTTCTCACATCTCTGCCAGTTGGCTGTTTTCACCAGAAGCCTTTTTTTTTGGTAATACATTAATGATAATAAAAATAAAAAAAATCTTTACAAATAAATGGAATGGGAAAAAATTGGTCTTGTCCCTTTTTTGCATAAGAAGTAATTGTAGCCTTTCTGCCAATACTTGATTGGCAGCAAATAGGACAATATTCAAGTAATTTGGGGAGCTGATAAAGCACTGGTTCAGGACTACATCCAAAGACATCAGAGAGTTAAACTATACATTGTGAAGATCAGTTTCCTTCTGCTGCAAACAGAAGTCAGTTATTTAAGCAAACAATATTTCATGAAGGAGAGAAAGAAAATATTTAAAAGTAGACAAGATAACAGAACATATTTAATTCCTAAATTAATCTGTAATCTATAATCTATAATCTATAATCTATAATCTATAATCTGTAATCTATGATCTATAATTTATACATAATATATTATTAATAGTGTTCTCCTTTGGCGAGGCAATTCTGGGGCCAGCTGGTTGCTTGCTTTCTCCTGCACTGACACTTGAATATTGTGGCTGTGAAGTTTTGCTACAACAGCATGAATTTCGTGAGCTGCTCTCCCTTTGCTACCATTCCCACGCTACAGCTCTGCCAGCAGCTGCTGCCTCTTGCTCTTAGGCAGACTGCACATAGCACAGAGAGCTGGCAATCCCACAGAACAGGAGTACTTAAACACCTCCTCACACTACAGTATCCTTACAGCATATTAATGATTTTTAGTCAATGCCTTCTGGGTTTCTTCTCTGGCTCTAGAGGCTATAGCCTAGGATTGAGAGACTCACCCAAGGCACGGATAGAAACAGTCTCTTAAAACAGACTGTTATACTCTCCAATCTTCATTAAAATATTTTTATGAGATATATGTTTCTCAAACATAATTAAGCTAAATGTGAACCTATCATCTCAATTATCTTGCATTTCTCTACCGGCTGTCTAAAGTGGGATCATCATCTGTCTTTTCATGCTTCCTATTTTTCTTGTAAAGAAAGATGTGACTTTTCTTTCAACCCTTCACTAATGGGCTTACATAAGGCTGCAACTGAGTCCCAATATCATATCTAAACTGTAAGCATAACACTGACATGCCAGCCCTGATCAGTATACTCCATGATGAGCTGCAGAAAAGTTCAAGTCTTGCCAGGAGCATGGGATCAGTAGCAGAAATTTATTCTATTCTGTACAAAATTAGATGACATCTGAAAGTCACAGTATTTGAAATGGTGGAGTGTTTTTGTTCCTATGAATATTATTGATTCATCATTTGGACTTATTATATCTACAAGCTTTCTCAAATAGCATGCATAGCTGGAATTCTTACACAGTAGAAGTTTAGCTTGCTGATTCCTGCAAACCATTGTTTAAGCACTGAGCAAATTTATGGAGAGGTCTAACTTTAACAAATATTGGAGGAAGTCTAAGGTTAGAAATCACTCAAAACTAGCTAAGCAATGAATTAGATTTTGATTTATGTGTGAAAAGACAGAACATGAAACTTTGTTAGTGTCCTGCTTCACAGAGAGATAAAGGATACATTTCATTGTGTTGTAATTAGAAAGACAGTCTGCACCAGAGGACTATGCACAAAAAAGTGAAATTTTTAAAATGTCCCAAGTTAATATAACTATATATAAATACAATATGGGTTTATGAGGAAGCTGTGAAAAAGACAACACAGGCAGAACAATTGGGAATGTATCTCAATATCTCAGAAGAGAGGCAGAGCTAGAAGCAACCAAAAGTATTGATTCAAAATCATAATTTATATTAATTTTATCTCTAGCTTCACTTTCTACATTGCTCTTAACAAGTACAGAGTATAACCAGAAAGTCAAGGTATGAAATGTTAGATCTACACTGGATAAAATAATAAGACCTCTTTCTCATGAATTTGAGAGTTCTCAGAAAAGGAAAAATTGAAGATGGTAAAATTTCAGGGTTAAAAAGTGGATACCTTGACTTACTTGAGACCGTCTTTGTGCACCAATAGGTTTAGTGCTATGCCTTGACCTTGGTTGATGAGTGGGAACTCAAAACGATTCAACTAATCATAAGAATAAACCTAAGAAACGTTGAGTTCTACTTTGTCTTCTCGTATAGAGTGAGTGTCATATAAAAGAAAAAGACCATTTTTCTTCTATCTCCTTTTCACCAGCTTGCAATACTTTACTGAAAAAAAAATAAAAAGAAAAGAAAATAAAAGACTCAACAGGACTTTTGCTCAGACCCAGAAAGTTCAACCATATCATAACACAGACTGAAGAAATGAGCCAGAGACCATCTGATGAACTACCTGTCAGACCAAGAGCTCTCAGCAGCAATTGCACTAGATCAGTGCATATGATATCACCTTATCACTTTTCTTTTAAATTTTGTTTGTGTCTATGTGCATTCATTAAAAATGAGAAAAAAGGCAACTACAGAGCTAATTATTTTATTCCTAATATGTAAAATTATATATATATATATTCTCTGTTTTTTCTGACACATAGGCTTTAATAATAGAATTTAGCTTAGGCACGGCCTTCCCATCCCTCTTCCTCTTCCTCTTCCTCTTCCTCTTCCTCTTCCTCTTCCTCTTCCTCTTCCTCTTCCTCTCCCTCCTCACTTCCCCTCTCCTCTCTGCCACTCCACAGATTGAATAAATGTTATTCTAATTAATCTGTTGTCTCAAAGGCTCATATTTCAATGACTGTCTGCATTTTCTTTATAATTTATAAATTAAAAATGTTATTCTTTTTAAATCTATTTATTTTTAGATATATTTCTTTTTAAATCTTACCTTCTTTGGTTCACATGACGATTTGATTATTAAATTTCAGTAGAATTACCAAAAGACTCCCCCCAAAACTCAAAATACACCCCCCCACCAAATTTTAAACTATGAATTCTTTGAGGATGAAGGAAA
>JAOTQZ010000001.1:47078164-47089290 GCA_026546895.1 Pogonocichla stellata
AGCTTCCCCACAAAAGTAGCCCTTTTTTTTAGTTTAGCTTTTGTTCTGCTAGCAGTGCTTCTGCTGATTGCTTCTGCTGATTGTCATGAAGTTCTGTATAATAACTGCTATAAGCATCTGCATGAACCTACAGCTGTTTTCAACAAAGTAGCAAAGGTCTTACATCTTCCTGCATCCATTAAGCTGTCACTCATGATCCGTTTTCAGAGGCATCTTATTTACTTTACTGATGCTCCTGATACAACTAGGGGTTTAAGAAGTGATGTTTCTGTTACTGTAACTGAAGCAAGATAGAAGGTGGCTCTTGCTGCCCCATAGCACCTGATTTTCACTCCCTTTTTGAAAAAGGCTCTCTCCACTTACACTGCTTAATATCTTCCACTGGGTGCTATTTTTATGCCTGGTTCTGTCGAAAGACTCTGCTATTGCAAATATTCCATTTAACATTTAATATAGCAGAAATCACAATATAGTGACTTATAACTGAATGCAAGCATAGGACTATATTGTTCTCACACAGTAGAAGCCAGAGCAACACTGATTGCAGTGTAAATTTAAGCCAAGAAAGAGATTTCTTGTTTGTTTGTTGGCTGATTTTTGGTTGGTTGGTTTTTTTGGCTTGTTGGGTTTTCTTGTTTTGTTTGTGTTGTGTTTGTGTTTGTGTTTGTTTTGTTTTGTTTTGTTTATTCTACTGAGGAATACGAAAAAGAAGTTAAGCAACAGGAGTTTGAAGACCTCAATGATTGCTTTATAAAACATCTGCATTATCCATATAAAATCACTGAAACAATACCAATTAAGTCATGGAATGGTCTTATAAAACACTGTAGTAGTTTGTCTGGGGCAGAGTTAATTTTCTTCACAGTGGCTATAACATGGATAATATGGGTCTTTCTTTTGTGCTGAATGCAGTGATGATTATAGAGACTTTTTTTGTTATTGCTGAGCAGTGTTTACACAGAGCCAAGGCTTCTTCATTCCAGTGAAATCCTCTAAAATCTTTAACTCAGCTTGCTGCTGTCCTAGACAAATTATCCACATGACTCTCTAAATGGTTAATTTCCATTGTATTGGGCTTGCATGGCAAAGTTTTGGTAGCAGCAGGGTTTCAATATTGCCTTCTGTGAGAAGCACATGTGAGAATGTGAGAAAGTAAATTTTTTTTCGGAATCTTCATAATGAGCAGGAAAGGATAAATTTTTCTTCTCACAAAAATTAATTTTTAATATATTTAATCCTTTTTCTTCCATTTGTAGCAGTGCAGTTTATTTGAGAAACCTGAAAAAAACAACGTCATCTGTACAAAATTAGGAGTAAAAATAAAATTCAGATCAATGCCTATTTACGACAATAAAAACCCCCTTGCATTGAAAAATCCCTTTCTTGAAGCTGGTGACAGAAAAAATGCATAAATTCACTTGGTCTTTCAGTAGCCATTATATTTCATTTGTTCAAAATAAATATTTCAGATGCAATTTATGTCTGCTACATTATGTTTTCAAATTTATTATTGTGTATTTTCATCCAGAAATTAATATAATGATGTAAAACCCTCCAGCTTAATTCTGCTTGAGGCTGATAAGTACATTTGCTCTTGCTCCTCCTTTAAACTTGGCAGTAAATGGTTGCACTTGCTCATAGTTCAGAAATGAAGGCACAAAGCCAAAAAATTTGACTTTTTTAACTTTCTTATATTTAGTCTTGGCTCAGTATTATATTGAGAGTTCCCTTCCAAAAGCCATGTATTTTCCATGAAAACAAATTCTAAAAACTACAGGAGCCTGATGGTAAATTCCAGCTGTAAAGATTCAGGTGTCCAAACCTTTGGGTTACCAGTAAGACGATAATTCTAACTGGTTACAATTTTGCAGGGAAAAAAAAAAAAAAGTAATTTTAAGGGGAAAAATTCTTACTCTAAACGAAACAGGACTGGACTTTGGAGCATAGCTCTAAAATAAAAAATGGTATGAATTTGTACAGGTTTCTTCTTGCTTGCAAAACTAATAAACATACCAACAAACACCACCAAAAACTGGGTATTTGAAAAGCATCCTCTATTCAAAGCTTATCTATTTTTCAAACTTAATATAAAGTAGGAACCAGTTTTGCAGCTATCCCAGGAAAAACAGTTTGGCATTTAACTTGATAAACAGTTTGGCATTTGACTATGACTGATACATGATTAAAGCACCAGACTGGCACTTTTGGCCCACCATAACCCTCATCTATACTGCAGACAAGATTTGTAAAAGCATTGGTGGAGCCCATACTGAATGACTTTATCAGAACCTGCTCTTCCTAATAACTTGGGAGAGAGAGGTGTTTGTTGGACTGTTTCTGGCTTTTTTTATTGTATGATTTCATTCTTTCTCAAAGAAATAATAATCAAGATCTTTCGGTTTTCAGTTAAAAGGATGAAAAACAAACTAAAACCAACGTTTTTTGTGCCTTATATATGAAAATTTGTCTTAAGATGAAGTATTAGATTTTTTTCCCCAATTAATAGATTTTAATGTAAAATAAAAATTTATCAAATTGAAAGCTTTTTCAATAGTAGTTAACATTAGAAACTTCATATACAATATGGACAATATTTCTATTCAAAAGGAAAGGAGAAGGTATCCTTAGCACTTCTAATAGATTGCATGGGATTAAAAAAAGTCAACTTCAAATACATGCCTGCTTGGCTGAGACTGATGGGCATGAGCAAAATTTTCTCCCAGGCAAGTGCCTTGACTTGTCTGACGACTCTACATTTCCAAATAAAATTTTGAAAACTGTGGAATTCATCTTGATGTGCGGTAGGGAATTGCTGTAGGTTGGAAATAATAACCCAAACTTTCTGTTGCTCAATTCTACTTGTACTTTTTTAGACAAAAACAGCTTTATTTCAGGGTACAGGAACAGAGAATTTTTTAAACTCAGATTCTGTTGCAGTATTCTGATCTGATAATCCCAAAGCATAGCCAAGGTCAGAAAAAATACAGGTTTGAAAATATAGAAATGTTATGACATTTCCAAACATTAACAGGACTTTAATTCAAGGAATGAATAAATACTAGGTTGGCTCTTTATCCAAATGGATACACTCATTTAAAATACCCATATATATGAAAATGCTATTTTGTCTAACAGCCACTTAAAAATAAAGGAAAAAAATTAACTATTAGTATTATTTTAAATTCTGGGAGTGCTTGTTCTGAATTTAACATAAAATCAGCGTGGCAAATTCTTTAATATTTGATAGAATCATAGAACAACTGGTAGGAAGGAATCATCTGGACCAACCTTTCTTGTCAAAAGCATGATCTAGACAATATGTCCCAACACCTTGGCCCGCTGAATCTTACAAATGTCCGGCATTGCCACTGCTGGGGAGATTATAATGGCTAATTGTCCTTGGGAAAAATTTTCCTCTTGTGTCCAGTTAGAATCTCCCCAGGAGTAATTTGCACCCATTACCTCTTGCCTTTACATAGTGACTCCTTTCTTAAAAGGAATCTTCTTCTTTCTAGTCATCCTTTGAAAAGTGGAACATGGTGGTAAGATCTTTCCCAAAACTACTTTTCTCAAGGCAGAACAAATGCAGTTCTCTCAGTTTTTCCTTGCATAGCAGGCTTCTCATTTCTTTGATCATCTTTCTGGTCCTTCTCTGAACCCTCTGCAGCCTGTCCATGTCTCTTGCAGAACCAGGGCCAAAATTCCAGATGTGGCCTGGCAGGCACTGAGCAGCAAAGTCAGATAATGACTTATCTTTGCTGGTGACATCCTTGTTAATGCAATCAGGCTTCCTGTTGTCTTTCTCTGCCATGGCAGCTCACTGTTCATCCACCAGGACCCCCAGGGTCCCTTTCCACGGAGCTGCCCCCTCGACAGATAGTGCATCAGATTCTTCAGGAGGCAGCTGAGGGGAAGTCACATGGAAAGCCTGGGAGAAATCCAAGTAAACAGTGTGCCCCATTTGCCCTACATCAACTGAGCAGCATACTTTGTCATAAGAGATATAAAGGTTTGCCAAGCACAATTTGCCCTTAGTGAATCCATGCTGACTTTTCCCAGTCATTCCTCCTTATCAGACTTCAAACAGCCCACATAAACATGCACTCCAGAACTTTTCCAGGAACTGAAGTAAAACTGACAGATAGGACTATGATTTTGTGGATTCTCCTTTATGCCCTTCTTGTAGATGGGAACGACATTCTTCTAGTGTTCGGGGACCTTGCCTGATCTCCAGACATCTCAGGAGCTTTCTGTGTAGAATCATTGGTTTCAATACCAAGGTGAGTGCCCACCATTATGGCAGAGAGATGGAGCCCTTCCCTGCAGGGCTCTGGACCTGCAAGCAGGGTGCACAGCCCTTCTCAGACACCCTTCTGTGGGTGTGTGCACAAGCTGCAGTGGCCTCTCAGCCCCTGTTTGGCCACCCTGTCTGCCATGCTCCCAGTTCCTGGTGCTCCACAGGGCCATTTAAATCTCCTGTAGATGCTCCTGGCAGTGCCCGAGTCACATCAGCCTCTCTTGTGCTTCCTCTTTGTTCAAGACAATAAAATAATGAATACACCTTTGTTGTGTACAAGCTTGGTAATATCACCTTATAGCATACAATAAATAATACCCATAATATCTCTCTATCTCATTATAATCTCCTCCTTGAAGTTTTATAGTTCCCTGGTGAAATTTGTGTGATGTTAACACTGGATCTAGCTATTAATCTTTAAGAACACATTTCTCAGTATCTGAATACACTTCTCAGTATCTATAGCCCTTAAAAAATAGTCTAAGCAATAAACACATACAGATAAAATGTGGCATATCTGTATCTCTATTAAGGAAATTCGAGTTACATGGCACTCCGTAAGGTGCTACTAAGGAACCTTTAAATCAGTTCTATTATTATTATTAGGTTTAGAGTTTTCATTATGATACCACACAAGAGCTCACATCATTGATGCTCTTGTGTGCTGGGTTCTGTGTCATGAATCAATGGAGGCAGCAGAAACTCAGTAAAAATGAAATATGGGGTTTTTAAATATCACTTTTTCCTTACTGGTCTACATTCATAGTACATAAAATGTACTAGAAGGAGCTCTTTTGAATTGTTATCTGCTACTGAATCTGAAATTTTCCAGGGAAGCTGTTACAGTGAGGTAACAAAACAAAACAAAACAAAACAAAACCAGAGGGGGGAAAAAACTAAAAAAAAATAAAAAGAGGATATGGACATATCCTTTTCTTGCTGCTATGTATGACTCTTATTTCCAGAATTACTGTTTCTAAAAAGATATGTCACTGAAACAGCTTCACCCACTGCAGTACATAGGAGGCACACATAATATTTAGGGCACTTGATCTGTGATGGAGAAAAATCATAAATGGACATTTTCACATCCATGAGATGCACACAATTTTTATACCAGCTCCCTGCACTTCTTGAACAACACCCACCTGCCATCTTCCTCCCAAATAATTAGCTTAGAAGCTACCCATCTTAAAGCTCTAAAAAATCTTGCTAATAAGTGGATCAGCAAGACACATAAGTGAGTTCACATTCTGAAATGAGCCACTGAGAAAATATGTAGGTGGGAGAATAAGCTGTTCTTAAATGTCAGACAACTGTCTGAGGTAGGACACCATTTGTTCTGGGTTTTTTTCCTAAAATATATTAGTGTGCCAATCATTATTTGGAGTTAATGTTTGATACTGCCCCTGTTAGTCCAAGACAATTTAAGGTTTTATGTGCGTTGCTTGTGAATTCTATCCTTCCAAACGTTTTTTTCTAGAAACTCATCAGCATCACTTTATTCACAAAGAAATGATGTTATTCAATAAGTGCTTAGAGGAAACAAGCAAATTAATAAACCCACAAATTTGTGTATTCATTAAGTCCAGTTCCTTTTAATATTCCCAGTTAGGTTTTCAAGTGCTTTAACAATAATTACCAGCTGCTGCCTTCATGAATTGCACAAATGTTTGTAGAATAAACAACAGTTTCATGAAAAAATTTGCATAGCAGTTAACATTATTTATATTGTCAAATTTGAGAAGCTGGGTGCTATTTCTGCCAGTATTCTTGCAGTTTTCATCTGCTGAGTTGGCTCCATTTCAGTTAATCCTTTTGTTTTAGTCAGGTTCTACAGGGGTGCATTTTGGAAAACAAGAAGGTAAACAGAGATGAACATGCTTTTCTGGCTAAAAAAGTATTTCAGCTGATCCAGTTTAGGAAACTGAGTGAGAAATTATACACAGCTTCAAAAGGCAGTAGAACAGATAATGGAGACTGTAACTGAGCTGTTTACAGCAATAAAAGTATTACTGTGAGTCAAGGAAATGGTGCATCCTACATCCCAAATCAAATATGTGGTACACGGTAAGTATGCAGAGGTTGATAGACTTCATTGTTATGGTGTTTATGTAGCAAAATTTTTTACATTAAAATTCTCTAATCACTTGATACCTTGCAATTAAGTTCATGCTTAAGGCTTACCAGCATGTGAAAACAAGCTATACTTTGTGTTATTTAGATATATTAGTGTTCTGAGGGAATTGATTGATGGAGTCATTAAGTCACTACCATCATATTTGGGAAGGCATGACAGTCAGAAAAGGTTCCTGATAACTGGAGTGAAGAGAATATCGAACACATTTTAAAGAAGGAGGACTCTAGGAACTACTGGCCAGTCATCTTTAACCCTGTGACGGAATGGAACATATCCTCCCAAACGGCATGTCCAAATATAGGGAAAACTGGTGATCAGAAGCAGCCAACATTTCACCAAGGGCAAACCATCCCTGACTAATCTAGTGGTCTTCTAAAACTGAGGTGCTTCTTCAGTGGAAAGAGGAAGCACTACTGATTGCATCTACCTGGATTTTTGTAAGATTTCCATACTGTTCCAATACTGCACAATACTCTTGCTGCTAAATTGGAGAAATATGAACTTGATGTATGAACTGCTAAATGGCTAAGAAATTGGCTGGATGGCTGCTACAAGAGTAGCAATGGCCAAGTGGAAACCAAGAATGATTGGTGTCTCGCTAGGGACCATGCTGAGACCAATAATACACAAACTGAGACCAAATGCACCCTCACCACGTGCATTTCTGATGTAGGAATAATAGCATCTCACAGCCTGAATTTTTTTCCCTTTAATAAAGAAGAAAAACAAAAAATAATTTTGACTAGAGAGAGAAAGAGTAGTTTTACCAGAGGAAGCAAACTTTTTGGTTTTTTTTCATTTTCCTTTGTGTTTTTGTTTGGTTGGTTGGTTGTTTTTTTTCCTGTTTCTAGGTAATGAATATGTAAGACAGAAAGAGAAAAGAATTTAGGGTTCAGAGACTACATTTAGGCCTGTCTGTACCACCTCCCTCTGCCTTTAGGACTTTTACAATCTTGCATACACAGTTATTCAGGAACAGTAGAATTGGTGAAGAAACATCTTTCAGTATATTACATACATTTGGTCTGGAGCTTAGGACATTTCCATGAGATATGTGGATCCATATCTACCAAAATGAAATAGCAAATCTAAATCTCCCACATTGTGATTCTATATTTTATTCATCAAGATATTTGTCAAATTCTTGAAGATCTATAATATAATAACAGATTGGATTCTCTTCAAGATTGTTTTTCTCTTCACAGATTAGAAGCTAACAGTCAATACTTCTTTTGCAATTATAATTCAATCATCTAATCCCTCATGATTTGCCAGAGAAAAATCTCCTACACAACTGTTCACCAGCTTCTTAGAATTCTCAATGTTTTTCTCAGCGCCCCAAAGCCAAGATAAAAAGTTCCTACTGATTGCTATTTTACCCCAGGTATCCTTCAATCTGACTTTCTCATAGTACAAGAAGTGATAAACAGTCAATTCTGATGAAATATAACCAGTTAAATATTTACATACACACTTAATTTGAAAAATATGATAATATAAAAGAATGACAATATATCTGAAACATTGTATACGAGCATGGATATACATATCTTAAAAGATGGTATTTGAATAAATTTCAAGTAAGACATTCTGTGTGGTGTTTTAAGCCGTATTTCCCTTTTGAAAAGTTGCCAAACTTTTAAATAAATATTCAAACTATTCAAATATTCAATACTCAAACTAGTTTCAAAAATTTGATTTTTAGCCGTGATTTACGACATAGCTCAGATACGGTATTGGTGATTCAAGTTTTGCATCTGGATTATTAGAAAACATTCCAAGTTCTATATATGCTTTCATAATTGCTCATTCTCACTCAGACAAGATGTATACGATGACCTTTTCTGTTTAGCAGTATAGCCAGATAAATCTCTAATACTTTTGCTATAACAATACTGACAGAATATAGCCAGTTCATTCACTCAGAAAAGCACCAAGGATGCTTTTTTATTTCTCCAAAACTCTGAAAAATCTCTGATTTTTTGTTATTTAAATAAGAAAGATCCTGAGACTTCTGTCGATATTTTTAAGGCTTATTTCTCCTGTGAAAGACAAAATTAGGATGAAAAGCCAAATAGTTGGATAAATATGGAAAATTAAATGTATTTTCCACCAAAGGGAGCAAAAGAAATACTATGCCTTTGTTACATGATATTTAGGGGAACAATTCCTCATTTTTAGTATTCAGATAAAATTTGGAAGATGCTGCATATTTTGGAGAGACAATTTTTCAAATAACTTTGGTTCCTTGATGTGTTTAGGGATTACAACCGCTAGCATTCCATTCACCACAGCCAAAGAGTAACTTGATTAACTGCAGTTGTGAGGACTAGACTTGTCTAAGAATCAGCTTGCTGTCAACCTGTCTGCCATCTCCATAAATTATGTATGCAATTGTGCAAGAGCAAATAACATTTATGTTGATTTTCCAGGATAGCTTCCATCGTTTCATTAGATTATTATAAGAAGGCATTTTCCATGACTAACAACTTGCATAAAATCGCCAGAACTGCCCGTATCAGAACATTTAGTTTTGCAATTATGTTATTAAGATATTTATGTCTGCTCAGTTACACAATCAATAACTGTAAGACACACACCTTTTGCACCTTAAGTGCTTTACTATTCCACAATAAACAACCTTATTCTGAATGTGATATTTGTAAAATTCTGTATCATACTATATGGGTTTAATTATAAGACAATGTTATGCTACAACAGGCTTCAGATGCACTGATGTCACACACAGTTTCCCCTCCATAAAGGGAAAAAAATGATGTGAAGAATTTCAAGGTAAGATATTGATTTATGGTTGTTCTTTTGTTGTAACTGTAGGTGGTTCTGAATAAAATGTATCTCTTTCATCTATTTTAGGACTTGGAATCACACTGAGAATTCCAGAAACAACCGAAGGATATAAGATTAACTCTTCCATCTGAGTTAAATTGGTCTAGGTTGCAATCCTAACATTATTGTTGTCTAAATGCTTTCCAGGTCTTTAGAAGATACTAAAGGATTTGATAGTAGCTGAAGTTGGAGAAAATGAGGAAAAAATGATACTATTTGTATGTACATAAATGATCTATGTATGTGAATATTGCGTGGAGTCTACTTTCCTATTTTTAATGTCTTCTATTGAACTCTCAGGCTTCGTTATCAGATGATGCATCTCACTCAATGTCTCTAGCCTCAGAATGGTGCAGGTGTTGCTGCATGTGGTGCCATATTCAGATCACAGCTCTGGAAAGGTGTACTACTGATGCCTTAAGTTTTAAGTTTTTCTGTTCTGCTTGGTGTGCTTTTCCGTTGTGCTTGGGTGGTGAAGACAAAATAGTCCTATTCCAGCTCAAGACTCAAGGACAATTTCTTCAAACTTCAGGCCCTAAGCATAAACAATGTGAAAAGAGGAGAGCAGGCAAGCAAGGAAGCAAGGAGGATGAAACTTCATGATTTGATGCTATTAATTGGACAGTTAATTCCTGTATGCAAATGGACTAAAAACAATAAAAATGTGAGATCTCATGACCAAGGCCTCTTTCGCTTCCATCCAGGCAGTGGCTAAGACTGTGGCACTGGTACTGCCAGGGTGTGGCCTTTGAAGGCCTCTCAATAAATACCCATTTTATTCCCCGTAACTCTGTCCAGCCTGTGTTCCAGCTCCTCTAGGCATCTATAGTTGCAGATCTGACATTTCAGTCTTACCTCTGGTATGATTTTCTTTTTAGCTCCGGCAGTGACAACAATGAAGTTTAGCTATCTTTGTTGCTAAGCTGACTATTTTCTTTCTTACAAGATGGGCAGAGGACTAACATTTTGTGTTTTATATCCTGAAAAGGGCATTTCAGAATTCATTGTACTTAAGATGTAGTCTTGAAAATTCCAACAACCCTAGAAGAGGGGAATAGAAAAGTAGTATCCCTGTAATTCAGGGAACTATCTAAAATTGAGGATTTTATCAGTTTTAATTGTATTGTATTTATTGTATTTAATTAAATTCAATTTAATTGTATTTTCTCTTTCTTTCTTTCTTTTTTTTCTTTCTTTTTCTTTTTCTTTCTTTCTTTCTTTCTTTCTTTCTTTCTTTCTTTCTTTCTTTCTCTTTCTTTCTTTCTTTTCTTTCTTTTCTTTCTTTCTCTCTCTCTCTCTCTCTTTTCCCTCTCTCTTTCTCTCTTTCTTTCTTTCTCACTTCTCCTCTCTCTTGTACCAGAAATATGAAGAAAATTAGGACTACAATGTTCTGGCACCTCTTGTTAATTTAGGTCCTCATTTAAGTATTTTTGATTCCATACTTTGGGGTGTAGGCTCATATCAGGCAGCAGCTGCAATCTGCTATCCACATCTTTGTGCTCTGACTGATTATTTCTCTTTTCCATAGAAATTTAGAGATAATTGTTCTTGTCCAACAGGTTAAGGTAGAGATAGTTACACATCTCTTGCATTGAGTGCTCTGAACATCTTTATAATAGCCTTGACTTGTGAGAGTCACTTCTGCCAGGTAAACATTAAACTAGATGGAAGTAACTTTTTCTCTTGCTAAATTCAAAAGGACCACTCTAAACAAAATGGATCTGCATCAAGGATTTTGTGAGCAGAGGAATGCAAGATGATTCATAAATTTTTAAAATATCTGGGTTCTTCAATGGCTTGGAGAAGCACAGGGTGGCCACAAGCCCAGGGCAGTGCCTGTCC
>JAOTQZ010000001.1:47093881-47130911 GCA_026546895.1 Pogonocichla stellata
TCCAGGGTCTTTGAGACCCCTGACAGGGGGGTCTTGAGACTCCCAAGGAGGCCAGGGGTATGCCCTGGGCTCCCACAAGTAGTCTGTTTTATAATAACATAGTATAATTAGATTTGTAAATCATTCTTCATTAACTAGGAGGAACTGTACAAAATTCCAAACTATTAAGTAATGTTACTGTAAGACGCTACCTAGAATAGATGTGAATAATATTAGGAGTTTTGGTATTATTCTTTGAGAGTCAAGAGAAGATACATGCAGGTGCAAATGGCATGCATGAACATACACATTTGAAATCAGACCGTTTTCATTGCCCCTTTTTGTAAGGCTGTGAGCTTTACTTTGGATACAAGCCGTGTTGACACAAGGCTTGACATATTTTATCCCCAGCACACTACAGGGGAAGCTGTAAAATAGCTAAAATTCAGTAACTGATAAGATTTCATTAAACATGGACAATTTTAAACCTCAGTAAACTTCCCAGGTTTGGAGAATCATTTCAGAAGAAAGAGGTAAAGAAGGAGTTAATAAAAATCAAAACAAACTAACAGAATTAAAGAAGCAGTGCAACCTCTTCCTACACTTCTCTGCTGGCTTATAGTGCATCAGGGAGCTGCTCATTCTGTAATTCACATCAGGTACCCATGAAAAGTGATGCAATTTCCAATGATATGTAGAAGTCCTGAGGGGTGACTTCAGCTATATCAGCTATATACTTAAAATTAAATTCATGTATTGAATTAATTATTCACCACCATGCACTGGAAATTATTTTGGTTCTGAAAAAACAGTGTCTTTTACATTGTTCAAAGGGTGAAAGGGGTTTTGCATTTTTATTTTTTTTAAACTTGTTTCTGGCTTATCTGTAGCTTTGTATGAGGCACAAGCCAATTCCAATTAATTATCTAGTTCTCTAGTAATGCCTTTAATCTCCTGTCATATTAGGAGATCAGATGACCCTTCCACTGATGCATTGATTATTATTGTGGAGAGAAGTTATACAGCATATAGACTATATATAATGCCTGATATTTTACTTAAAGAAAACAATAATGTTGCTAATACTGATGAGTATGTATATTCGTTTACTATCAATGATGTTTTTCAAATGGAACTGGAGAGTTTGGATGAATTTCATTCAGTTCATGAAAGGAGCAAATCTCACATAATGAAATAATTTTATTTCACAATTCATACTGCATACATTCCTGTCTGTGGATATGCATAGGATAAATTATGAGGACATTTAAGGTATAAAGACAAAGGACATTTAGAAATAATTTCTACTCTGTAATGTTTACAGCCTGCTATCTAGTGTTTTACAAATTTGGATTTTTAATGGATAAAAGCATTTCATGTGCACAACATGTGTAATGTTTTAAATTATTAGCCTGTTGATAATAAAGGTTAAGGTTAATATGTATATTCTTATTTACAGAAAACCTATTTTTCTCAGGATTTACAAGGAAAAAAAGCCCATAGATAGAAACATTTTTTTTTCTTTCTATATGGAAAACAAACTGTATCAGCCGCCTCCAGTCTTTGAATTTTTATATGCTTGGTACAAACAAGAAAAAAAAACCTATTTGTTTCCTCCCTAACCTCATTTTATTAACTGGAATAGTTCATAGTAGACATGTATTTTTGATTAAATTTATCACTGCAATGAAAGAAAAATTATAAAAGGACCAATTATTTACCTCATGATATTCCTGCAGTTAAATGCTAAGCACTAGTTATTGATTATTATTAATGCTATTTTTTTGACTCTATTACAAAATGCTTTGAAAACACAGAAACAAGTTAAATTACTTCTATAGAAACATACTATTATTTTTAAATAAAAAGACTTGCTGTCACTCAAAAAAAAAGAAAAAAAAAGCTATACCTGCAAAAAACCATGAACATATGCCTGAGTACAAGAGCAAGTAGATTTCTGCTGTTAAATATCAATCTCCTTATATCATCTACTTTGAAAAAATGTGCTCAAGGCCATGTTTAAAGTTTAATTAATGAAGAAACAACCATTGGGATTTTTTACTGTGCATTATCTTATATAGTAAGTCATCACTCTTCTTAATTGCTCTAAATAATTTTGGAGAGGTTTTCCCTAGTTCCTCCTTTTTTTGTCCTGGTTTAAAAATTTATAAAAAGAAAAAAAAAAAAAAAAAAAAAAAAAGTCCCCAGCTTGAGATGTGGTAAGTCCACTAGGAGCAGATTCAGCCTAACAGTCTTCATAGAATTTTCTTAAGAAACTTCCAGCATCCTTACATGGTTCAAAAAACATTTTCTACTTCCTTAATTTGATACCAATAAAGCCACTCTTGTTTTAATTTAATGTCATTTTACATGATAACATTTTACTATGTGAATGTATAATAATATGCAAACTTGGAAAACAGTTATGTATAATCAGACGTAGAATTATGAAATCAGAAAACAATCAATTAGAACATTTCTTCATGCTGCTGAGATAGGATTCAGCATAAGATTCCTAAAATGCAGTATAAAAATGTAGGTCTCCAAGACTCAGCAGATGTTACCTACTTAGCTAACTTTGATTAACGCTTGTACTTGGACATCTGTACAGCTTTCCGTTCTATAACTGAGCTGCCTAAACAGAAGCACATGCAAGCAGCTTCGAAAACTAAAATAATTTTATTATTTTCAGTCTTCAGCTGCTCATACCAAGGAGTTAGCTTACCTCACTCCCAGTTTTGTGTGAATTTGTATCCCAGATCTGTGTGAATGTTTCTGATACCTTTAGCACACCAGAAAATACTGTTACAGTTAAGGGCTGAGTCTCATCTCCCAGCTTCCCTGACTGATTGGACCATCTCACCACTGATGACTGTGGGAACATAAAAATGTAGCTCAGACATAGATCTCTAAATTTTGGCATTTAAGTAAAGTTTTGAGGACTTAAAAGCTGTTGCAATGACCTTGTGCACATCTCATCACTTCTGGGAATTTGCTGGCCTGGGCTCAGGTCCAGCTGGGAAAGTGCATAGATCACAGCCTTGGGGAAAATTATTTTGAAGAAGGTGGACTTGGAAGGGTCTGCCTCCCTTTCCTCCCAAAAGGAGCTGTACTGTTGGGACTGAGTTCCAGCCTCGGCAGTGTCTTAGCCAGGCCCTTACCTACAGGGTAATGCCCTTAGCCTTGCCCTATCCCTAGAGAAATTTCCAGTGTGCAGGTCTGATCCTCTCCCAGTTTTCCCCAGCTGCCCCTTTCCCCAGCTGGATCAGTGAAACAGGTCCTGGCTGCCAGTCCCTGCCCTAGGGAACCTCTGATGGCCCCAGGAAGCCACATGCTGCACCTTCACAGATTTACAGTCTGTGAAGTCAGCCACACACATCTATCCATTACCTGGAAAATGGGTAAAAACAGACTTCTAAATTTCTTACTTCTTGCTTCTTGTTCTGTTAGAGGTGTTCAAAAATTATTCCAGAAACACTCCATACTGGCAGAGATCACCTAGGCCAAAAGAATTTTGAAGTTAGTAGTTAAAAAAAAAAAATCAATTGAAGATATTTGGAAAGAGCAACTGTAAGAATTGAGACTTTAGAAGGAAAACTGCAGAGTTGGGAAGATATCTATAGAAAAAAATCTTCATGGAGTTCTTATAGTTTCATTTCCACTGACAAGGAGTAGGTAATAAAACCTTAGGCCTTTACCTGCACACTGGTATGAATTTATGAGATCTGTGATGTACAACTCATTGCAGATAAGCAAAATAAAACAAGGCTGGTGTGGGAGTTGTTTTCTTGAGGAATTTCTGGTGAGGGGAAAGGTATGTGGAGCTTCTCGCTGTTGGCAACATCCAAAGTCATGGTAAATTTACAGACTATAAATAGAAATAGAAACTTCTGCAGATGAGAAAAGCAGTTGAGAAGATTGCTGAAGTTTAGAATGTGTAAATGGAATATTCTGCAGATGGAGCTAGTGGGCACTTCTCATAACCGAAAAACTCTCTTGATCAACCATCTTAATACAATAAGAATAAGAAATATGTCTTCTCAGGTATGAGGGAAGAACATGATCCAACATTTGATATTCAAACTGATATGCAAAAAGCAATCATAAGGATGTGTAAGGCTAAGTGTTCTAAAGTTGATTTTTAAGAAAATCAGCATCTTTATCTGTCGGAAAGACATACTTTCAGAAATGTGCTGCCTGTCTACTATATTCAGACTCCTGAATATTAATACTATGGACTGATGAGACTTTTCTGGCTTTCTGACTGGAATATAATGACAGCTGCATAGTATCTCTTAGTATCCACAAGAGATGAAATTTTAGTAATCTATAAAATCCTCACATATAAGATTAAAGGCATGAATTACTCATCCCAGAGGCAAAAGTTCACTTATAGATGACCTCTCAAAGATGTCTATTTGTTGTGCAGACATTTAGGTATTGGACTTTCAACCATCTTTAGACTTGTAAGTACATTGGCAAACACAATAAAAGACAAGTGCGTTGGGACAATTAAACAAAAATAAATAGGGTTCAAATTCAAGGAGAGAATAGGTAGCTGGGAAGAAATAATCACCTACGCAAAACCAAACAAATCTGATAGGAAAAGTAGGAGGAAACGTATGCTTGAAGGGCTTAATCAAAGTAAATGCTTTGTTAGATAGGGGAAGGAGGACTTTTGGCTTGCTTTGCTTTTAGCTCATATCTCAAGTCAGGTTCAGTCTTGGAAATTTGAGATCTTCTCTATGCTAGACTCTAAAAACTATTAAGGAGACAAGTCCAGAAGATAAAGACAGGCAAATCTAAGAAACACAACTGTTCTAGGCTCCATAATCCATGGAAGAGAAATTTGAAAGACAAGTACTCAAATACTTGAGAGACATCTGCAAAGAGGAAGTGAGGGTTGCTGAAAATACTTGAATTGGAAAAGAATTAATGAGCTTAAGGGCAACTGATCATTTTTGAAGTGTTTTCAGAAGTTTAAGTTTTTGTCTAGCATTCCTTTGAATAGTATACTTCACTGTAGTTTGCAGGTGAGCTTTCTAACTTCTTCAGATCTTTTGCAGACTTTAGGTTTGTTTTTTTTTTTAATTCTCAGAGGCAATCCCTGAAAAAGGCTACTACTCTCTTGTTTTCTTTTTTGATTATTTAATACTGTATAAATTTAAAACATATTTTTCTTGGTTTAATAATCTACTCTGTGTCTCACTGAGACAAATTCATGTGTTTAACTTTAGTTTTTAAAATCTGCCACATATAAAATATTGACCTCAAAGCAACGTAGTCATTACTCTGATCATACCGGTTACATACTGCTTCAGTAGTGTGATTGGTTATTGTAATTAGAGCTAAATTGTTCAACATCAAAAAATATAACTGTTCTAATATTCTTGTCTAAGCTCAAAGTACAAGACTATTCTTATGAACAAAGAATCCTGTATTTGTCATTTCACCCATTTTCATTCTTTGAGACTGGTTAATGAATGTTTTTCTCGGGGTGATGAGGGTGTGTGAGGAAGTAATTTCTTAAGACAACAGACTTATGATAAAATGGATTACATCACACTGATTTGCATTATCTGAAGGTTTGACTTATTTCCCTCCCTTTTTTTCTTTTTCTTTCCCCAAATATTTTGTGACACTCTATTACTGGGATGTCCAAATTCTGTGAAAATAAACTGTTACTGAGGGAAAAGAAATATAGGAAAGGAAAATCGCAGTGAAGAGGTAGAGATGGATCAAGTATTTCTGCTGCTGTTCATGATTTGCAAAAACCTTTTGTCTCTAATACCTCTCAGTTTTCAGTTTGCCCTTCAAGTAAAATCTCCACCTAAATTATTTTTCAATCAAAATAAAATTAAGTCCAAATTTCCGTGGAGGTAAAGTGAAAAGTAAAATTCATTGAGAGATGCCACATGGCAATGCAGATAAAAATATTCTTTAAAGAAAAGAAAACATCTATGAAGAAAAAAATATATTGAATACATTGTCAAAGTGGATCCAAAACCGACAGTTTTCTTTATGAAAGTGGAAGCTATATTTCAGTTACCTTCGTATGGATGTTCTTAAAAAAAAACAAAGTGAAAATTCCAGAACACTTTCCCGTTTGGATACACCATTATGAGCGAAAACACATTTTAAGAGAAAGTCTTTTCAGTATCAGACTGTTCATAGTTGTGTTAAATAATATATAAATAACACAAGGAAATTAGCACTACTAGAAATAGAATGAAAATAAATTAGTCTCTAGATAATAAAGAAAAGAGGAAAATACAAATGCACAAGATTACAGATTTCCTGGCATTTATATCTGCTAAGGAAAATATTATGTGTTTAAATTAATGTCCCATCTCAAAGGCCATTTTCTTCTCAGCACAGAAAATATTCCAAAACAAAGCTACATGTGAACTTTTTATACTTGCAAAAGTCAACACAGAGAATCTATGAAGTTAACTTTTACAGATTGAATTTCAACAGCTATTTTAATATATAGGACGTTGAGGTGCATTGACCCTGACTTTCTCAATTAGACAGAGGGGACAAAATATAGCAAAAGGCTTATGGCTCAAAATAAGGGCAGGTAGTGGCTGTGTTTTGGAGCCAGCTGGCCTTTACACCATGAGATACAGAAGAAGCTTCTGGCAGCTTCCCACAGGAGTCACCCCTGCAGCCTGCTGCCATTAATAACAACTCCAAAATACTTGCATGCACTCCGAAGATTTTCCCTTACTGGGAAGAGTCACAGCTCTTTCCAATACACTGATAAAATCCCTTGGAAATCTTTGCTGCAGTTTACAAGCTGTAGTCTTATGTTACTATTACCAAAGTTATTACTCTCTGTAACCAAACCAAATTTAAAGAAGCTTTTTAGCAGTTTCCTGTCAATTTGTTTTCAAATGTTCTAAGTTGCATTGAAATGTGCTAGCTTACTAGCTAGATTACTCATCAGGAGAAATATCCTGTAACTAGTACCTAATATGATAAGAAGTAGATTCTCTACAGTAGTAAATACACAATTTCTTCTTTAAGGCAATCAAAATTCATTAAAAGGATCCCACAGAGAATCTCTAATCAATTTGGACTTCACAAACAAAAAAAATTATCTTTGTCTCTAAAATTAAGTATACTATGTAGCTTATAACTATCCAACATATTGTTTACACATCCAAAGAAATGGATGTGTAAAAGTAATGAAAGTGTAAATGTAATGAAAAGTGAAT
This sequence comes from Pogonocichla stellata, assembly GCA_026546895.1. Taxonomy (NCBI): domain Eukaryota; kingdom Metazoa; phylum Chordata; class Aves; order Passeriformes; family Muscicapidae; genus Pogonocichla; species Pogonocichla stellata. The sequence goes on from JAOTQZ010000001.1 coordinate 47,101,081, forward strand.
GTGATCAGCAGCCTATCCAGGCAACTTGACTTGGTTTCCTGTATGCCTGAATTTCTGTTAACTTGGTCTTTGATCCCAAAGAAGGAATTTCCCAGATAGGCATTTTTGTGTCGTATTGTGGGAGACTGGAAGGAATGCTGGCTTGAAACATTTCAGGAGCATGTGTGTAGGGGAAAGGGGCAGATCTTGCTCTGGTGAGGCAATGCCCTGCTAGACACACCCTATCCCTTTGGGTCTGTATTCCAGCCCCCCGGCAGCCACAATCCCTGGCACCCTGGAGGCAACACTGCACAACTTCCCCTGGAGCTGTTATCCCAGGTAAGTATCCACCGGACCAGAAATCCCACCTGGGGGAAGAGCCCAGGAAAACCTAAGTGTACTTAAGGCAGAGTACAAGGTAAGCACGTCTTGACCCTGTTTCTCATATTTTATATGAGCTAGAACCCCAATGGAGGAGTGGTAGCTCTGTCTGTTTTTTCTCTCTTCTCTCTCTCTTTCTCTGTTTGTTCTTTACTCTCTTCTCTGGTTCTTTCTCTTTTTTCATCTAATTCCTTCTTCTCAAAGTTAGACTATCTTAATATTAGATAGGTTGGAATTTGCTAAGCTAAACAGGCTTAGAATTTACTAGGTCAATGCTTTGTGGAATGCTTTATGTTGATTGAATATTGTTTTAAACTTTTCCATAGTTCCCTGTTTTTCTGGTGTTTGCCAGTAAAATTTTTGTTGTTTTGACCTCTTGAGAAATACCTTCTTGATATTTTTTCTGCTATATTCAGTGCTTTTGACTTTGGGTACATAAAAGAACCCTAAGCCCTTTTAAGAGACTCAGTGAGTGAGATCTGGGGCATTGCACTTATGTCACTCAAAGTATCTGTTTTAGGAGCCATTAAAAGACCAATTGAATAATTAGAGGCTTTCTTTTTAGTTAGTATTTTTATTTATGTAAGATGATATGCAGAGTATGCTATGAACTTTATAACTCTTTCACAGATTCTCTATTTTTCCTAAGAAATATCGGTCCTGAGCGAAAATTGAATTATCCATCTCACAACCATATCATACTTATGAAGACACCTACTCCAAATATCGTACACGCTATCAGGTTTTTATTTAGTTATTTTCCTTGACCATGACCATTTGCTTTAACTGCAAAGTTTCAACACATTTCAAAACGTGCCTTGGCTGCATTAATCTTGCCTCTAAATTTTCATTTTGGCTCACAGGTTAGGAAAATTTTGGAATTTCTACACAAAATGTACTGAGAAATAAGGAAGCTATTTAGCTATTTTGTACTAATTTCTTCAACTAATTGTTTAAAAAAAAAATATATATATATATAAAATCTAAAACCACAGAAGGTCACAGTTTTAGGGCAAGGCTGTTTACAAACATATACCATATTTTTAAAACTGTCTAGATACTTGACTGTCACTCCTTTCAATATATTTAATTTCACTATAATCGACTTGCAGGAGGAATCCATATAGTCTGAAGCTTAGTGTAGAATGAAATTAATAATCAAATCTTCTATGATTATAGATGAGTGATGGCATCTGCTGAAGAGAAAAAAATGCAAAAATAAGCACTTTTGCTCGCACAGTCCGTTCCAGATGGTCTGGTAAACACAGTAATTCCTTGCCTGTTAGGAAATTATAATTACTGATTTAAAATAAGTAATTTAGGTAATTTAGTAATAGTTTAATCTGACATAGAACTAAAAAAAAGGTAAAAATTAGGAGAATTAAATATTTATGTGAGAGGTAGAATTTCATCACTTAAGTTTAATGTGCAAATCTATGATATAACACTGCATATATTCTGCATTTCTACACAAAAAAAATCTCTTGATTATATGGTACTGAATATTGTTGTGTTGTACTAAATCTCGTTCTTTCATTCCTGTGTTTTCTTCAGTCTTATGTATTCTTTGCCTCTGTGTTAACTATTCATTTTACAATGAATTCCGTATGGACATTATGGAATAAAACTGCAAATTTAGCCACTTTATAAAAAGTAATTTTAAAAAAGACAGATTTCTCACCCAAAAGGATGAAAACCTGATGGTATTTTATGGTATAGTACTGTAAAGTTTTGAAGCAATTTCAGAGGAAATGAAATTATTTTGAAGGGATAATAAAACTTTTTAAGCACTATTTGTATACTTCATGATTTCTTATATCCTGTCAGCTAAAAAGAACATTCATGCTAATTAAATCTCCTGTGTCCAAAACCATCAGTGTTTGGTATTACTGAAATATCGCATTGGATATAATAGACTCTGCAAATCAATCTAATATCTTTGTGCATATTGCACGGAGCTTTTCCTTACATGCATATTGTGCAGTCATATACGCTTGTGTATTATAATCAACATAAATTTTTATCCTTTTACACTGTCGTGACCAAGCCAAAGAAAGGAATCTGGTCCCAGATACACATTTAAGAATCTCTATCTAAAAGGAATCTAATTCCACTTGTGCATAGGCACACAAATTTCCAAGAGTATTTCTAAATAAGACTGGAAATTGAAAGCTAAGCAACTGACTACAGAGAATAAAAAGGAGATTGAAACTTTCATATATTTATCTTGCAATTTTATGCACCAGAAAAATCTAAGGGTATTAGATGACAAGTGTTGCTCTGAAACCAGAACATATTTCCTCGGTAAAAGGTTTAACTTAAGCCATATGGGCTTGTTTTGCTTTAGTTTATTGGGTTTGTGTCTTTTTTTAAAGATCCCATAGGACGGTAAATGTTACTAGAACATTATTTGGGATAGGAAAAAGAGATTGATCTGAAAAAATATCAAAATCTAGTATGATGTAACTCCTTAGGGCACGTCTATGTTAATTTAAAGATACTTCCTTCTTCCCCCACTCCCCATCCAAAAAATTAAATAACAGCAAATTATTCATGTATGAATTAACAAAAAGCCTTATGCTGAATGAGACTGAGCAACTTTTTTCACTCACAGTGTTTAATAATGTCAGTCTTGGGTTTTAGTTTTTATAGGACCTTGCTTATTTTAAATCACCCTAACTTGCAATCTAACTTTAAACTTTAAATCATCTAACTTTATCAGATGAACCCTATTAATGTTGCCAGCAATAGGCAACTTCCAGAATTGTTTCCCAAAAGCAGCTCAGAAAATTTTGTTTCTCATTGATGAATGACCCTTCATCTTCATCAAGAAAGGACAGCTAATAAGGCAGTCTGTTAGACACACAGTGCCTCCATAACCTTATATACCTTGTCTTGCTGTATATAACCCATATTCATCAAGAAAAACAAAGTGTTACTATTTGGAGATTTATGTGTTTCTACTTGTAACCAAACTCCAAACCAAATTGAAAATGATACTGTGGTTTGCCTGCAGCATTACAGCAGAACTACAGGATATTCCAGGCTTTCTCTGAAGCCTTTGCTGGACTTGAGAATGGACTTTAGCTGTGGTGCTAAAGGACTTTGCACAATATGGGTGAGAACAAGATCCGAATTGATTAATCTGTAATATATTTCCACCTGGTTAAAAGATCACTAAGTCAGGAGAGAGAGCTTCTTAAGTTTTATTAACTTGCTTGCGAATGAGCTCTTGCTGCAGGAATAGAGTGGGAGATACTGGCTCATAGCTATGCATCCTGTTTGCTATGCTATTGTTTCACAGCTGGAAGTTTTGGCTCAATAAAACATGAGGAGGGGAAAGAGGCAGGACTGCAATTCATTACAGACAATAATAAGAAGTATATTACATGCATAAACTTACATAAAAAGGGAGGCGGTTTCATCTTAAGCCTGCATTTGCTAGGATTTTTTTTTAATTTATTCATAATTTCATTAATTGTGGGGAAACACTGAAAAGTAGTCTTCATGAATTTTTGTTCTCTCTTAAGCTACCTGAATGATATTTTTCTTTTCTCTCTTCTTCTTAGCAATCAAATGAAAAACATGGGCTACGGGGTTCTAGTCTAAAAGTGGAAATAAAAGATGTTTCAAAAGTAATATTTCATTAAAACTTTTATTCAATAACTGTGCCTTAAAGATAATTTAGGGAAAAAATAACAAGAAATCATAATGCTCTTTTTTAATCATTTATTTTTCCATGCATATGAAGAAAGCACTTGGAGCCACAAAAAAGGTGCCACTCAGTTACTTTGGTCGCCAGATGAGGAATGAAGATCTGAATCTTGAGTCCTTAGGAGGACAGAGAGAAAGAGTGGCAGAAATGCACAGATGGATGCCTTGGGACTGTGGCTGGACTTTTTCAGAGTTAGTGGGTCAGGATGATAGAGCAGACCAATGATGGAAGTGTTGTGGTGGGTGTCTACTGTAGATTGCCTCACCAGGGAGAAGTGGATGAGGTCTTCTTCAGGAAACTCGAAGAGTCATCGAACTTGCAGCTGTTTATGGGAAACTTGAAAGAAGTTTCAGCACAGAAAAATAAAGATAGCAAACACTTAAACAAGTTGGGCATACACAACTTCATGGAACCTGGTGGGACAGAAAAAGAGGCAAGAGACATAAATTCTACTTAAATGTAAAAAAAATATTTTTATTCTTTTGATGGGGAAGTGATGGAAAAGGCTGCTCAGAGACATGGAACATTCATCCTTGGAGATAATCAGAAGCAGATACCAAACAACCTGTACTAGTTAATCTTGGTCTGAACAGGTACACTGGACTAGGAGATCTCCAATGATTCTGAGAAAGCTAACATGCCCGTAGTAGGTGGGAGGCTAAGCAAAAGTTCTGTGGAAAAAAAAAATTAAACAAGCCCTATCTTTCAGCTCAGAACACTTTCAAGAGAAGGAATCCGCTCTTTTCCCTGTGGGTTTTAGAAGGTATACTCATTGAAATGCTGGAGGAAAGGACAGAGTCTTAAGATTGTAAAATACTAGTGCAAACTGTGATCCAGTCTGCTGAGCTTAGAAATCTGTTATGCCAAAATGTTGATGTGAGAGAACAAGCTTCATAAAATTCCCAGTGGAATATATGAAAAGAGTCAGATGACCTTGAAGGTCTGTAAAGCAAATGTCATTTGTATACTGAAAGTTTTTGTTGTATTTGGAAGGGACATGAGACAGCTTTTTCCTGATGAAGTATGTTCATTTTTAAGTCAAAATTCAACTTTAACCATGGGCAGAAAATTTCAGTTTGCTGGTACTCTCTTTAAACACCCTGATTTATGAAGTTGCACCTACTTTGCTTCATTTTCCCTTGCAAAGAAAGCTAACCTTCTAGATTTACCCCTAAAATTCCAAATTTTGGGAAACTCAAGAACAGCTTTAAAATTTATCTAGTTATTTTTCATAATCACCATGTTTTTTTCCAAAATTATACAACAGAAATTTCTGCTCTTTGACTTCACAATTATTTGTCAAAAGAGTGAGTCAGAAAAGGTGTCCAGTGTCCTAGAAATGGCTTAGTGTGTTCATAATTTTTCTGTCTTTGAAGAATAGGTCCTTGTAAAATGAATTTTATTTTAAATTTTATAACTCTCTTTTTTTTTCTTGTCATCAAAATAGCTTTTAAATCAATAACTAGGAAGCATTTGACATCACTGATACTTTAAAAATATTAAAGCATTCAGTATAGCTGTACAATCTGACAAAGTGCAATTTCTGCTTAGTGTATATATATTGTGCAAGTCATAATCTTAGAGTACACATATTCAGGAGGAAGTACAGAGTTTAAGAAACAACAGCAGAAAATCCTAAACAGAAAAACAGTAATCATGAAATATAGAAGCATATAGAGGATGTTCAGAGGAAAGATATACAAAGTGCCACGGTCAAGGGGAAAAGCAATTCCAGAGGAGCAGAAAAGCCCTTGGTTTAAGAAAAAGACCTGTTGACCAGTGGAGTTTCAATTTCCTTGGCAATTCAACCAAGGATATCCAGTCTGCAATCACTAAAGCAGCATTTGTGCACTTCAAGGTGCAATAAGACTACGTCTTTACTGTTCAATGAACAACAGGATCAGTGGCAAATGGAGAAATCATCTTAGGAAATGGACTCAGTGTAACGAAATGCTAGGAGATCGTGAACATTTAGGGTCTGCTGATCTCATAAAGTTTAAAATACTCTGGAGACTATGGTGCATATAAAAAGATGGCATTTGCTAAGTGTACTGGATTCCATAAAGCAGTCTAAAGAAAATGCAGCTTTACTCTTAAATGGTTAAATTAGAATCCATTACTATCCATCGAATGTAGACAATTTTATTACCTAAGAAACAGTTGAAAGAGATTGTAGTCAATGTTTGCAATAAAAATCTATTCTGGCTGGAATGCTGAATGAATACAAATTTCAAGAGACCTGAATAGAAGATCAGACAGAGATTTTAAAATATATAAATTTTTGTGGTTTAACTTTTTTTCCCCCATGAGCACATTCAGTGGAAAGTATTCCACATGTGCTGAAAACAGGATATTTGGTTCTAAACAGTCTTAATATATTTTTTATTACTTCCTTGAAAGAAGAACCTTTTGAAACTGTTAGATTATGTGATTAAAGGTTCAGGAAGAACCAACAAAATACAAGGATCACAGAAGAAAAATAGCAATATTCTAATCAAAGAGGTGAGTCACTGCCCTGGCTCGGCTCCCAGATGTTCCAGGAGAGCCTCAGCCTCATGGTCTGGGAAGAAAACTTTTCACCATGAGTCAGCAGTAATGGCTCTTCAGATGGCTTTGCAGACTGGGTGGTATTACTGCCTAGTGTTACAGGGTTAATATTGGGGTGCAAGGGAGTAGCATTTTTGAATTGCACTAGACTTAGTATGGAATGTTAGGGCAAGAACTAAAGAAGGGAAAGGGAGGGATCAAGGTGATTTGGAGAGAAATAGACATAGAAAAATAGAGGAATAACACAATATGTGAGGTCAGTCATGCTGACAGGTGCTGACAAATGTTCAGTGCGCTTGTAAAAGTGTGCCTTGCACCTGATCCCTGCATTGTGCCACTGTACCCTGTTACCTCATTAGGCTCTATGTGTATTTTATGACTGCTCTGCGGAGCTGGTGTGATCTGGTGGAGTTAGTTGAGAAACCTGTTTGCACACTCATCTGTGTGTATGAACATATCTGTGTATGAGTTTACTGAAAAGTAGAGTGTCCAAAGGCCAGCTGCAGGGTAGACTGAGTGTCTGGGGCTAGTTGCTGGTCTTTGCCAGGATCAGGCAGAGAGATAAAGATGATGAGGACATTGGTGTCATTCCTGAAAGACATTCATGTTTGTGTGAGTGCCATGTGTTCTGTCTGTGTTGATCCTCGTGGCCACGTGTGTGAATATGTATGTATGTATTCTATATGGTGTGACTCTTGGGGGTGTCCTGTGCAGGGCCAGGGATTGGACTTTGATGATCCATGTGGGTGCCTTCCAACTCAAGATATTCTACAATTCTACGATTTCATGAATCTATGTTTGTGACCTAGGAAGTGGGAGCTGCAGCTGCACCTCCATCAAGCTACTGAGCTCAGCAGCTCCTCACAGAAACAAAAGCCAAAATATAAGTATTGCAAAGACCAGGATATTGTGGTGTTTTTTATGGTAAAATTAAAACTCATGTTCAGGAATACCTGTATCTGAATAGCTATCTGGTTGTGCAGAAAGTGGGGGCTTTGTATTGCAAAACAAGATATTTACACAAAATATAAATCATAAATGGCAAAAGATATGGTCAAAAGAAAAACAATTCTATGTCTCTAAAGTATATGTAGTGTCAAGCAATTCGTATTTCAGCCAGTCTATTTGAGTATTGCTCAGAACCTATATTTTTATCTACACAAGCTTAAGGATGACTTCTATAGATTTACTAGTTATTTTAAAGTCTAGTTACTTTTTCCTAGATCTGCTATAGAATTATAATCATATAATTCTTATCTTCAAAATTCAGCTTCTATAAATGTTGATTTCAATGCAATCTGTGCAATTTACTGAAGCCAGTGAAAATAAAATGAGACCATGGTTTTGCCAAACTTTCAAGTACATTTCTGACTGTGGCAGCACAGGGAAAGGAAAAAACATCCAAAGAGCCACTAGTTTTGGTTGTATTTGTAAGGCCAGATTTTGTTGTTATTCCAGAATACCAACCGTATTTCATGTAGAAATCCATGTGTTGAGTAGTGGAATATTTTTTAGGTGGGCAGGGAGGAGTGTGGTTTGTTGATTTTTTTTTAAAAGATAATGTTTAAAACAGTCTTGTTTAAAGAATGTCCTCTGAACAGAGAAGACCTTGTGTGTTATATATTTTGTATTTCCCTTGAATTTACCTTTTCCATGAGTGAAATTAAATTAAAATGTGTTGATGTTATTTGTAATACCATAATAACAAAAAAAAAAAAAAAAAGGAAATGGAAAAGTAAAGGTATGTCTTTTAAGAATGTCAGGATTAGTTATAAACTCCCACTCTGGCATGACCTCCTAAGTTACGAGGAACTTGAAAAAGACATAGTTTCATCTCAAACTAAGCTGTTTATGAAATATGGTTTTTTGGCTTCTAAATTAAATTTTAATTTTTAATTCCTTAGACATCCTTCTTTCCAGTTCCCTATAGGTTTTCAATTCAATTTTTCATATCCTATAGATATTCTTCCCTTTATTTTTCTTTCTTTTTTGGTTATTGCACTTCCCTCTATCATGCCTCTTCAGCCTTTCATGATCCTGGTCTTTGTACCTCAAGAATTCGAGTTTGGCTTGCCCTCCTCACTCTGTCTTATAATTTATTCAGTTATTTCCTTGCTGCAAATGAATTAATTGAATAATCCTCCCAGTGTAAGTTCTCCTGTTCAAATCAGGGCTTCCATCATCTATCCGTTGTTACCTGTAACACATACTGAACCTCACTGCAGAGTAACAACTCAGGAACTATCTTAGATATTTTACAGCAATCATATAACTGCATTATTTAAGTAGCAAACTCTTAAAGATAGTAAGTTCGGTTTCAAAGTTATAAGAAAACAAATTTTTGCATGTAGATATACTAGGAAAGCCAATTTTCATCTCAATTTAGCTAACAGCTTAAAAAACAATTTAGTAGCTCTGAATTTTGCATCACAGAATAGAAAAATATTAGCACATAATTTGAGGAGTTTGGAAATGCAGTAACGAAAGCATGTTCAATGTAGCTTGATTAGAAGAACTTCATGTTTGTTGTTTTTTTAGATGCAATTTTTACTTAATGATAAAATAATGATGTCTAAACTAGTGGTGTAAGAATTTTAGTAAGAAATTTTTGGAATTAAAGCAGCATCGGATTGATATAATTCCTCCATTACTGAGTGCACTTTCTCAGTACTAAAGTGTTACAGTTACAATCATTCTTCACCTGTATATCTGTGAAAATTTAGGCAGTAGTGACAGCTCATGGTTTCTACAGCTGATTAATTAACATCTGTGTGTCTTTTTTCTGCTGCTCTAAGTCTAAAATAGAGGGTATTTATCATAAAAGTCATTAAAATATTGTTACATAAACAGAGTCCAAATTGTCTATTTTGAAGCACAGCATGCCATCTAGTGGACTTACCTTGCAAAAAGCACAGCAGATAAAACAGATGAAAAAAACCTCATCATCACTTCTCCTAAGCTGAGCTGCAGTGTCCCACTATCCATTTGTCTTTTGATTAATGAACACCTGACATATTTATGAATCTGTGCTTCCAACTAAACTTAGCCAAATATTCGAGAAGGCATTTGAGTACTTGACACAATTTGATCAAATCAATGGAAATTTAGCAGAACTATTTTGAAAGCTGTGCATGAAATGTTAGGGACTCTCTAATAAAAACTAACTTTCAACAGCAGAAGCCAAATAAATTAACTAGTCACTGAGTCACTGTAGAGTAACTCATTCTTCACAAACCATTTCTGTAGCTTCAGGGTTTTTGTTTTCTTGGTGGTACTGGTACATACAAGGAAATACATCATGGATGGAGTCTCTACAACTGGTTTGAGCAATCTGTGCCAGTAATTGATCACTCTCAGAGCGAAAAGACACTTTCTTTGTTCACCTGATATCTCTTGTGATTTGGACTGTGCTCACAATCTCTTGTCCTGCCATTGGGAACCACTGAGAAGAGTCTCATTCTCCCTTCATATTTTTCCTCCAGGAAGAATATACTATACATACTACTACATATTGAGAAAATACTATTATATATTAAGAGAAGCCCCTTGAGCCTTTTTCTCTGTAGGTTAAATAGTCACAGGTCTTTCAGCATCTCCTTACAGGAGGGCTTTGTCATCTCTGTGGCCCTTCATTGGACGTTATCCATTGAAGCCACACCTCTCCGTACTGGGGACCCAGACCTGGACACGGGACACCAGCTGTGCCCTTACGAGTGCTGAGCAACCCCTCAGGGTGAGCACCATCTCCCTTGACCTGTTGGCAGTCCTTTGCTGGATCTTGCCCTGGATACACTGGCCCTCTTTGCAGTAAGGGTACAATGCTGTTTTATCTTACACCTGGTTTCCAATAGGGCTCCCTTGCCCTTTTCTGCAAAAATCTGCCTTCTAGCTGAGTGGCCCGAGTATATATACTGGCACTTCCATTTCAAAAAGTGGAAATATGTTGGTCTTTCTAGCACATATTGTGGTGCTATCATGTATTCTGATACATATAAAAATGAATTATTAATTTATCTGTGCTTTTTCTTGCCACAAATATACACCAGACATAGGTTTCATTACCCTTTGAATGCACACATCATTGTGTATGTGATTTAATAAATTAACAAAGTAAATCTGAAGAGAATATCTTTTAACTAAGTGGACATTCTCTGATATTTCTTGTGACAACTAAGTCTTCTCCTCTAGCAGCTAATAGTATTTCATCTTCAGAAAGCTTTTTCTTGAAGTGAGTACATCAGTCATCCTCACAGAGCTGAGTTAATACATAAGCATTAATGTATACAGGTATGATACCATGCAGCTTTCTGTCTAACCAGTGCCTAATAGGAAGGGAGAAGGAGAGAGGGCTGCATTCAAAATTTCTTGCCCTTGCTCCCAAAAGACACACGAGAGCAGGGCTGAATTATCTTTTGCTACATCAGTCTGATTTAAAAGGACTGAAGCTAATTGTGAAATTGCACCCCAGAGGCAAGCTGGCTGGTGAGCAGTGCCATTCCTCTCAGATGTTTCCTCTGCTCTCTCCCACTGCATTGTGAATCCAACAAGGTCATTTCTCATGTCTCTTATGTGCTCAGTGAAGAAGGAAAGTTTTTTGAGGCTGCAAAATCTCACCTTGATTCCCAGCTACTGCTAAGATTCAAGATTATCCAAAAGTTATGTAAAATATTCAAATGAGTTATGGAGACATTCCCTACCCCCTATTTTTGACACTGATGTTCATACACTAATAACTGGATCACTTCAAACTCCTAAATATAATGAAATTCACCTGTATGAAGTAAGCATTTTTCAAAGAAATGTCAACTATTCACTATTGAGAACTCTTGAAGGACAAATGAATTTCCAAAGCGGAAGAGGAAGAACAGACAGACAGAGAGACAGAGGGAGGTAAGAAGCTTCCTGATCATGTAGTCCAATCTTAGAGCTCCCAGAAGTGTACTGGGAAAAAATCATCAACAGATCTATTGTTCTATAGCCCTTGGAAAAATCAGATATAATGTTAAGAACAAATCACTTTGGAGCAGTACAATTTGGAAAAGCAAAAAACAGGTTTTAAAGAGTATAACTCTCTTTCTAACTTTAACATTGGCTCATATGACCTTACAATAGCAGTTGGCACAAGGCAAAAAAAGTGATAGAGTAGGAGCCAAGCTTGCTAGAAAACTGTATACACTGACTAGATCAGAGGTCAACCATCATAATGGCAGACAGTTTTGATCAGGATTCTTCAGTGTGTCTTTGACAGTTTCTAATCTGAGCATAAATCAGTTGTCAAAGTGCAGCAGAAAAGAGGACAAATGCTGAGATGTATACACAGGAGTGTTGTTTGCAAGACTGAAAGGAAAAAAAGAGTTCCGCTTAGCTCATAAACCAGAGAGCATGTAACAAAAAGGTGCAGAAGCACAGGAAACATGACTGACAAAGAATGACTGTAGGTATGGGCACTGTTTAGTCTGTAGAAGACTAGGATCATAGTCTTTGTATGTAATAAGGGTTGTTGTTGCAAAGAAGAAGGCAATAATTTATTCTTGGTGTCCACGGGGGAAAAAAAAAAAGACAAACACATTTCCTTTACAGAAGGTTCTTAAGGAGAGATTTGACAAATATTTGGTAGGAATAGTTTGGACAGAATTAATTTGAAAGTAAAGGAATCAGTTATACGACTCTCAAGGTTAATTCTGGTTATAATTTCTGTGACTGTAAATGACAGACATATTGACCAAACTATGAGGAGTATTTCCTGTGCCCAGGACTAAAAATCCCAGAAGTCTCTGGTAAAAATTAAAGTCTTTTCTGTTCCTGCTTGATCTCTTGGAAATTTCGGGAGAAATCAAAACTCTTTCTTTTAGTAGTATGTTGTTTATTTTTTTCCCAAGAGGACATACTGAGGGAAAAAAAAATGGAAGTTTCTTAATTGTACAATGACTGTACTCTTTATACTTTACTTGAAGTTAAAAACATGTACTTGAAGTTAAGGACAGATAATATTTTTATAAATATTTCATAAATATTTTTGACTTACACTGTCAGTATAAGCTATGAACAAATAATAATTTTAATGAACTTTTGAAATAATTGTTTTGCAGTAATGTAACTGTCTCTTTTTGTCCATATCTAGCATATGGAAAAGATTTTCATAAAATGTTAAAGAAACTGTGATTGTTTGCACCACCCAAATGAGGGAATCCTATGGGGGTTTATTTTGTTTCTGCTATCTTATCATCACACTCTTCTATAGGACTAGGAGAAAAGTTGTAGCTTCATTCAAACAAGCAGGACTTAGCAAGTCTATGCAAACCTTGTCAAATGCTGAATGACCTCAGGGTAGCTGTTTCTCTCTTTTTTTCCTAATGTCTCTCAAAGGACAAACTCATCAAACAGAGGAGTCTTCTAGCATGTCTGAGGGTGATTAAATTGAATTAATTTGCACAGGAGTGAGGAACAAATTCTAGAGAGAAACATCCTTAGAAGTTCCAACTATTTCCTTTTTGCTTGCATCTCTCTGATGGCCTATTGATTCCCTGGTTCATACATTGGCTACTAATGCATATTTTTGTTTTCTAGCTCTCTACCAGGGAACCTTTGTAATTGGTAAAAACTTTCAAGTGCAAATAGAGTTTTAGCTGATAAAGCTAACAGAAAGTTAGCAAACAAAGCAAATTGCCACAAGCAATCTCTGTTGAGCATATAAGCAAGTGTCTCATGATGTATCTTTCAGGCTTACCACAGTTAAAGCTGCAGCTTCTGGTATATGAATGGGAGTCAAATGAAAGAATTTTTTTAAAATTACTCTAATTAACTTAAATTAATATATTCTTTATTTAAAGATAGCTTTAGAAGCTTTGCAATAATTTAAAAATTTGAAAAGGTGGTAGGAGATGAAATAGGAGAACTGTGGAACTGACAATATCATTAACATCACGTTACAGTTGAAAATCATATACTCACATTATCCTGATGAACTCATAACCAGTGGGGTAAGCAGAGCTGTAAGTTTCTGAACAAAATGACTATAACCAGAAGAAAATGTCAACATCCAAAGGTTATACTCCTACAAGCAACTTGATACATCATTCACCATGACTCCATTTGTCAGAACATATTCACATGCACTTTTTATCAAGCATGTCAGTATTTTTTATTCACTGACTGGAATGAGGGTAGAATGAGGAGAGAGAAGAGATTGATCAAAGCAAAAAAGGTAGCTTTTTTAATTACTCACAAAGGTAGGTAACTTTTTCATTTTTGTTTCTCATTTAATCTTCATCTCTTTTCCATCCCATACACACATTTCTTATCCTTGTATTAACTTGGACTAGCCATTCACCAGTGGCTGAATCTATTTCAGTAACTAGAGATTCACTCCCCTTTATGCAATCTTTTTCTGACACCAATTCACCTTCATATGAATTGCCTGCAGGCTGCACACTTGTACTGCATTTATTACGAAACTTATGATGACTTTTCCAGGCTTCAGCTGTAATGCATCTCATGTTTATTGAGGTCAAAAGAGCCACAGAACTGTGCTTTGGCTTGTTTCCTGCAAATCCATGTCTTTTTCTTCAGCACAAAATTTCAGCAGGTGTTATCCATTGTAAAAACAAGAGGAAATAAAAAAAATAGCAAAAAGTAAAAAAAACAAAAATTTAACTTTTTCTAGTGGAACAAACATTTTAACAGTGCAGTCATATAGATGGGTAGACAACCTGTGACATAGCTGAAAAGATATTTGCGAATTTAGAAAGAGCATATGTTTCAGAATGGAAATATATTTTCAGGGGAAGGTGAACAGAAGTATGCACATCTGTCTTTTTAACTTAGAAGGAATATGAAATTTAAACACAAAATTGCAGAACTATAAAAGAACAAAAGATTCCAGGAAGCAGGTCTTTTCACTTCCACTCAACTAAATTTTCTTATATATGGGAAGGAAATCAGCTTCTTAACAGATTTTCTGTATCTTTTTTCTTGCAGTCTCATTCTGAGCCAAGATGCCCAATAGCTTTTATTTGAATAGGCAAGCAGAACTCTGTTCATGAGGTGAGGAATGTGTACAGAGGGAAGCACATTGTTATCTCTGCTCTGCAATGGGATATTAGGTAAACCATCACATCACTAGGACTGTGCTGAATGGCAAGTTTAAGAATTACTTTGTGATTTTCTTGTCAAAGTTGTGTAAAAAAAAATTGGAAGAATCTAAAAATTCAAAAAAAAATTGCATTCAGCAGAAATGGACAACATATTTTCACGGATAGGTGAAAGATGACCTGCTTTTGCTTCTCAACCATTTTTTTTCTGCATATTATATCTTGTTTAAAATACAGCATCTATCACCACTTTTAATGTATTAAGCCAAAAAAAAAGTGCTTTTTAATTTCAATGTATTTGCAGCAATAGCAGTTCTAAACTACCAGTCTGACAAAAATTACAATTTCTATGTGTGCACTAGAACAAAAGAATTACTTTCAAGTTTTGTCATACAGAATACAAATCAAGTTTCTATAGAAAGTGTTTTTTGGGTTTTTGGTTGTTCAGCCCCATGGCCAAGAATACTTAAATGTGCTTCTTCTTACCTTGGGTCACACTTTCCACCTAGATGTAGCAATTACAGACTCGGTGATTTAAGAACAATAAAAATGCCAGGTTTTATATTCCATACTATACAATAAAGAAACTTCAGGATTTTGAAATCTAAATGAAGTTTCCTGATCAAAAATCTCCTTATAAGCCCCACCTAGAGAAAGATAAGATTATTTATCTATACTCTTCATTTTCTACTTTTGAAACAACTACTCAACTTTACTTTTATCTCATGACTACAAGGTTTCCTTAAAGTCATGTAGTGAGGGATTTTGCCAAAAAACATTCTGAATTCAGTTATTTCAGTATCTTTCTAAGGAACTTCTAATTTTCTAAAGACATGATGAAGAAAAATCTTGACAACAAAGCACAATAATCAAGTGCACCAGATGCAGTTCCTACAGTGAAAAAGGCTTAAAATCCAAAAGTGAAAAAGGTTTCATTTCCAAGAGATACCTAAACTGAGTAGAAGAGTGAGATTTATTTGTTTCGGACATGCAACTCCCTCAGAGGCAAGCTGCCCTTAACCGTGCCTCTATCCCATGGAAGTAATGCCTAGCCACAGAAATTGAGCAAAGCACTATGAACTACTCTTCTGGGCCAAACCTAAGTGTAGGAAGTTGATGCTGGCTGAATGCTGGGCACCCATCAAAGCTTCTCTGTCACTCCCCTCTGCAGCTGAACGAGGGAGGGAAAATGGTTTGATCCTGCATCATGCGTCTTACATCTTTCCAAAAATAAAGTGGAAAGTTTGGAACAAATCCTCAAACTGTATAAAGAAATTCGATTAGAATAACACAGAACAGAATAGAACCGAACAAAATATTTCAGTTGTAAGGAACCCACTGTGGTCATCTAGGCCAACTGTGTGACCATTTCAGGGTTGTCTGAAAGGGAAAGTATATTATTAAGGACATTGTCCAAAGGCATTTCAAACACTGATAGACATGAGGCATTGACCTCATCTCTAGAAGGTTCTTTCTAATGGTTGATCACCCTCCCAGCAAAGAAATGTTTCCTAAAGTCAAGTTGAATCTCCCTTTATGTAGCTTTGAATCATTGCCGTGTATCCCATTACTCCATGCCAGGAGGTCAGTGCCTGCCATCCACTCTTCCTTCTCTAGAAGCTGTGGAAAGCATTGAGGCTACCCCTTAGTCTGCTTCTCTTCAAACTAGACAAATGCTGCATTCTCAGCTACTGCTTATAGAAATGCCTTCCAGCTCACCAGCTTTGTTGTGCTAGTCTCAATATATTCAATACTTTCACATGCTTTTTAAATTGGGGATATAAGATATCTTTGCAAGTATAGGTGGGTTCCTGGCACAGAACACTGATCTTGAGACCACATATGCATCACCTATAGAGTCTGGGGTTTGTCAGTTTTAAGCTCGTTTATGTTCAAATGTTCTGTGAAATGGTCATCCTGGTCTAGATTAAGTAAAAACTCGAAATTCTGACTGCATCTAAGAGAAATAGCTCTTTACTATCTTCATTTCTTCTGTCTAGAATTTTGAAAAATATATTAAGTTTTTGAAAATTCTCAATGCTTTGAAGTAGAATGTTATATGCACTTAATTTTCATTTATTTTATAAAGCAATTCTTCTAATCCCACAGTATCCACAGTATGGGGCAAGTTACAGCAAACTTTTGATGAATACGCATTTGGCACATCCAGCTAAGCCACCTGAACATCATATAATGAACTGTATCCTCACTTAAAATTTATTTTAAGTTCCTCATCTTTAATCATGGCCTGTTTCAGTGATTTCACATATATCCTTCAGGTTCATTTTACTTTCCAGTAATTTTGTTTGGTTTTAAAACTTTTCTCTTTCAGTGAAAAGAAACCTCAGTTAAAATTCAAAAGGTTATCCTAGTCTTTCTTATGTCTTGCATCGTACATCAGTTCTAGCATCTGCTCAGTAGCACCTCCACAAGCTTGGTATTTTCTCCTGATGGATTGTGTCCTGAGGTAAATGTTCAAGCTTATTTTGTATTTCTGTGAAGAATTCTGAGTGTTCTGCATACTCAGATGTCAAAGATTTTCCCCAAAACATCTGACTCAGTAAGCCCTTTCTGGATCTTCATAGTTTTTTTTTATGTTTGTAATTGAAGTTTGCATACACAGTCTGCTCCCAGTTTTCCTAACTGCTCTATTGTTCAGGGCATTATTCCTAGTAATTTTCTTCTCAAATTTATCTAAACCCTTGACAAATGGAAAGGAAGCACACCAACAAGGATCTTACCCCTTTAGAAAGTTTCTAGCTGCTTTGCAGTCAGCTGTCAGCTTTTCCTCTTTGGTCTCCCACTATTTGATCTCTTTTTCCTTTCAAAGCAGTAGCTTTCTTCTTTTTTCTTAATTTCCATCAAGCATCTCCAACCAGTTTGCCCTCAAAGATTGCATCCTCCAGATTCCTTAGCATTAAATAAACCAAGGGAGTTGTATTGGAGCTATCTTTAAAGAAACAGACCCTGGTATTATGCCTTGAAAGACAAGATTGTAAGTGCAATAATTCTTTGAATTCACTTTATGAGTGTCTGAGGTACAAAGACTGACAATGCCAAGGTAATTGAATAAACAGATATTAGATATGTAATAGGAAAATGGAGTGTGAGTAAAATATGGCACAACATAAAACAGAAAAAAATGAAATACAGCTTGCTGAACATTGCCTAGCACAACTGGATAAGGTAGTAACAGAAAAGAGGATATTTTTCATGTAAAGCAGCAATCAATATAGCAATAACACAAGAAAGTTTCTCCAAAAGCTGCTGAGTTGCTAATGGAAAAATTAGTAAGAAAATAAAGATCCCCAAAGAATATAATAAATCAGGGCTCCAGGGTCCTAAAGTGCTTCTCATGCACAGAATGTAATGACATTTCATTTCCTACTTTTCTGCCAGGAATGCCAAGCCAGAAGAATGATATAGAATCTTATAAACCTTTCTGCTTCATTTCTGTACTGAATATTTAGCACTGTGTATTTAAATGGACTAACAACACAGTAGAAAGTAATGTGTCTTATTTAATATTCATATTTTCTGTTCATAAATACTTCAAGACTTCTTACAGTGATGTGCCATTTTCTACAAAAAATTAGCTAAGGGCTATATGTGTTTTTCTCATTATTTAAAAGCTGAGAACTGCATTTACTTCTGATTTGATAAATGGAGTGAATTTACATGTTATACTACAGTTAGAGATCTAGATACTAGATATTGCAGATGGCACAATCCAAAAACTATAAAGATATCATTTGTATGAAAGCGTGTTTTACAGACTGTTAGACAACCTCTAGTTTAATGCTGGTGTCTGAAGCCTGTGGCCCAAAACTGTTTTTCTAGCATGTTGATTGTTTTGGATTGTTTCTGAGGTATCTAGTTCCCACTTGACATTATAAAAGCAGCTTATGCACCTAATTTAAAATACGGATGTGGCTGTGGGACAGGAACCAGAAAGTTAGGTTTTGCAATATTCAGTATTGCTTAACGACTTCCTTTCTTGATTTAGATTCCTGTCTAATGTACAAGGGAAATCTGTCTGAGAACTTGATATCAGTTTTCTCCGAATTCAATCTATCTTGAACCATGACTGCAGCGAAGTGATTCCACCTCAGAACTTTTAGATTTCGGTACATACCTCCATGAATTCTTTGACAAAAATTGATTATTTTTTCCAAACCTGAAGTATAAAAAATTAATTTCAATAACACCAACCCATAAATAAACAGTCTAAATGTTAAGTCACAAAATACAGTCACTAGTTCTGGTACCTGGACTTTTGCTTCATTCAGAATATTTTCATTGGGTGAGCCAAAACCAACAACTCAAAAAATTCTATTTAAGGACAGCTATAAAATGAATTTACAATGACAGTCATATTTTATATGTTATTTGGTATACAGATATATATTGGAGATATATTGGTATATAGAGATATATTGGTTTTATTGAAATTAAAATCAAGTAGGAAAAGACATTAAAATAATGTTTCATTTAAAGCTTCCAGTGAAAAATGTATGTATTTTTACTTTGTGTTACAAAAAGGGCTAATAATGTATTCAAAATATAAGGGAAAGACCCTCTCCAGCACTTGGACACCCGAATACTTAGGATATTACTTCTTCACCACTGTGGTGCTATGAAAAAATAGGTCCTATACAGTAACTTGGACTGAACTAAAAGCAAGAGAATACCTTTAGGCATTTGGATTAATTTATTTTCTTGAACTCTTCTGTAACTAATCACCAGGAAGATTATCCATCGTATATTTCTTTCTTGGCTCATGTATTATTGCCTATATAAGCTAGTTAATATAAAGTGAGCAAAGATTAGATTGTGACCACTCCACTTACTTAATCAAATGCAATTTCATTCAGTAACTAGTTTCAAAGAAAGGCAAAGCAAGTAAAAAGTATATAAAATGACTTCTGTGAGCGCATAAAATTCAAATAGGCTGGGATACGTCACCATGGAAAAGATACAGCTTGGAAAAAGAGTGCATATGGGTGGTATAATACACTCGTGTATAAGAGACAGAAGGTATAGGAACTGACAGTTCTTAAGCTCTTCCAGTGAAAGAAGAAAGGATGGTTGGCAGAAACAAGGAGGGTACAAATTTGGCGCAATGAAAGGCGAGTATTTTGTTTATGCAATGGGCAGCAGAGCTGTGGAACTCCTTGCCAAAGGACATTGTGGTTGTAACGATTTGACAAGGTTTGTGAGAAGCTTGGATGGCCACCTGGAAGAGTCGTACACTGGGATGATTAAGGAGAGAAGTCAGCTGGGACTCCAGAAACCCCTGGGCTGAAATCAGTTGGAATTTGAGAGCATAATATGAAGCCATATGCCTGCTCTGTCCACACTCTTCCTTGAGTACCTGCTTATGATCAGTCAGAGCCTACTAAAGACAGACTTTGAATCTAGATGGATAAATGGACTGAAACAGTATTTCTGTTCTTATGTCTCAACTCCATAAATTTCAGGAAAGTGTTTGTTGTCCTATAAAAAGAGAGAGATGCTTGTACACATCTCCACTCTTGTTTTCTTATCCGTCATTGCCTCACCAAACTTGATTTTTTCCAGGAGACACCTGGGAATGGATTTCCTGCTGGGCTAATTACTCTAAAAGCTGACAAACCTGTCGACTGCTCTCACCACAGCAGCTGTTCAGACATTCCATTATATATAACCCGTGTAATTCTCCCCTGTTAACTTGCCAAACAGCATGCAGTTGGCTGAGAAAACAAGTCATGGCAATTGTTCCTTTATGACTTGCATGCATCACCTCCTCAGTGACTTAGATCACAAAAACAGTGTGTGTTTCTGGGCTATATTGCCTGTGCACTCTTGCCCACATCAATGCAGATAATAATACAGACTTGTGGTAATGGAACAGGTAATTACACAGCTCCCATAAATATTCTAATATTGCTTATTAATTCATACAGAAAAACAAGTTAAAGGGTGTTATTCTGACCCAATTTTGGTAATTTCATGTGCTTGTACTTCTCTCTGCAAATAGATTGTGTACAATGTCAAGATAATCACTAAACAATAGATGCAGACAAAGGTTACACTAAGTTGGAGTCAACTTTAGGATAGAATAACTGCAATGGCACTGCACCTTTTAGAAACACAGTTAAAATAAATTTATATATGCATAGTCATCAAAATAATTCTTTAGGGCATGTAAACAACTCTACCTCTGTCATAAAACAAGACTATAAAATACTCACATTTTAAAAATACTGTATTTTTGTATATTTAAAAAAAACCGAATTACCTCTGAAGATTTATTTTTTTTAATCCATTTGGGATTCTTCTGGCTAAAATATTTTTTAAAGGGCATTTTCACTTCCATCCATACTTTCTCTGCATGTCTCTTCACATTAAATAGGTCCTGATGTTTTACATTCTTCTCTAGAAACAATACTCACATGAAATTGCTAAAATTTATTTGGGGCTGACATCAGCACACATGCTTCAATATTCACCTGCTGTTTTCAAAGAATCTCATTCTTCCACCCAGTTTAACACAATCAGGTGGGAATAATCTCTTTTATCTTCTTTCAATGAAAAAGAGGCCGATATCTTAAGCGCCAAAAGAAAATATTTATGTACAGAGTCTTAGAAATGTTAGCATTTGCATGCCTTTCTGAAGTCATGTGTCAAGGAGCAGAGGTATTCTAAGTAATGCTTCTATAACATTAAATAAACCTAGTCCATAGAATGATGTAACACTGGCATGATAAAAAGTCTAAGAATATCCCTAATAAGCACAAACTTCAAAGTATGAATGTGAATTCACCTACTTCTGTATATCCATTGCTATCATGTAGTTGTTTTTCACCTGATATTGTATTGATGAAGTGTTGTTACTGCAAGACTTCTTATATTGCCTCGGGATATGAAAATGTTACTTTTACTTCTTTTAGAAAAATGTCACAACCACTAGCATGTGAACTTCAAGTTTCTTGGCAGCACTTTTGAGCTAGTAAAGACCATTCCTCCCTCTCCGACTTCCTAAAGAGAGCAACAAGCCATTGTAAGCCTGAGCCACCCACTAAAAATATTTTCCCCATTTACAACTGTCACTGAGGGTCATTCAGAAGTCAGCCTGCCTGAACTTTACCTTCACCCAATAACCCACAAATCTATTCATTCTAACACTCATCAACCTTAGATGGAATGAAGCAGAAGAGAAAGCTAATAGGCAAGAGCAAAAGCTGCAATGAGAATTTATAACAGCATTCTTGGTAGGATGATACTTTATCACTTCTTCAGAAAAGTAAAAGTAAACATGACTAAGAAAAAGAATAATTAGTCTGAAAACCATCATGGTGGAAACAGTGCTAAATACAGAAAGTAAATAAACTATAAAAGGGCCTTGGAAACAAACAGAAACGAGGTAATTATTTATGACTCCTTTTCTTCCCTTTTAGTTGATATTATAACTATGTTTTATTGCACTGGCTGAGCAGTCACAGAAGTCAAGATGTCTGTTTGTGCTTATGCAAGTATAGCTAGGACACTATTTGTCCTGGCAAACAATTCTTTAAACTTTGACTAATGACATCTAGCAGGTCTTATTTCCTAGAGGAAAGATTAATTTCTCATTAATGAGAATTGTAAAGATGATATCACAATTCATTACCCAGCTCACTGCCCAGGGAGAGACTTAAGGAGACCAGTGTTCTGCCTCAGCACTGATTTTTTTCTATTTTTTTTCTCTTTTATAATTGATTATGTTATGTAAACTCAGAATTCTTACACTGTTGAGTGGATGAAATTATCTGTATGAAAATCCACTCTTACAACAGAACATATTCAAATGTCAATTTTTAAGTCAAGAAGAGAACTCCAAATCCCTTTCCTTGTCTCAAAGAGAACTTCATCAATTACAATGAGAACCAAAATAGAAGTCCTGCTACCAGAAGCTCATTCAAATGCATGGAATATATTCCTTTCCCTGCTCTCCACATATTACAGCAGGAACTCTGAGAAGAATTTACCTTTACAGCTTTTGCCATGTAAATCTTCCTTTTGGCAATTCCAAGCAACCTATTTGATCAAGACCCTTGGATATACCATGTTTTACACCAAAGACTTGCAAACTACTTAAGAATAAGCAACTGTCTGACAAAATAAATCAGTTTAGGACAGGAAATACAGAGAGTTACTGTATGAAACTTTAAAAAAATGGGGCAATATCCAAACTGGAATGTGGCCAAGACACCAGATTTAGCAACTCTGTTCCCACAGGCTCTGAGACATTTATTTCTTAACCCCCAAATCTACTTTAATTGTGTGTAAGGAAATGTCTGTGTTAAAAGAAAATAACACGGTTACAGTAGTCCTTTTGCAGCTCTTATTCTGGATAGATCACTCAAATCAAGTTTCCTCACAACTACTAAACTTTCAAATTACTGATTTGTACTAGTATGTTCCATTTTCCTAACATTTTCTCAGTTACTCTGCTTCTTTTTTCTCTACTTCATTAATTTACTGCTGGCTCTTGCTGACTGCTACTCATCATTCTAATCCTTTAACTGGTACCTTCTGAAGTTAAGGGACCAGAGAATAAGATTCTTTCTGCCAGTTGACTAATAAAAAAGTGAAGCAGATAGATGTGACTGAACAGCAGTCTTGTCCTATCACATAATTTATTATTTTTTGCAGCATTTGTCCTTACAACTTTTGCAGTTTTACATAGGTTCATAACTCGTGCATCAAATCAGTTCCTCTTTGAGTAACCGGCTGACAGCACGCTTTTTAGGGACCCCTGAAACATAGATTTTGAACAACAAAGGATTCCTTTCTTTGAGAAAACATCTTTCAGATGTTATACTTTTTGGAACTTCCATCAACAATACAAATAACTATTCCATTTTCTAGGAATCATGAGAGATCACCTCTATTTAATATTAGCTTATATCAGTTTTTGTTCTGTTTTTGAAATGTCATTTGAAGATGTAGTCTCTGCCATTTTATTCAGAGATAACAATCTGGTGCTATGCATGAAAAGATTGATGCTTACTTTGCCAATATATCATTCATTAAATCCACAGATTAAAAGGGATATATATACAATCTGTGCAGTAATAAAAATATGACAATAAAATAGCTTTTTTTTCAAAATGAAACTTTAAAAATAGGCAGGCACTAAGGGATTGGGAATGGCAACATTTTTTCAGAACTACTCTTTATTTAGAATCTCATTTATGTTCATACACTCTTAAGAGTCTCAACTATTTAGAATAGCATATCCCAAAAACACACTGTGACCTCCACTGCAATAGCCATGTATCAACATTTTAGAGAAGTTTATATGAAACACATTGACACAAGTTACCCTTCTGCAGCGTCCGTATAAACTACATTTGCACAACACTGAAGTGTGGGGCGGAGTTCTGATTTCACTTCTGGCAATGGTTGGTGCTTCAGAGGCTGTGGGGCATAATGTCAATTCAACACCACATGACTGCTTCTGAAGAGGAAGTAACTCTTTACAATAGGGTGTAGTCTACACAGATGTTTAGCCTGGAGGCTATGAGAGCCACTGGAAAATAAATCAGTTATAGCTAGATGGGTCCTAATTCTGTGTTTGCAAGTGGATTGCTTGGAATTAAAACAAGAAGCTCAAAACAGTTTATGAGTTAGCCCTAAAACAAAACTCTTGAATAAAGATGGCAAACTGAAATATATGCACCAAAAAATAGATTTTCATTAAAAAAAAAAAACCACCTTAAACAAAAATTAAATTAAAGCAAGCAGATAATAGCAGAAATAGCAAGAAGAAATCTCATGTATATTGTATCAAAAACAAAGAAATCCATTTTAATTTCCATTTTAATCCAAAGTGATCCAAATCTAAATTAATTTTAATCCAAATACAGTTCCTCTTTTCATTTTATACAAAGGGAAAGTGATAGTTTTTTAAACTGAATTTTCAAATGGAAAAGTGCTGTGAATTACCAATCTCATGCTCTGACTCCCCTCAAGGTTTTTCATGTGATTGAAGCCTTTGTTTAGGGAAAGTGAACACGGCTTGATTAGATGAGATTAAGTTTGACTAGATTCACCTGCCTCCCACCTTTCATGTATTCACCTTTCTTATTTTAAGGAATGGGTAGCCTACAACAAGATAAAGGGGGGGGGGGGGAATAAACATAAAGGGAAAAAAATAAAAAAAGGTAGTATGAGCATAGGTCTGACATGTTATTCCATTTTACCTAGGAGGTTAATTGCTCATTCAGAACAATTGGTTCCTGTGCAACAGGAGTGATGACTCCTGCAGCAAAACTGAGCAAATGTAGAAAACAAGGCATTTTACAAAAGCATGCTATCTGTAGGTAACAATTCTCTAGGTAAATTTCAGTTACTATCTCTTTCTTTAATATTTGTGGGAGACTGAGAAACTGATTTCACACTAAGACATATTTCCAAAGGCCTTATCTCTCACAGGGGCACCCATCTTCTGTATATGAGTTCTCCTAACATGGCTTAGATGACAACTTGACTTTAGTATCTCTGACAGCCTGAACCTTGTTCCAAATACAGTGTCCTCATCTTTATAAGAATGCATTAATAAAGAAAGGTATTGATAAAGAGTTAAATCTCTATGGCAGCATGTGGGTACTCAACACTAGAAATATTACATCTTGTTTTATCTTTTTTTTATCTTACATTTTAAGAGGTTTAAACAATAAGAATTTTAATAAATGTTGTTTTTCATATTAATCTGTAATAGAAAGAGAAAAAATTTTAAACAATACCTGTAACTTGATAAGAGTATTATTACTTCTCATTCTTCAAAAAGAGTTTGCTTACAAATTTTGCCTTACAAGGTCAGGATTTTGACATATATCAATGTCACAAATCTAGCAGTTTTTGACCAATCATCTTCCTACTGCAGAAATAGTAAAGACAAAAAGTTCATATTCCTGGCATAGACTTCTGTGATTTCTGGTAGATATCTGTGCTCTCACTTAAAGATCTGGTCATTCGTAATATTTGTTCACATGAAATCTAGGCTTAAGCTCTTAAGTCAGTCAAGATTTTCAAAAGTTGTACTCAATGTAGCACTAGAAAATTAATTTATAGGTGTGTGGGCACAAAAAAAATGAATGAGTTTGACTGGGGAGGTCCGACTTTTGAAATTCTTCCCATGGTGCTTTGGCTTCACAAGTTTAATTAAACTGATCTCTATTTCATTAAATAATTCTAAAATAATGAAATAATTGCAAGCATAGGTTACTGGGAATACAGTGACATTTTCTCTGCCAAGTTTTATGGTGCCATTAAATGTTTTTGTAACAGCTCATTAAACAGGCAATAAAATATAATCCAAGAGCCATTTTCCATATTTCCAATGGAAATATCGGCATATGGCAATTGAAATAAACATTGATTTAGTTTAAGTTTCAGACTTAATTAGATAATTTCATTATTTTTAAGATCTCTAGTTTATGAACCTTCATCATTCTAACATAATATTCATGAAAGCTGGGCTAGTTCTTATTCCAAAGCCACTGGAGTAGTCTTTTTTGTGTTATTGTTTTTTGGGTTTCTTTTACTGAGAGCTGGTAAGGTGTGTGTGTGTGGACCGTCAATTCACATAAATGCAGGAAGAAAAACTACTTGCAAAATGTTTTTAAGACTAAGAATTATTTTAAAAAACCCTCAAACTTGATAATACAAAAATTTTATTATACCAGGGACCAAAATCTCTCCTTACCCTTCTCTTGCATTGCTCAATGATTATATGTTCCTAATTTTAACATTGTTGTCTGGTGTGATATTCCAGAATATCCTTATCTCATTTAAATATTAGCATGGAAGATCTCCATTTAGAAAACATTTACTCAACATTACATTTGGGTTTCATTGTTTAGCTCCTGAATTTAAACACCATTTAAACTTTGATTACTTGTACATAAAACTGAGGTTTCTAAAATTTTTCTGCAAAACCATTTGTCCCTTCAGCATCAAACATTATCTTTAATCATAAATATTACTTAGTTTTTTTGTCATCTATTTCATTCTTCTGGAAGTGGATGCGTTGCTTCCCCTCTTCTTGCTATCAAAAATCTTCTTTTCTCTGCTAGGGGGAGTTTCAGGTTTAGTAATGCATTTGAAATGGAAGAAGTGTCAGGGGAAACCTCTTGGTTTTCCCTTTTTCTTTAACACTGATGAAAATCACATTTGTTAATTTTCACATGAGATTTTCTTATAATAGTAAGTTCTGAATGTTTTACTACATCTGATGATCTTTTTTTGTACCAGCTATGGAAATTCAAGAGTATACAGTTATTTTAGTCAAAACAACTGGTTTTGGAGTTTAAAATTCTGTTAGATTGCCTGTGTGTACTTACATCCAGGCAAGCAGTTGGGAAACTTATTTCTTAGCATTACTTACCTGCCTGACCTGTCTAAACAAGGAATGCTGTTGACAAA
Organism: Pogonocichla stellata; assembly: GCA_026546895.1. Classification (NCBI taxonomy): domain Eukaryota; kingdom Metazoa; phylum Chordata; class Aves; order Passeriformes; family Muscicapidae; genus Pogonocichla; species Pogonocichla stellata. The sequence goes on from JAOTQZ010000001.1 coordinate 47,128,246, forward strand.
TACTTCCTAGAAGTTTGCAGTTCTGCATAGCCAGAAAGGGCTCTGCTTTTGCTCAGTTAAATGCCCAGGCTCACTGTGAGTGATGACTCAAATGGAAATATCAGGGCAGTGCACATTGTTTCATAGCTCAGTCGATAGACTACGTAGACTAAGGCAAATTTTAGGCCATACTACACCTGAGGTCATTTTTGCCTACATATGTCCTAGCCCAAGGAAGTTCCTTTATCCCTTGTTAATGCAGCTGTGTGAGCAACAGCCTTCCCACAATAGACCTTGATCTTCTGTGCAGCCAGGAAAACAAGTTCATACACAGAATTCGAGACATAAACTGGCCAAGGAGAAGTAGTATTTTTACTTAGTTATGATATTGTCAGGGTAGGGTTTTTTATCAATTATAAATTTTAAAAATACATCCTTTTGACATCCTTTAAAAGTCCATCCCCTTTAGCTTTTCATATTCTTGCTTCAAAGCCTGGAGATTGGGGTGAAGTTGAAGTCATGAGAATTATTTTATTATGAGAAAATTAAGTGCTACTTCTTTATTGGTAGAAAAAGGCTAGTGCTGTTCTATTAGTTTATGCTTCAATTTTCCTGAAATTTCTTCCTCAGATGAGGAGGAGCATATTTATGGTGCTTTTTAGTCAAGAGTTTTAAAGGTCTTCTTATTAAAATTACTGGATGCTTTCATTAGTAGGAAGTGCTACAGTCACAGCTGAGTGGCTGATAGGGTTGTTTATTGCCACTGAACTGTTTTACATGTTATAGTTATTTTCAGATCCTGGCCAAATTCAGGCCAAAACACTAAAATCCTTAAAGGTTATTGTGATAACTGTAATTTTGGTGTCTGGCTATAGCAGAGGAGTCTTCATGTAGTACTACGTAACAAATCAGCATTTTCTCAACAGAACTATGCAATAACATGGATGTCCAGAGCAGATCATTAATGGTGTTTTATGTGCCATTTATACTTATATTAAGACTTCACAATTCAGTGTTGACAGCCTGGAACATCCTCTGGAGGGTCAGGTTGGCTAGACTCAAATGTGTAGAGCAAGGCACTGTATTTTTAACTACATATTTTAAAGTAGATCTATAGCATGCCTTCTTTAATACAGTATATTCTGCAAAGTGAGGGTATTCCATCCTACCCATAGAATGTCCTTCCTATTAGACTTATGGATTTTTACACTGGGTCACAGTTTAGTCAAGATTTTATTTTTTCTAAATATACAATTTATATTTTAGCAGCAGCAAAATAGGTAGAGAAAAAATATTTCAAATAATTTCACTGCTAAATTTTACTAATAAAATGTTACATTTATCATGTATAGAAAATTTAATTTATAGCCAAAGAATGTTTTGGTTTAACTCCAGCCAGAAACTTAGCCCCACACAACCACTTGCTCATTCCCCAGAAGTGAGATAGAGGAGAGAATTAGAAGGGTTAAAGTAAGGAAACTTGTGGGTTGAAATAAATGCAGTCTAATAGATAAAGCAAAAGCAATGCACACAGGCAAAGCAAAACAAGGAATTCACTCAGCGCTGCCCACAGGACATCCCCATCCCCAGGAGAGCAGGACCCCACCACACATAATGGTGGCTTGGGAAGAAACATGCCATAACTGAATATCCTGCCTTCCTTTTTCTTTCCCCAGCTTCTATCCTTAAGTGTGATGTCACATGGTGTGAAACATCCCTTTGGTCAGTTGAGGTCAGATGTCCCATGGGTGTCACTGCTTAACATCTTGTGAACCCCCAGCTTAGTGGTGGGATGGGGTGGGATCAGGAGCAGAAATGTCCTTTACTCTGTGTGAGCACTGCTCAGCAATAACTAAAATAAACCTGTGTTATCAACACTATTGCAGTCCCAAATCCAAAACATAGCACCATTTGCAAGCTGCTAGGACCTTAACTCATCCAAAATAAACAGAACAGGGAAGAGAGTGCTCATTCAGGACTTCAAGATTCTGAATTGGCAATTTGATAGATATGATGCAGTCATACATACATGGTGTACTGCCATGCTAAGAATAAAACCTAGACATCTTAAGTCTCTATAGTCTTTGTATTTGGTCAACATTTTAGAGTTTGGCAAATCTAGAGTTTGGTACTTTTCATCGGAAACAATCATCTATATTTGTTTTACTGGCAAATTAAATACCTTGAAGATGGCAATAAATTTTATTAGCTATTCTGCCAAGAAAAAATTGGAAGAAGTCATAAAATCATTATCTGTTTTATTGTATGAAAACAGCCCTATTGATATATTCCCATTTGTATATCAGTAAAAATGTAGAAGACAACTTTTTGCTGTGTAATCCATACACTACAGAAATGTGTGAAGATTCTTTTTGTTGTGCTCTTTTACATTCTTTGTTCTTTATGTAATTCAACTTAGATTTTTTTTAAGAAGCAGAGGTGGGCAAAACTTCCAGCTTTATTAACAGGTAAGGATATCCATCTGTCTATATATATATATACCCTTTTACAGCCCTTCAGTAGATAGCTGTTATCCACTGAATTCAGTGGTGTACATTTATGTATGTGTACATGCATATACATGCACACATACATGCATATTTATTTATTCTCATATCATTAAACATCAAGATTACATTACAGTTTAATATTTTTTTTTTATGTACAGACAAGTTACCAAAAATTAT
>JAOTQZ010000001.1:47131011-47145176 GCA_026546895.1 Pogonocichla stellata
CTTTTCTTTATCTTCTTCTTCTTGCAGAAATGAAGCTGATTCTTCCAAGGCTGAAAATATTGGAGGGCTGTTTGTTTTCTCTGTGTTAAGAGGCTGGAAGACAAAATCAGTCAATAGTGTCAGGAGGTTTGCAGATGTTCATTTAAAAACATTATTAAGAAAAGCAGCAGATGCATTCTCTGGAAAACAGCTTAAGTTCCTGTGACCCTTTTTTTGTAGCTCAGAAAGCTAATTTATTAAGCAATGAGGTGAATAAGACCTGTTATGTTGCTCTGTGGAAGAAGGTTAATGCAATAAGTACATTGTCCAGCTGCAATGAGAAACAAAGCAAATTTTTTTCCCTGTAAGGCCATATCACATGGAACTAAACTGCAATCCCCCAGGTTTTCTTAGCAAAGATAATAGCTGTCTCACAGGGTCAGTCATTTGACAGACGAAGGTACTTTATTTCAGGCAGGTGGGCCTGTGGTAGCTGGTATTGGTGCTAGTGGTTTTATGGGTGGCATAAATCTTTATCGTGACAAACAGGACAGCAGGGAAAGAGGAAAACACAAGTTCCTTTGGGAGCAATATTGTGGTGCTAGATGGCAACATGCCATAAAATTTAAGTTTATATATAATCTAAGATGACTACTTCTGGCTCTTTTTTTTAGTGGAGAATGATTTCTTGGATGCAGTCATCTTAAAGAGAACATTTACATTTCACCAATGTTTTTTGGAAGTAAAGGTGTAAATTTGTCTTTAATGACTCTAAAGAAGATGCAAAATCTAGCTCAAACGTGGACATCAGCAGTCTAGGCAACAGAGGCCTGATTTGATTGGCTAAACTTAGGCATCTATTGCAATCTGAGATGTTGCAGATGTTGAGACATTTGTGTGAGGATGACACCCAACTCGATATATAACATACGCTTCAAGGAGATTTTGGCCTTTGTGAAGTGGCAGCTTGAAACCAGGCCAATTCACTAAGGAGTTCTAAATGCCTATGACTAGATAAATTAACCAAATACTTGAATTTCTGTGGTATTAATGCCACTCTCTCTGGTTGGTAATCATTGATTTAGATTGAAAATACATCTCAATAACATCTAAAAACTTTCTGATATTGCTAATACTCAGGCACTGTCAGAGCTTGAGAACCTGTTACAATGAAGTAGTCATTAATTTGCACCTTTAGTAATCAGCTTTGTAATCCATAATAAATATTAACACAGCACTCTGCAAGTGATTGTTCATATGTGTTCATATGTGCAAAGTTAATTTTGCATTTTGAGAGCTAGAATTTCAGCTGGCTTATATAAATATAAATTCACTGGAGTTAATGGAGTTTTCAAAGTTTAGACCAATTGAGACTTGACACAGAATGAGGTTATGCAATACATTTTACCAGAACAGCTTGATACTTTTGGTATGAGTACTTAATTTGGTCAAGTGAGCACCACGAAGTCAGTTTTTCCAATACTAATGGGGTTTTTATTTTCTTTGGACTGCGGTTGCAAAATGACTTACGAGGTTCATTGTTCTGCACCTGTCTTTCCTTCTTGTTGGGCTGAGAGTGCTAAGAGCCCTCAGTCAAGCTTTCCCACAAGAATTTGTTAACTCATGGCTTCTGGCTGGATGCTTAGGCTTTTCCTCTGAGTTTCTCAGCTTCCTGGCTGTCCTTCACCACTGGATTGTTCTGGCGGTTGGCCATCAGTAGTTTTGTGATAGGATATATTATTCTCAGCTAGCCCAACACTAAAATGTGGCAGCAGCAATATTTGCTCTCAATCTTTCTGGACTTTGAGAAGTTTGAGGACAGAGTAGGCTAACTGACAAAGTCTATTAACCTGAGTTTATGAATGGCATAAAAGTCAAAACAATGAGGTAGGTCGTGAAAGACTATATCACCATAACCTTTCAACCTTTTAGCAACATGAGAAGCAAAAGAAAACAGCTGCACCCTTGGAAAACAGAATGGATTAACGAAGTCCTCTTCGGTTTTGCGCTGTATTTAAAGAGATAGTAACACAGAAACTAATTTAGATCTCACAAACCTTGCTGGAGCCAGAGAGAACTTCATTAAAGTCAGTAAATAACTTAGTCAAAATAAAGTGGAAGAGTAATACAAAGGAGTTTAAAAGAATCACAGAATCATAGAACCAGCATAGCCTGAGTTGTAAGGGACCCATTAGGGTCATAAAGTCCAGCTCCTGGCCCTGCACATGACACCCCAAGAGTCACATCGTGTGCCTGAGAGCACTGTCCAAACACTTCCTGAACTCTCTCAGGCTGGTGCTGTGACCACTTCCCTGGGGAGCCTGTTCCAGTGCCCAGCCATGGGTGAAGAACCTTTTTCTAATATCCAACCAAAACCTCTGCTGACACAGCTCCTCTCATTTGTAAGGGTATATTTGATGTGTGTTTGATTATTTAAATAAGCCATTAGGTAAAGGGTGTTGGTACATCAATACTACTTCTCTAGTTGAATTTTTTCAGAACAAAGAAAGACCAGACAAAAGCAGAAAAGTGTTACTAAAGCCATCAAAGAGCATGAGGAATGAAGAGAACGTTTGAAATACACACATGCTAAGGTGAAGATGCAAAGGTAAGGGTTCACAGAGTACTCCCATAGGGAAAAATACCAAAATATTAACTTCTAGATATGATTAATAATATTTTCAAAAGAACAGAAGTTATCATACTCCACTAGCTTTTACATCATTAGAGTTCATGGTGGATTCAATAACTAATGTTTTGAAACCTGAAGAAAATTTCCAATAGATAGTAAAATCAAATACATTGTATTGCTGGTTCACAAAGACAGATAGAATTAACCACAGTTAATTTTTTTTAATCTTGATATTTTGAACTTTTCCTATAACTAAAATATGTTCAAAGTATTTAATTTCTTTATATACAAAATCTAATTTGAATGCCACCTTGCACACCTTTGATGGATACAGCTTCAGGTAATATCGATGTTTAATTCTTACTTCATGCACTAGGAGGTTCCCTTTCCCTCCTAGTATGTAGACATTCCTAAACAATTTTAACATATCTATTTAAGCTAACAAAAAATCATCAAGTGTGGTTTTGATTTGCTGCTATTTTAGGTAAGGGTACTTATTCAGCACAATTAATTTTCACTATATGAAGAATTTAAAGTACAATCCTGTCTCTGATAGAAGGATATGTAACTTTATTCTGTGTTTTTATTCTGCTCATTTACATATAAATATATTTAAAATTTCTTGAGCTGTATGTGATTGAAATTTACTAAACTAAATAATATTTTATTCACTTAATATTTACTTGTAGATATAATATTTTTTAAGTCCCAAAAAAACCACCAAGAAGACAGAATTCTAAAATTTTAATGAAGTTATTATAATGTAAAAAAAATGGGATAAATAAATATGACAGAGCAAATATGAACTCTTTCTTGCTTTACAGATTAAAATCAACTGGCTGTGGATTTTAAAACAGTATGTCATTCTGGCTTCTTTTTTAAATTTGGAAAATTCTAATAATTCAAACTGCATGTGCTATAGTATTGTATTTATCAACAATTATTATACAATACAGCAGAGATTTTGTTTGGGTGGGTGGATGGTAATGTCATCAGTGTTCTGAGACATCTGTAAGAGTTGAGACTAATTTCTGTTCCGTGATAGACTTTACTCTAGTAGAAACTTCTGTCTTTTATTCAGAATGTGTCAGTAAAGTGAATGTGTTTGGGGACTTTGGGAAAAGGTAAAACTCTGAATACATACAACATTGGTCTAGTATCTTACAGTATTCTAATAACAATAGCATTTGCATTGAAATTTTCTGTTACAATCAAATTTCTGAGATATTGATGCATTATTTGTGGTAGAAAGATAGGTTGTAGTGCAATGATCCTTTAATTAAACACTCTTCTATTTCTTGTTGCTTTTGTATTTTTCCATGCACCCAAGTCTATGATAATCTAAGTAGGATTCAATGACAGACTGAAGACCTCTGCTATCTATCATGTATGTGGATCAGCTCAATGGATACCTAGCTAACACAGTAGTTTAGAGGCAGGTAGCTTTCCAGTTCAAAAAAATCTATATGTCTTTGTTAGGGTGAGCCAAATATTTCTCCAGCCACTACTGGCTTCTTTAATTACATTTGTATTTTGATCACAGTGTAAATTAGACGTCCCAGATTACACAGGCAAAGATGCTACTGTATCTACACTTACAACCTGAATTGTCTTCCTAAAGTGTTTAAAGAAGAAATTCTGTCTTTTCCTGTCTAATTCTAGATAGGAAAAGATATCATGGGCTTAATTCAGTTACTTACACATAACATATTCAGTGCTACTTACAAAGGTCTAGGTATCTATCCTGGTTTTGGCTGGAGTAGTGGAGATAGTATCCAAGACTTCTGCACAGACCTTGCAGATATGGCAAAGAACATACAGAAACCCATGCCCCTCTAAAGTGGAAGCTGGACCCCATATGCTAAAGTCTCTCAAAAAGTAGTAGCTGTCTAAATATAAACAACTGAGTAAATCACTAAGTTTCTTATAAGTGCTGAAAGAAAATTTATTTATTTCGATGAAACAAGGAGTAGTTGCATCTAGATTTACCTCTTAGGATGTGATACAGTGTGCTCTGCAGTGAGTGTCTTTCATCCATCCCCTGCTGGAATACATAAATCTTGACATTAGAGAACATGAGAAAGGTCCTTTTGCATACAAACAATAATGCACTTCAGGTTGTTTGTTGCCCTCAATGTCTTCTTTCTAACAAAGGGTCTAACAGTGTTATCACCAGGCCTGGAGCTGATAAGCCTACCTGAGTAGCCTAAAGTCATCATAGACAAAATAATTCCGATTACATCACAAATATGAAAAATAACTTATTTTTATTGTTTGTATATGGCAAAAGAAATCATAGACCATTTTAGTAAAAACAAGTTTTCTTAAACAAAGAAGATGTATATCTGTATCAGAGCATAGTTATTCTTCATATCTGTAATTATAGACTAAAAACTGGCAGTACAACGCGACACAGTTTTCTATCACTTCGATGTCTGAATAACTTGCTTCTGCATTTGCAATTGCTCCAGTTACAATGACATAGTAATTTGCTAACCTAATGCTAGATGATTGTGCTTGTCAGTTCTACTTTTAAAAATTAAATCTTTGTTAGTTCAATTTCTGCCAAATTCTTAATCTCAATTCCTATTTTACTACTTTAAGTATATGCTCACATGATTGCAATCATTATATTTTTTTGCAGTCTAACAATTTGTCAATTGACCAAGCATACTTATGAATTGTGAACTTAATAAATGATTAAGGTACTTGACATCAGATATAAAAAGTATCTCATTTCATTTGCAGGACCATGATAAATTAGGGAAAGGGAGGTACATGTATGTTAATTAACCTTCGCTCAATTCACAAGAGATAATTTGACGAACAGCAGTAACCTGATCAGCTGAAGCAATCTGAATATATTATGAACGCCTGTCAACATAGTCACGAATATTTCTGTGACTGTGGTTTATGGAATAAAGGTCCCCAGCTGTTTGTTTGGTCCCTCTTCTGAAGATTATTACCATGAGAGCAGAGCCAGTGATATGCATCTTTCTGTTCTTCTCTTTTGCCTCAGTAAAAAAGTCAAATGACCTTATTTTTGCAAATATTTACATCTTTAAATTCTCTTGTAGATTTTACCTCGTATTTTATTTTAAAAGTGAGAAAATTAGCTTCAGAAAGCCTATGTAGGAGTGGTGTTGAGTAACTCATATGAAGAAGTGTGTTTTCTAAAAGAATGACAGCCATATGCAAAAAATTAGTTAAAACAAGAATAAAGAAAACACACCTATGTACTAATCAGGATATCATCTAGAAAGTGTGATTCTCTGCATACCTAATATTGCACTGCTGAAAAAGTAGCTTGTGAGAGATTATAATTTTGTCTGAAAATACTTATCAAAGCCTGAGGAATCATATTTGATGAGAGAGACAACTGAATGGCAAAGATATCTTAATTTCTAATTTGCTGATATAAACAAGATGCTGTCAAATTTCAGGCACTACAAAACAAGTCAAAATCTAGGTCATCATTCTACCCATGTCTAGCCCTTCGTACACTTGCATGCCAGATTCACAGTAGCAAACATATTATTGGTTTGTTTATTTGTGCTTGTGAGTATGTGCATAAGAATATCAATGAATTCATGGATATCCATTTATATATATTGACTTTTCCATGGGTATGAAATTCATTATATTGATTAATATATTTAATTATTATCCATGTCCCATTCAACTAGCATCCACCTGACATTTACCAAGCAGAATACGATTTAAAAAATAGCACTTGAAAGAATGTGTTTCTATTAAATTTGCATATTTATACAGCAGGCATGATTCCATTACAAATTTCATTAAGATATTTCTTACAGGAAACACATAAGCATTTTCTGCACTGTACATGAGAAGAAATTCCTCTGAGCAGAATGAAAAAATTAAAACAAAAGAATTGTATTATTGAATTCCATTACCATCTCTATGATTAAACATATTTTTCATCAGTAGATACTTTTCAGTGTTTTAAATTAATATGTGGGAAAGTGAAGAAAATTAGGACCATATAATCTTTTCTTATGCCAAAATTTATAAAGGTGTACTTACAAAATGTTTTCTGTTTCTCTAACTGTAAAGACTTCTACTTTCAATAGTAATGATGTTTAAATTGAAGTGGCCAAAATTAATCCATTTCAAAGTCATAAAATTTCTGAGCACAACCAGTTTAACAGTAAAAGTACCTGAATTATTAAAGGTCTTCACATATTTTAAATGTGCTTCAGCTTAGAACCAGTAAAGTTAGCCAACCTCCTCCTCCAACACATTTTTAAGCATTATTTTTCACCCTGCAATGCCTGTTATACAATCATGTGTTTGACTGCTTATGTGGTCCCATCCTTTATTTGACAGTCACACGTAACATTTTTAGTATATGTTACAATCGATTTCTATTATAATCACAGCAATCCAAGTTCTCAGCTGGTTTAAACTGTTTTTTCTACTGGAACTAGTGAACAAATATTGACATCAATGAGGCTATTTTAATTCATATTCCCAGAAGTCCTATCCCACTATGTGGAAATAAATGTTATTACAACAAATTGTGTTACCACTTCATTTGGCACCAAGAACCTTTTGTTGACCACAGTAAATACTTGCCCTTATTGATATCCCTTCCTAAATTTTAATCAAACAGATTAATCAAACATTAGAAGTCTACTAATCTATTAGAATCTATTAGTCTATTAATCTATTAGTCTATTAGAAGTCTATTGTAGTTGAAGAGGTGTGCATGAGGATATGTTCCTTCCAATGATATCATTTAAAATGTCATTTTCTTAGTCTTAAGAAGATCTTTATGCATAACTTCAAGTTTGTACACTATAATACACTGCCATCAATATCACACCTCAGATACAAAGGATTCCATCTCACTAATTATTTTCCAAAATTTTGTGAATCACATAAAACTTTCCTTAAGCAAATATGCACTTACGCAGTATCATTTGACTTAAGCACTGTAGCTGATCTCAAATATTTCAAAAAGCTTCACATTTCACTATTCAGAAAGTTTTGGCCTAGGAAAACGATGTCCTACAAGCTCTCTAAGCTCTACATCAAAGTATCTAGAACATAAAAAAGGTGTTTCAGAAAAGGATAAAGGCAGATATGAGAATGATTCACAGTGAAGACAGACTATCTTCCTGATATTCTGATATATCTTCCTCCAAGAAGAAGACTTTGCTCTAAAACTGTGTTCTTCTGAAAATGAATTTCAGTCTGTGCTGAAATTCCCAGATGTAGATGTAATCAGATAATTTGTTCTGGAAATATACCCTCAGAATTCTGAGGAATGCCTATTTCAAACAGTCTGGATACCAGTTAGTACAGCATTGGACTCCTCAATTTAGAAATTTCTGGTTATGTAATTTTTCCAAAATTGCTAAAGCAGGCAATTTTAAAGGCACAGCTAAAAACTGTCATTATCTTGAGAACAGGTACAAAACAAAGCAGAAAGCAAATATATCTGTGCCAGGAACCCTTTTAATTATTCAATGTGTCTAAGGGTGAGTGCAAGGAAAAGCATGAGAGCTGAAGAATGAAATTTAAAAAAAAGTATTATGGACAAAAGTAAGTTACAAACAAGTGATTAAGTAAGTAAGTAAATCATAGAATCATAGAATGTTTTGGGTCAGGAGGGACCTTAAAGGTCATCTGATCCTAACCCCCCTGCAATAATAACTCACAAACTATTTGACAACTTGGTTTCTTGTCAGTCCGTAATAGCTGACAGATCCATCCTCTTGCACTAAAGAATCCACAAAACACAGTCTCCAGATACTGATGTTCTTTGAATCCTAAGGAACAAATGTTAATGTTTAAAAAGTCAAACCAACTCAAGAACCCACAGAAAATGAGTTAATGAAGTCTAACATTACTGATATCGTAGTAATAATAAGGTGACCAAAATTAGACATCATAGAGACTAATCACAGCTGTGTCTAATGTGTCATTTCATTTCTGTATGCTCTAACAGGTCAACTGGATATAGGGGATTTAATAGACCCTTATATCTAACAAAAATTAGGATTCCATATCAGAGGAAATAATAACAGATTTTTACCTATTTGAAGAAGTACATGCAATTATTAACAGTTGAATCATGAAAATATATCAATGAAGCTCTGAGGGTTACCCTTCAGAGTATTGTGTTAAGCAAGGGTTTTACTATTACTTCGTCCAACAGATCAAAAAGAACATCTATAATAATGTCACAAGTGTAGTTGTAATAACTTTTAAAACAGTTCAGAATTACTATTTAGTTCAGAATTCTTATGATAACACTGTCCAATTTCATCTCAATTTCAGACTACTATAGTTTAAAAATTAACTTTCATACAATATCTCCTTAGGGAGTTATGTCATGCTATTTTAGTGACATGGTGCTACACAATGGCTGATTTTGTGTCTGGTGCTTTATTGTCCCTTGTTGAAAGATTAAGGAGGAAGGGACCCAGAGTCAAAACTAATTTTGGTTCTGTCCATGTCTGGCTGGATGTTACCTTCAGTTTTTTAATAAATTTAATACATTTCTGAGTGAAATGCAGACAGTTTTCTTTTTTCAGTACTACTTTCACATCCATAGAATAGCCTACCCAGTAAAAGGCTTGTTGAGATGCAGCTCTCAGATCAACATTATATAGTTTACAGATGCATCTGGCCCTGAAATCCTACTGTTTTCATCGATGTTCAGCAAATGGAAGCAGCTTCAAGAGAGCAGGAACATCTTTACATGAGTCAAAACCTGTGAATTGTGGAGATAATTAGATGTTTTGTTCCTTTGATAGATTTAGTGCCATGGAAAGTGTTGGCTGAAGAAAACCAAATCATGCTTTGCTAATAGCAGTTTCTGTATGATTTCTATAGTGAGGAGTGTCAGTGTTCATTGGCAAGGTGTGAACTACCCCATGTGAAAATACTTCTTATGAGAATCTTGGTAGGGTAAATTCCTAACTGTGGATCTCCAGATTAATGAGTAGCTTCAAGCATGGAAGAAAAACACATACTCCTGCATTCGATTGAACATGTTAGGAACAATTTGACAGTGAAGAAGCTAATTGAAATATTTTTGATTGTACAGAATTCACAGGCAGTTCAGACATCCCAATAGGTCAAAGATTTCAGTACCTGTATTTGCACTGAGGATGTGGAATTTTAATTATTTTAATGTATCAAATAGCACCAATTAAAATACATTGCTGCAGAATATTTGTTAACTTATTTTCATTGCCTTGAAAATGTCCATTAATAATTATAAATTAAACCCCCAATGATCTTAAATACTGATCTAGAAAAACAGAATGGAAAGACAGGGCAGGATAGTTGACTTCTTTCTATGACTTCTTGCTATGCCAAACCCCATGTTAAGAGCAAAATAGTTTACTGATTTTGATTGATAATCTGTATACTGTCAAATCAGGAAAGGGAAAAAAATAAACAAAAACAAAACCAAACCAAACCAACCAAAAAAAAAAAGCAAGCAAACAAAAAAAACAGTAAGTGAATATTAAGGGGAAAGCTCCCCATATTTATGACATCCTGTCAATTATTTAAGTCCTCTAGAATGACTTTCAAACTGTGAATGCATGAGGGACTTTTCAGAAGGCACTGAATGATCTAAACCACATTTTGGGAATTTAAGACATCACCGCATATTCAGATGACTTCATTCATTTCCATAAAACATAGGACGAACGTCTGGCAAGCGTGGAAAAGCTTCTAAAGCTTTTTAAGAAGTAATGGTTTTAACTTGGGAAAAACAAATGTCAATTAATGAGAGATCACATTACCTTTTAAGGGTATGCATGTTCTGAAGAATAGCAGAAGCCTCACAGAAACTGGATTGAGTAATATTGAGATAGTTCCTGGAAAAATGGGTACAAAATCTTACACAGATTCTTGAAGACACAAAAAATTTTCCAAAACAGCCAACAGAAAGCAGCTTTCTTATGATATAAAACATGACAGAACTTTTTATTTCTTGGAAAGTTCTAAGTCCTTTTTTAAATTTTTTTTTAATTCCTAAAAATATAGTAACAGCTCATAGAAACGTGATTTTCAGACATTAATTGTTAGAGTGTTAGGTGACTAAATCTCTAAGAGGCTGAATACCAGATTTTTAGGATATTAAAAAAATAATAACAAAATTAAATACTCAAATATATAATCTGAACTTTGAGGAGCTTTCAAAGGGATTTTCAGTAAGAATTATGTGAATCAGGTACACGAACTATAATTCCTTGTGGTCTCTACTTAAAACCCACAGTCCTGTGCAATGGCACACAAACCATGTAAAAAGAGTTACAATGATGAATTATCTTGGAAAACACAATGACAGAGGTTTCCTGTTGACTGGAGACGATGAGATTGGGGGCATGGTGTTCAGTGATGGTATTCCAGAAAAGTAGGCTTTGGAAGTAAAACTTAAAGATCATATCAGTACTAATTTATATAGTTACACATGCAACAGAATGTGACATTTTTGCTGTTGTCAGTGGTATACACAGAAGAGAGCTGGAATGTCCTCAGAGTCTATGATGGATGTACAATTACAGGCACTGGGGTGGGTTGGCCCTAGTACCAGATACCCACTAAAGCCTCTCTATCTCTGCAACGGGACAGGGGAGAGAAAATACAGTGAAAGGTTCACGAGTTAAGGGCCAGGAGACATCACTCACTGTCCACTGCCATGGGCAGAACAGACTGAACTTAGGGATATTAACTGATTTTATTACTAAAAAAATCAGAGCAGGATATTGAATGTCCTAGGCACTTGGCTGTACATTCCACATACCTAGCAACTATCCAGCCTCATGGTAGATCTCTGTGTGGTATTCTTAAGAAGATTAACTCTAAACAAGGCCTGAAACACTTTCAGAAGGCTTATCAACAGGGTCATGCTGGTTTGAGCATCCCAGGGATAGTCAAAATGCTCAAGAGCAGTTGCAATTAGCCTGGAGAAGAAGGTGAAGATGGATGGAGATGTCTCCCCCTTAGGCTGGCTTGGAGAAGGCATAATTATTAATAGCTTCCAATAGATGGCTCTCGAAGTACAGAGTTGACAGCAATGCTGATTTTAAATACCAGATCAGTTTTGTGACCTGTAATTCTATCATTTCATAAGACAGTGTTACAAAGAACAACAGGATGGCCTTAGCTCAGTTCCCATGAGTGATAAACAGCACAACAGGGATCATATACTGCAATTAAGGTTATTACTTAAAGTAATTTTAAGAACAAGCATACCAACTTTATGAGAAAATAAATCAGCACTGTGACCAGGAACTATAAAATGAATATAATTTATGCTTTTTTTTTTTCTAATTACTTCCACTCGGATTTGTTGTTAGCTCAACCTGTTGTGCCCCACCTTGAGGGCAGAAAGTTGTGCCATGGTTCAACTCCAGATGGTAAATATCATACAGCCCCTTGCTCACACTCACAATGGAAAAGGAAGGACAATCAAAAATTAAAATGGCAAAACCTGTGGTTTGGGATAAGAATAGTTTAAATTTTGAAATAAAGTAAAATATCATCACCATCATCATCATCATCATCATCCTAAAGTAATGGAAAGAATAAGAGAACCCTAGAAAAAGTGTTGCACAATACAATTTCTACAATGCCCAACCCACTCTGGAGCAGTGATTGTTTCCTTCAGCCAACTCCTCCCCAGTTTATATATTGAACAAGATGCTCTGTGGTGTGGAATATCCCTTTGGCTACTTCATCTCAGCTACACATCCTCACAGGTTTTTGTGTGCCTCTTCATTGTTAAAGCACGAGAAACTCAAAAGTTCTTGATTCAGGGCAAACACTACTTGGCAATAGCTAAAACATCAGTGTCTTATCAACATTATTCTCATAATAAAGCAAAATCTACTTCATTGTATCAGCTATTAGAAAGAAAATGAACTCTATTCCAGCTAAAATTAGGACATCAATATAGAAATAGTGGCAGACCAACGGAGAAATTCATGTTAACCTGTACACGAAGGCCATGATCAACAAAATCAACAAAAATTTTTGCAGTTGTTTTGAAATTCTATTTCAATACTAAAAAAGCCCAGAAGATAGGGACAATAGACATTTAATAAATATTGATGCTATCTGGAATCTGACACAGATTTCATCTGCACCAGTTGTCCTAAACAACTCTAATAACCCCTGGAAAGAAGCATGTTGTGAGGCTTAGATGTCTAACAGAGAAAAGATGCCTCACACCTTTAAAGAACCTACCTCTAAAACAGTCTCAGAAAAAGTCCTGTCCCTGTTGCTTGCATTAGTCTTCCATTAGCTAGTCTTGCCTGTAGAATTGCAAAACCAAAACTAAAAATACTAAACAACAGGCTAGATATTCTAATGCAAAAATATCCGGAAAGCTCTTTCTGGCTAGTGAAACAAACCTTATAATCAGATGTAAAATGAAACAATCACTTTGGGCTTGTAAATGACACTTATTGTCTCAGAAAATAGAAAAAAAATTCTGCTCAATGAAAATTTTACTGAAAATGGCTTCTCAATATGTAATAGTATTTAAAATGTCAACACAACATTATGAGGCCTGAGGAACAAAACAAAAGGCATTACGATCATAGAATATACCTTAAATATACCTTACTTAAACCAGGGCTTGCTCTTCACTGCAAGTACTGTGTGATGTTCTTCACTGTCTCAATATGTGTAAAGTTACAAACACAGAAACTATCTGGCCATGATAGTAACCATGGCTTTGGAAAAAAATTACATGAGAATGAACTCTAGGAAAGGCTGAGATATTTTCCATCAAACATAAATGAATAATATAAATATCTACTTTATAAACTTTATAAACGCCTACATGATAAATGCCAGAGGACAAGGGAAAAAAACATAATATATTTGGGTTGATATTGTGCCTAATTATTAAATATACTAATGACAAAAATGGGGGGATTTGGTGTATCAATAGTTACTTTCTCACAAGGTGTGGAATTGTATCTGCAAACAAGATATCCAGATATCCAGAACTTAGAAAAACTTGGAAAAAAATGATCAAAGATGCTTGTGAATCTAGAATACTCAGAGAATAGTAACATTCATTCTTTAAATACATAATAGAGTGTATGAATAGATACTATACTTCAGAGTCTAAGCTGATCTCTGATTTTTCTAGAGGAAGTAGACCTTTTTGCCAATTCTCAAGTGTTTGGAACTGTTTATAATCACAAGGAAAGTAGATTTTTGGGAAATGATTGCTTTAAACCAGTCTGGTGATTATTTTGATGCAAGAAAAGTAAGACACGCATGAACTACTCCACAGGCCATTGTAGGAGTTAGTCTGCCTGAGACTGGAGACACTAGCATTATGTGTACTAATCAGAAATGAAATCACAAGAATCTGGGAACTCCATATGCATCATTTCTGTCCTCCACAAGATATGCTCCATGCATTCAACAAGCCTGCTCTGTGAATATGCAAACTCTTCTTTTACAGCATTCTCACTTCAGAGCTGTTCTGATACCATCCAAGATAATTTTATTCCTTTAAGCAATGCTGTAGTATAACAGAAAT
>JAOTQZ010000001.1:47145609-47162604 GCA_026546895.1 Pogonocichla stellata
AGGGGAAGGTGGATCCTGGAAGGTAGAGAACAGCATCTTAAAGCAGTATTGTTAGTTCAGCAGCTATTCTTATTATTAAAACAACCATTTCTCTGCTGTCAGAATGTCTTACAGACGATTGTACAGGGACACCCAGCTGTTCCAGAAAAGAAAGAAACAGGAGATGCTCCACAGGAAGACTCATGTACAAGTAGTATCTTTCCCAATATGGCTGTCAGTCATCACAACTCAATTTAGTTTTCTATTATGCTCTGTTACACTTCTCTTACCAAGATTATGGGTGGCATCCACACACAACTCTCAAAATTTTCTATAGAACCTAAACCCAAACTGTATTTTCTTCATCTTAAATCTCTTTTTCATGGCCTTGAGTTACCACTTTATAAATATAATTTGGTTTAAGTGATGATGAAATTTGTATCCCCATCCAGGTAACAATTGTCATAAAAAATGAGATACTATTAAAATAAAATATGTGCTTTTCATATGAATGGTTTATACATTGCAAAATGGATTCCTTCAAATAACAGATAGAAAAGAGGAGACCTTGGATTAGAGATTGTGTTGTTATTCTCCTTGGACATCTCAATGATAAAGGAATAATAGTGGGAAAAGAATGAGTATAAACTGGTAATTACTGATTTTTGTCTGAAAATTAGAGCAAAATTTCTAACTATGTGGAAATAAGGAACATAGCCATTTTGGAGGGATGTAGATATATCTATTATTTTATATTGATTTAGTATTAAAAAATGTTTTCTTTTACTCCTATGTCCCAAAGAACTCTAATGAATAAGAACTCTAGTGTAATAAAAAGTAGCACAGAATTCAGAGACAGAAAGGGGAAGTTGCTGGATGAAATTTTGAATACGTGTAAATCCTAGGTTTTATTATACTTTCAGGAGTGCAAAAAATCAACATAATCTATTTGAAAAGGGAAAAAAAGCCATATTCTTCATTATGTTGTTGGGCTTTTAAAATATTTTTGATTATTTTTTTCAGACAATATAAGTTCTTTATTTTATATATCACAGGTATTTATTTAATTTATGGTAAGTGAAAAACATCTGTAAAGGAAAAGAAAGGATTTTTAAATTCCACATTTCCTGACCCAAAGTCTTCAGAAAATGGTTTTTCAAGTATTAAATATGGTATTTGGCATAGCTGGTGTAAGTATTTATACTATTTGAGTCTAAAAGTGAAGTTACCTTATTTTTAGCTACAGTCTTCTGCATTTTGCGACAGTAACTACTCTTCTTATTCTTTCTGCCATGACTAAAATCAAGTCAGACACTTGATATCTTCTAATACAAATTAATTTGAAGATGTGACTGAATATGGAGATAGTCATACAAAGCAATCTGTAACTTTTTGTGGTGCTGGAATTATTTTCTCCTTTGTTCTTTCTATATCTGTTTTATTCTGCCTGAATGAACATTTTTTTTCTGTTTTGCACACACTTGACTTAATTTAAAGGCCTAGAGTTCAGTCCTACAGCTAGTCTATTGACCATTTTAATTTTTTAAATTTATATTTAGATAAAATTCTAGAGAAGACCAATCACTGCAGTACCATTCATAAGCATGGACTCTGTTCTTGTAGCTTCAAAGAAACATACTCAATTTGCAAAAATCAATGGACTACAAAAACTAAATCTCATGCAAAGTTTATTAAATTCCTGCATTCCCCTGGTACATCATGTAACACTACTAAGCAGTATGCAAGAACTGTTACAGCTGAAAGTAAAACCATTCAGTGTGTGAAATATGAATCCTTGTCTTCTTTGTAATGCAGAGTATTCAGGGCCTCCATTCTCCACCTGATACCCACAATTACAAAAGAGAAATCATATATTGAGGGCTGAGGGAATGTTGAACCTCTTGTAGGTGTTGTTAAGCTGCCCATATGACTTCCCATAACTATTGTCACCATTAATAGAGAGCCCTGATGCCCACAAAGAGGAACCTAAACCATAATCTGGATTTTGGTTCAAAAAGTTTATGGAGCTCAATGTCAGGTGGCTAACTGGCTGCAGCTGATGGATGCACGGAGATATCTTAAAATATGATGCTTGGGGTGAAACTCCTAAAGGAGTCCTTAACCTCCTTAGCCTTTGTGATGTCCTAGTGTTGATTGAAAATGCAAGGAACAACCAGTCATTCCCTTTTTTCTTCATAGCCACAAGTGATAAATTGGATAACATGTTTCATCAGTCTTATGAAATATCAAGACCTTCCTAGCATGGAAATTCTCTGTTTCTTTCTATGCCACCTTCAGAACCATTTCTCAATGCCTTTGCAGGGTCTGTATCACAGTAGAGGACTGAAGACTCATGTCCAAAATCTATTCAATACAATAAGATGCAATTGTTTGGAACAGCACCAAACTCTAAATTTCTATCGTATCTGTGCATGCCAGCTGAAAAAACAAACAAACAAACAAACAAACAATCAAACCACATAGAAGGACTGGGAAACCTTGGATACACAAACTAATCCCAGAACTAAACCGTTTTTCTCTCTAGCTAAGCATTTGTAGAAGACATTAATTTTCGTTGCAGTCTTCTGCTGAAAAAAAACCAGCCACTAACAAGTGCTGAGGCAAAATACAGCTTAAGAGGATCCTGCAAATGCTTAAACTCTAAATGTGCCTTAAGCAGAAACAACCCAATATCCTGCATTTAAAATGAAAATATATTTCTCCTTTGTGAATAGTTAGCTGGAGCCAAGAACACATCTGTTATGAGGATTCTACCTCATTTTTATGCTCTGCATTCTTGAGAACAAAAGGTTAAAAAAATCATTTACAAATGTATATCTGCAAAGAACTTTATATTATTTATTTGCTATTCTATTTAAAGTATTCTGTACATCTGCTGTTTATCATTAAGTTCACTAACATAAAACTGAATCTACCCTGAGGTGATAATCTAAAAAAGGGGCATTAGATTAGTGAGAGAAAATGTTACGGGAATGACAGAAGAATGCAGCTATATATTTTGATGAACAGTGAGTGTTCAGTGACCCAAGACAGAGGAAGCTATAAATGATTCATAGCTTTGAGAAATTCTGTAGTTTCAGTAATTTAAGACATAGAGTTCAGTCTAATTAGAAGTACAGTATCTATTCTAGTATTAGCTCTTTTATTGGGTCCTGGCTTCAGTAAAATTATTTTCATGTGATGCACATTGCTATTTTAAGGGTCTCTATATGGTGTACTCGTTGATTTATTATTATCTGATTTGCACATTGAAAACAATTGCTCTCAGGAGAATTACAATGGGATTTGATTCAGATGTAAATAAATAACAGAAGAGCCCTGAGACCTCAGCACAGTTTGCTTCTTTTTGTAGAGCTTTCCAGATTTCCCAGCTTGCCAGAAAATATTTTTCAAACCTAAAGGCATAAATTTGAAATTTGTGTCTCACTTTTTTTTTTGCTGTTATTGTTTTTAACAGATAAATTATTTATATAATGAACAGCTGCCTTTGACTTCAGGAGTATGGCTGCTCTTGCAGTCACTCCTCTTTTAAAGGCAGACTAGATAAATGCTTACAATGCTCTCAGTTGATACCTAGAAATAATACCTTTTTGCTGTTTGCTATAGAAATGCCCTGGTTCTGCAAATACGTGCACACACAAATGTATTTAAAACATTTCAAAACTGTTTAAAGCTAAATATACAGAAAAAACCTCAGATGTCTTAAAACCTGCTACTTATAATTTCTAGATGCTTGGCATTTTGAAGGGTATCCAAAATCTGGATGCAGATGCATTTACAGAGGTTATCAAGAAAACTTATGGGTTCTGGCCAGGGAACTACAGAGCTAGGTAGAAAGAAATCTGAAATCCTGAACTTCCCTAGGAAGTAGGAAACTGAATGGGACTGTGAGACTGACAGTGAGTTCTTCTGACTGTCAGAAATGGATTACTGTGTCCTAGAAAATGTTACCTAGAAAAGTATCCTTAAAAAAAAAAAAAAAAAAAAAAAAAAAAAAAAAAAAAAAAAAAAACTCACTCAAGGAGTATTTTTGGATATGCTTTAGTCAAAAAATGATAGTTTAAAGGAAATTATTGTAACAGAGTTCAGAAGTCTGTAACTCTAGTTGAGGAACAATAACTTTTTTAATACCTTGAGACTGATAAAGTAAGGTGGAATTTGATCTGCTGGAGTGTAGGAAGGCTCTACAGAGGGGTCTGGGCAGGTTGGTTCATTAGTCGAAGCCAGTTCTCTGAATTTCAACAAAGTGAGGTTCTGGGTCCTGCTCTTGGGTCAAAACAGTCCCAGGCGACGCTACAGGCTGAGAGCAGAGATGCTGGGAGCTGGCCCAGCAGAAAAGGACCTGGGGGATTCTGGTCAACAGGCAGCTGAACATGAGCCAGCAGAGTGGCCAGGTGGCCAGGAAGGCCAGTGGCATCCTGGCCTGTATCAGCAGCAGTGTGGCCAGCAGAGTCAGGCAGTGATTGTGCCCCCTGTACTCAGCACTGCTGAGGCCACACCTTGAATCCTGTGTTCAGGTTTTGGCCCTTCACTCCATGAAAGTCATTGGGGTGCTGGAGTGTGTCCAGAGAAGGGCAATGAATCCAATGAAGGGTCTGGAGCACAAATCTGATGAGGAGCAGGTGAGGGAGCTGGAGTTCTTTAGCCTGGAGAAGAGGAGGCTTGGGGTGAGGCGTGACCTTATCACTCTCTACAACTACCTGAAAGGAGGATGCAGCCAGGTGGGGATCAGTCTCTCCTCTCTGGTAACAAGCAGCAGGACAAGAGAAACTCTCAGGCTGAGCCAGAAGATATTTAGATTGAATTTTAAAAATCTAAAATTTCTCCACAGAAAAGCTTGCCCAACATTGGAACAGACTGCCCAGGGTAGTGGTGGAATCACCATTAGCTTTAAAAACGTGTATCTGGTGGCACCTGGGGACATGGTTTAGTGGGTGGACTTGGCAGTGATGGGTAAATGGTTGGACTTGATGTGTCTAAAGGTACTTTCCAACCTAAACGATTTTGTGATTCTGTTTGAACAAGGCATGTATGAGTGTATAATTAATGATCTTATATTTGTTTATATCCATCTATAAAATTTTATTTCTTCACCTTAAGTGTAAACATTTTTCCGCAGCTTTACTGATTCAGCCCAGTGACATGTGGCTGTGAGTTTTTGTGGGGGTGGAGAGAGACTAGTTTTCTGAAATGTTACAAGTTGTAAAAAATTTTTATCATTGATAGTTTCCTCTTATTGGTACCTCCTTGGATCACAGATATCCTCTGATCTTCTCCAAGCAAGTCCTCAGCTAGTTCTCTCATTTTTTCTTTCCCATGTGTCTTGAAGCTACTGGTAGAGTAGCTTTATTAAAGTTAAGAGATGTTGAAAGAGTAGATATGATGAAAATTATAGATCACATTGCTAATAATATGATTTTTGGAAAAGTTTTCTGCAAGTGACAATTTTTGGTGTGAGTGCCAGCACATAATGCAGTTGCAGTCTCTGACAGGCAACAGCCCACAGAAGCTGAGTGGAATGGCCCAAGATTGTGGCCAGTGACAGGGAGCACTACGAACCCCCAGAACCTCTGAGGACAACTGAGACAAGACTAGAGCCCACCTTGGATGTCCCATCACAAGCATTTGGATGTGAAGGTGGATGGGAAAAGAAATAGTGAGTTGAGAAGATAAATTAGAAAGATAGACTCAAAGTTTAAGATAGTTTAAGGCTTTATGTATCACCCAAAAATCAATACCCATTCAGAAGTCTCATACTTTGTGATACTTAAGGTATATTTTATCCAAGAAGAGCTGTCTTTGTGCCCTGAAAAACTTTTATTAATTGAATAGTTTCAACCTTAGAGACTTTACAACTCACCTCCAAAACATTGGCTCTACAAAAAGTAGTTTGCCTTCCAACTAGCAGCCTGACTTGGGGAGAGGACATAGGTGAAGCATCATTTTCCAGTGCCTCGGTGGGGGGTCTGGACAATAGATCATCAGATGTGAGGGAGTAGATAAGCTTCTTCATCTCCTTGCTTTTTTATTAGCCCTGATTTGAAAGCACCACTGGCACTATTCCTAGAATTAAATAGACAATATGAGAATCCCACAGCAGCTCAGGTATGGGTCAGAGAGTTTAAGGAAAACTCCAAGAGCTGAATAGCTGTATACATATAGCCATGAGGAGAAACGCAGTTTCCTATGGACTTTGTATGCTTCCCTGGTTTGTTAGAGGATACTGAAAAAAGGATTCTGAAAATGTTTAGAGGTCCATAAATTACTAATACTGTTTTAGGATGATTAGTAAGTATCAAAATCCATTCATCAATTTAATTCCCGGTTCCTTCAACTCCTCTTTGGCAACCTCTTAAGATATCATCATGATGACTTTGGGGTTTTTCTAGACTAAAATTTCTGCTTCTTTATCAGTATACCAAGTAGATCTCAGCTGTCATCTGACACTTACAAGCAAAATTGCGATATCTCTTACAGTAAACTAAGGTTTGGTTTAGGGTACCTAGGTTGATGGAGGAGAAATTATTTAGTCTGAAAACTTTATTACAGATTAAGCAGAAAGAAGATTTAAAATATTTTATATTCAAGTTTCAGATTCTCCAAATGCTTCCAAGTCAGTAAAGAGATGATTGAGATTAATTCTAGCAGTAGTCTTAAATTAAGTAATTGTAAAAGGTTACAAGCATACTTTTATAAATGATTCTCATAAGAGAATAAGAGTGAATTCTGATTCTAAAAGAGGTTAAGAAATAAATATTAAATATTTTAAGATATAATTAGCCTGCACGATACAGTCCCATGTAGAAGTACTTGAGCTATTATGAGAATGACAACCTAATTGTGTTGTGTCATTTTTTTAATACTGGTCTTTCCTATAAAAATAATTGTTTTAATATACCTGTACCCTATAAAATAATCAATTCAGTTTAAAATAAATCTGTCCCAGCTCACTGACATTCAGAGCACAATAAAGCTAAAGATCAAATGCCTCGGCATTTACATATGATAAAAACTACTAAGTTTGAATAGTACTCTGTGGATAACTAGTGGTCAGTCTTACCAGGTAGAATATCAAATAATGCCTAATATGTGTACACACAAGCCTTGCTGCTTTTGGATTAATGTTTACAGACATGCTCTTAAAGATTACTAAAGATTTTATGGGAAACAGTGAGGCCTGAATTATTTTCCCTCAACCATCTCAATTTTTGAAAAATAATTATTGTGAAATTTGCTTATGGGTATTGCATTATGTTCTTGTGAATGAGATGTCATCATTCATCTGAAGGTAAGCCTGGAAGACAATATAGTGATAGGGAGAAATTGTTGATTACTTTTACTGTAAAAATCTATTACTGAGTTTGAATCAACTGCCATCAGCCCCCTCCCATGTCTTGATGAAAATAAATTTGATCAAATATAAACTAACTCACCTATTCCTAACGAAAAACATACTTGAGATGAAGAACTTGACTGTCACCTCCTAAACAGCCCAGCAAAAATTGCTCAGAGTACCTAGAAGTAATGATGATTAGGAGCCAATGATTAGGATCCCCAGTGAGGGAAAAGGTAAGTCAAATGGAAGACAGTGTCTAAATTCTTAACTCAAGAAATATTAAATAGTTTAAAAACTGATATTTAGAAAATTTTTACCTTTCTTTTCCTAAAAGGTAAAAATATTTACCTTCATGTCAATTACATTTAAGAAACCAAACTTTTTATGCTTTTGTTTTCATCAGAAAATGTTAGCCCTTGATAATATCATCAATATTAGGAAAATAGTAAAATATTTTTGTCTAATCTGTTTTGGATGGAAATATCAGAGCTAAATTGGGTAAGCATATAATTAGCTAAAAGTTATAAATCTTAATTTATGTGCGTGTCCGTTAGTTCAGGCATATTTAAACATCCAGCAGAGCTCTAATTAAAAAAAATATCTGCACAACTGTCATTAAATGATCCATTTCATTGATACCTATCTCTTTTTTTTACTAAAAATAAACATTTTAGTTTGCTATTTCAATCTACAAAGTGAATCCACATGATAGATAACAACATTAAAATATGAAGATTGTGATTTGAACATTTATGGAAATTTTGATCCATATAAGAAAACAGTGTTTAGGCCAAAGAATTGCTTTCCTCATCTATAAAAATCCTTCATGTGATTAGAAAAACTTTTACAGTCTGAAAAGTCCACTCAGAATTATTCTTGCAAGAATAAGTGTGCGACTGGGTTGTGGATTACAGACTAAGATGTTAAAAATAAGCTTTTTCACCATTTGAGTATCTAATTGTCCAATTGTGCATGTGTATATTAACTCCATCAGAGCTCTAGGAGGGTGCAGGGATGAGCCTACAGAGCCCTCTTCATATCCACACTCTTTTTCCCACTTTTTTTTGAGAGGTATATTACTACGTCGCAACACATCTGTCACATAAATTAACATTTCTGAAAAGAAATTTCAGAATTTCTTTTTGAACTGAAGAGAGTGGGGAAAAATAGTTTTATAAAAAATTTGAATTTTCCATAAAACTTATGCTGCTTAAACTCTGAATTAATAAAATCTCATTAGAAAATATGTGAGATTTATTTTAAATGCATGCTTAACAATAACTGTGCAGAAAAAATGCAGGATCAGATAATGATATACAGTGTACAAATATTGTATGCATTTCTTCTCATCATTCAAAGAACTTTGAGGTTTTGTTAGCTTTAGAGTGATAAATTCAATAAAAGTCCAGAAATTTTATACAGCAGTGCTCTAGCAGAAGTTGAGACTCTTCATTCATCTATAAAATGAAAAACATTTCCTTTGTAGCATTATACTCTCTATCCTTCCTTTTCAAGACCACCTAGCTTGTAGAATATTAATTGTATTGTTTTAATAACATTATATGAATAATACTGCATGGAAAATGGTGTAATCAAGTGCCACTATATCAGGATATTTTCAAATAATAATTCTCACCTGCTATTACAGAAACACTAGATCTATTGCAGTGATCCTGGATACAAAAGACATGATCCTATTTATTTTTAAAAGAGAGGTTTTAAATCTATAGCAATGTTACAGTAAAAAACTTTGCTGAATTGTACTTACACTATTTATGATCTGCTACATTTGGAAAATTTTGGAATAAGATATAATTCTCTGTGTGCAAAGGCAAAACAATATGATTGTGACTATAAAATAAAAATCCATTTGAACTGTTCCCCTCTCTCACTAGACTGGTGATGAAAAGTGGAATTAACTGTGTATAAAGCATTAGAGATGTGAGGAAAATTAAGGCAACAAGGTTCTCTAGGTTGTTCATAAAGATAATAACTAAGTAGCAATAACAACAAAATCAAATCCCACCCAGCACATTCTTATCTTTACAACGAATAAATTGTCATTATTAAAACAATGGATCTCCTTCCCTGCCTAAAACACAAAATCACAATGATCTGAAAACTCTTAGAAACAAATGTCCCTGTCTTTTTCTCTGTTTCCACTGTTCAAGTAATCTTATCACTGATATTACATTCATGTTTTACATAAACCACATAGCACTAACAATTGCCTTTAAATATTGTCTCAATAGGTTTATTACTGAAGGAAGAGTGGCTGCATCAGAATGAAAAACTGTCAATGAGCCCACACCCTGCTGGACAGCTCCAAATTAATCACATAGTTCATTACAAAAACAGCATTTCCCTTCTTTTCCAGATGACAGTGATTATAGCCAGCCATGGAAAAGTTTCTCCAGATGAGGTGCCTGAAGGAGAGCACTAATCTGACTATTCTGAGAGAGCTATGCTTTTCTTTCCCAGAGGCTGCAATACACCATAAAAGAATGTTCTCCTTGGCTTCCCCCCATCTTTTCCCCTCAACATACACTTTTCAATTTATTGAACAGCTTCAGAGCCTGAACTGCAGAATTTAACTCCTGCATATCTGAGGTAAAGAGGATTCAACCTAATTGGCTTGACTTTCCTTCAAGTCTCTTTGTTCTTCTCTATTTTACATTGAAAAGGAAAAGAAAGGAGCAGAAGAGGGAGGAAAGCACACAAGCAGCCATGAATGGATAATCTACTTCTTTAAAATAACCTATTTTCTAAGGCACTTAACCCATGAAGCGACACAGAATAAGACAAGAAGGAAAGACCTTTCACTAGGGATAACCTACAATGTGGTTAAAGAAGGCCAAGAGGTTGTGCTAAGCTTACTGGTGATCTCTTAGTTATGAATGACAGAAAAATGGGATAAATACTGAGGATAAATCCACAAATTAGTCATATATTTGATTTTGAAGAGCTACTATGATTTCTCTTGACCAAAACAGGGAGAGGGAAAAAACAAAGAACCAAACAAAATAAACGTATAGGATACTTCCAACACATAAATCTTAATCTCCTGTAGGGAAGGAAGGGAAGGGTTTGACATCTGTGGAGCATAAAGAGTACCTTGACCATCTCCCTTGAGATTCACAGGTAACAAAAGAGACAAAGATTAAATTGCATGGCACTTTGTCACTGGGGATGGTGATGTTTGCCGTTCTCACAAAGGATGTGGATATATTCCCCAAAAATAGTATTACCTTGGGAAGCACTAGGTATTTTGACAAGAATTTCAGCAAGAGAAAAACTTAAAACCAATGGGCTCTAGCAGAGACAGCCTACGTTTATGGCTGACTTTTGCTGACCTGGCAACTCCTATGAGTCTCTTTAGAGACCCACAGCTGTCTGCTCAATAAGAGGGCAAATCTCCACCCTAACATGATACAGTTCTAAAGGTCATGAAGATTTTCTCCTTTTCTAGGCTTTACTACATTAATGGATTTTTTACAAAATGGGGACTATTCTCAAAAAACTTCAAAAAATCTGCAAAAGTATAAATTGAAGGAGGCCTTTTTCCTTTATTCTGAGATTTATAAGGTATCTTCTTATTTTCTATTTCTGGTATCTGAACCTCTGTTTTGTTTCTCATTACAAACTACAGGAACAATCTTATTCTATATCATTATTTGATAAACAAATCAATGCAAGGGACATATGTTATTCCTCAAAAACAGCAAAAATGTAAACATCTGCTCTAAATCCCCAAATGAAACACATTTTCCTTCGGGACATTTAAGTTTTCATTTCCTGATATATCATCTTTCGTGTCTCAGCCTTCTTATGGGAAATCCTGAAGCCATTACTCTGGATAAGAATAAATAAATGTAAGAACTCAGAAGCAATTAGGGAAAAAACCCAACCCAAACCAAGCCAAAACATCCCTGATTAAATTGTTTACAATATACACAGGCCATGTGATCACAGCTATATATAAAAAAGTTTAAAAGATTGACAAGATTTTTTCGCTTTTTTCCCCCCAAATATATGTTAGGAGGTCTTTGCAATTTATCTTTTTATTCGGAGGACTAACGAAGATGAGAAAGGGCTGGATAAAACAGGTTTCTGCTGCTTTGAACATAGGCTTGAATACCTTGATGTGAATTTATGTAATAGAACTACTATACAAGGTTAGGGCCTAGTACAATTTGAATCAAAAATCAAGGATCAGACAGCAGTAAGAATGTTCTTTTTGATCAGCAAATACTGGTGTGGAAGTATTAAAAGATTGATTTCATAATAGTGGGAAAAACTAATCTGAAAAATTATTTTGTACTTTTCCCCAAATAAATGTCTTTGATAATGCAAACTTTAATTGTATGATTGAAATCATCTTTGTTGGAACCCTACTTAAGAGCTGTAAAGGAAAAAGACTGAAGACAGTGGTCAGTGCTCTCACTGTGCCAGTACCTTTCTCTGAAAGGTTTGACCTGGAATGAAAAGTACCAATTACATTTAGTTTTATGATGCATCACATTGACAATTTACCCTTTTGCAACTCAGGATTTTTGCAAAATGCAAATAGATTCCACAGTGCAATCAATACTGTTCAAAATATGCATAAATCTATGAGACAAAAGTAACACAGGATAAAATCTTGATGCTAAGGACAGTGGGCAATTTTTAAAATCATCTCAATGCACCTAAAATGGGCTGCGAATCTTTATTGCTTTCTGACATAAAAGAGTCACTGACATACTAAGTTTCTAAAAGATCAGATTTAACAGTACTTCCTCCTGAAACACAAAAATATATAGAGTTTATATATTTAAAATTTGAATTAAACTGAGTGCTGCAGAGGGAAGGTTGAATACCAGCTAGTTGATTTAGATAAGCCTAAAATTAAAGCAGTTGGAGAGGCTGACGATGTTTGCCTGTATCCACAACCATGAGATTGGGTTGACCATTTACTATGTTGTGTTTCAGTACTGGATCCTGACCTGGTTTTCTGCTCTAAAAGAGGGAGTGTGTCTTTCCATGTTAATGAAAGTAATATTATGACTCTTTTTTTGTTGGTACCTTCACTCACATTTTTCACATTTAAAATTAAATATAAAATTCATTAATTCTCTCTAGTTACAGGATTTAGATGTTTATCCTCTTTCTTTTGCAAATCAGCCTATTTACAGACATTAAATCTGCAAGTGGATTGCAAAGTATTGGCATTAAATAATCACATTTCAACTAATTAGACAAACCTTACTATAGAAGAATGAAAGTAGAGATTCTATTTATGCTTGTGTTTTGAGAATACTAACAGCCGTACTTTTTTGTGGCCTATGTAACAAATTGAAGGATTTGAAAATTTTTGTTAGTTTTTCATTCACATTGTTTGTTTAGAATATTGCTAGAATACTACATATAATATCTTTTCTGATCCATCTGAGATTGGTGTAATTAAAACTCCAGATTTCTAAGTAGCCAACTGCTTAAATTAGAATCTGCATGCTACGCTGAATTTTAAACATGAATTCTGTAAAGGCTTTGTTCCAGCTTCCTTGAACTAACAGGGTCAAATTCTTCTTGAGATGTACATCTGGCCCCAGTTCCTGAAACAGGACATACTGTATTTTGCATAGAGCACTAAAGATCAGCCAAGTGACCTTTTATGTATTTTACAAATGCAATTGCACAGTGTGCAGCTGCTGTGGTATTCTTCCAAGGTGTTCCCCTTATTTGTCCCTTTGTTTCTCCCAGTGTTGCAAACTGAAATTATTCCATTGCTAATTGCATATTATTAAATCCCAGTTGTTAAGTAGGAGAGCAAGAATGTCTGGAAGTAACACCAGCAGCTCAGTGTCCAGAAAGAAAAAAAAAAATCTCAAAGAATTTCCAATATTTTTTACTTCCAAAGTAAGTTTTAATACTGTGGTTCATCAAAAGAAAACAAAACAAAACTCTAATATATGCTCTTTGACATGATTTATCTTTCTACTATAATGTACAGAGTAATGTACCCCAGAACTTGAAATAACACAATTTCCCTGAAATTCAAAACAGAAGAACAATCTTTTTAAGCAAGCATCCAGTGATTATACCCTTCTAAAAAGGACAATAATGCTATAAGCAATAAATTAAATTGAGAGTGAAAATGATTTTTGCTTCAGTTCTTAACAAAATTATTTCATATTGATATATGCTTTTAATTTAACTGATACAGTATTAATAGGTCTCTATGAAATTATTTAATATATAATAAGTGTAAATATATTTATGATACCAAATACAATATTAATATTATAACTGTAAGAAATGATGGTATTTAATGGAGAATTTTCTTCTCTTGAAAACTCATACCATTGGCCACAGCAGTACTTCATTAATTTCTACCAATTAGAATCCTGGCTTCTACACGAAAGCTTTGTTTTTGTACATTTGAATTGAATTCCCCAAAATATATAGAATAAGTACCTCTATGTTTTTTTATGTACCTGAGTATATATATTAACATGTATACCCACACACGTGTATGTGTCTGATTGGAAAAAAATGATAAATAATAGAAATACATTGTTAGAATGTCAAGGTTAGAAACAAAGAAAAAAAGGAACAAACCACCACCATTAACGGAAGAAGTTAATGGGATTCAAAGCTCTATGGTTAAAATGACTGTGGTAAAAAAACTTAGTTGCTGTACAAAATCATGTTAACTTGATAAATGCAGTGTAAAGAACTGGCAATCATGTAAACTCCACACTGCAGAGCAGATTTGTAAAAGCTTTTGCAACATATTAAAGTCATAAGAACCATTAAGTCATCTTAGTTGTTTGAGTTTTTTAATTGTTCAGAGTTAGGGTGTTATTATCTTTAACTGTAAAATTTCTGAAAATCAATGATCTCACAGATTGTAATACAGTTTGATTTTCTAAATTTTTCTGGAGGGGCGGTCCCATCAGTACTGAATTTTTATTTACCTGTTCAATGAGTGTTTTACACTCTAATTAAACCAATATAAGTATTAGTAAAAAAGGGAGAAGCTCTTCATTATGTCAGATGTTCCTTCATATGTTTGTTTTGATTACAGCACAAACCCTTAGTTTTCCAATCAAGTGAACAGAATGTGGACATGTATGTGTTAAATTAGATTATAACAACCTCTGAGACAGAAGTGATACAACACCATGCAAAGAGTAACTTTTCCATTCTCTGTTACTCAGTGCTCGTCTCCCCAAGGTGACTGTGCCAATGTTTAGCTGGGCTGAAGGAGCTGGGGTTTAACTAAAATTCAAAACTTCCCTATTTTTCTCTTATCCCCTTCTCAGAATCCAAGTCTTGTAGTGACAGAACTTCAGAGAAACTGAAGTGCTGGAAGGCCAGTTGTCTTAGACGTCCTGAGGACTTGAAGTAACAGAATAGCTCAGTTAAGTGATGCGTTGGTGGGACATTTCCATCTGGCTAAGGTTAACACAGTCTTCAGAGCAATGTGATACCACTGATTTCTGACAAATCAGAGAATTTCAGAAAAATCAGAGTGAGATACATTAGTCTGTATGTCTAGGACTGGACCTGAGGACAAAAGAAAGTTCATTTTATTTTCAAGACCAAGCTACAACAAATCAAAAAACCCTATTTTACTTCACTAAAGCATTTATATAAAGTCCCTTCTATTATCATCAGTAGAATACCAAAGCTGTTACACTATTAAGATGATAGGAAGAGTGACTTAGAAGTTAAAGGAAGTGTAGGTCAGGAGGTTTGGAAAACACAGGGTACGTTGGTCAAAACTCCTAATGGTATAAGCTAAGAAAAATAGGAAGATGTAGTATTTATTTCATCAGGAGAGCATAGGTAGGTTGGCAAACAAAACAAAAAAAAAAAAAAAAAAAAAAAAAAAAATAAAGCATTATTAAATCCCTAATTTCCAAAAAAAATAGTGCAAGAAAAGTAAATATTAAAAATAGTTTAATAAATTTCAATTGAACCAAAAGCTTGCCTCAAGTATTGATAACTGGTCCAAACAGGCATACCTTTGCTCCTTTTCCATGGGCTGTCTATGCAGATCTTTTTGTGCTTGCAAATGATACTGAATCTTCAGGTAATTACAGCCTACCAGGACTTTCTATCTGCTAAGTGATCAGGGCCAGCTATTTGCTGTCTGAGCTTCACTGCTGCCTCTGAAACTGCCCTATGTCAGAGTTTTTGACGTGGAAATTCTAATAAGAGTTGTATGAGAGACTGAAATAAAGCTGTAAATTAACAGCCAATAGTCAGTCATTCCTGTGCTAATCACAGACTGTATATACATATGAAAACTAACAGGAGCCTTAAACCACTTGTTTCTCAAACTATTAAATTCTTTGAACTTTGAGTGGTTTTCTCACTGTTGTAACAAAAGTGCTTGTCATACCTTTTTCAGAAAGTATCAGGGAGGTGAACAAGAGCTGCGTCCCAAGTAACAAGGAGATTTATCATATAGGGATAAACTGATGGTCAAAAATAGGCATAAACACAGTAAAAAATAGGGAATGTTCACTCATCATTTTTCTTGCTTGTTTCAAACTGTTCTGAGAGATTTAATTTCAGAACAGGAAAAGATTCTCTTTGGACTAAATGAATCCCTTTTGGCATTTGAATTCAGCAGCTTAAGCACTTCCTATAATTAAGTCCAAAGAAATACTTATTTTAGGCTTAAATAAATCCCCTTGGAGCTGTCAATAAATACTAACTTCTCTGGGCTCCAGAGAGATGTAGGGGTCCAGGGATTTCTCTTAAGTGCCTCATTACCCACTAGCTTGCAAAACACATTTATTTTCAATACCTGTAATATGATATTGAGCCTTAAGAGAGTAAAAAAAAAAAAATCTAGAATCCAGCAGGAATGTCCCCTTATGAAATGTAATATGGAACTAACTTCAATCCCTTTTTTTTTCCCCTGACAGAGTGTAAGCTAACATGAAACACCATACAGGAAGCCTTTTTCTTTCTGCTTTTTAGGCTCTCCATCCCCACCCCCATCTTTGAAAACAATGTACAAAAAGGGACTCTTCTGCTGCCTGCAATAGGTGTCTAATTACTAGCTGGAAACCCCATTCATTGCCCAGGTGTTAGAAAACACAGCCCTCTAATAGCAGGCCATTGCACCCCAGTGAACTTGCCCTGCAGGGGTTTGGGCTGTTCAAGGCCAAGCCTAGGGTAACCTGTTCACAACTATATGGAGGGGATCTATAGTTCTGCTTATAACAGTCCTTCCTTAATTCCTGTTCTTCCTCCACTATCCCCACAGATATTTAAGAAAAAAATGTAACTGCAGGAAGAAGCAGACGCCTACAACCACCTGTACAGCAATTCTTTCATGCACAGACAGCAATTCTTTTATGAATTGTTGGCGCTCTTGTGCAAAAGCAAAACAAAGTATGCATGAGCAGTTACCAAGCATTAATGGAGAGAAGAAATAGAATTTCAAAAAAACCAACCACAAAGCAACCATACAAAGAAGTATAAAAAGAAATTTAAAAGAAACTTGAAGACATTAAAAGAAATTGTTTGAGGCAGGGCTGCAAGTTATCGATTATATTCTCACTTCTAAAGATCAAATCTAATTCCTTTCCTTTCCTTTCCTTTCCTTTCCTTTCCTTTCCTTTCCTTTCCTTTCCTTTCCTTTCCTTTCCTTTCCT
>JAOTQZ010000001.1:47165819-47181972 GCA_026546895.1 Pogonocichla stellata
AGTATGAATAAGGAAAAAGAGTTTCACAAAGCAATTCCTTCTTTCATATATGAATTACAAAGTATTTGTAAACTCACAAATAACAGGTAGGAAAACAGTGTAGCTCTGTATACTGGAGTAAACTCAAAACCTGTGTTTGTTGTGTAGAGATATATTTACTTCCTGCTATGTGGGCATCCCTACAGAATAAGATTCTGCAGGAATCAAAGAAAGTGATTGCACTGAAACACTTATCTTTAGATGAGATATATCTGCTGGTATGTCTTTGAATATATATCTACACACATATATTACACACATATATAACATTATATTATACATTAAGCACATATAATGCTAAATTAATAGCATATTAGTGTATATTTTTTGGGATGAATAATAAATATAATGCTCCTCACCTCTATAGCTGGGGAACAGCCTGATGTTTACACAGGGTGTTAAATGAGTTAAAAGACATGGTATCTTTTCCTTATTCTGTAACCTGGGCTAAAGACAGCCAATTCCACTTAACAAACTGTGTAGCTATTTTTGGCTGGTGCTGTTTCTAAGCCAGCCTGACTCCTAGGAAAGATCAGATATGCCTGAGAGAATGGCAGCAATATGAGTTATATTTGTTGTGGCGTTGTGCCATGTCAATGTCCTTCAGTGGCATCTAGAATAAGTGGGCTCTGTCCTGACATTTCAAACATAGCCTTGAGAAGCAGGAGCCCATCTTCATCACCCATACTGAAATTCCCCATGTTTTTATTTCCTGACAGGGCCCTAAGTACTCTGGGAAGTGCTGTGACTTTGAGGTCTTATAGTACCACTCTGGGTTAAGAGCTCAGAAAATAATATGCACAAAAATACTAATACAGGAAAGGTGTGTCTTCTCTTACAATTATTTGCATTAATTGGAAGTGCCACTAATCTAAACAATGGGTTTCAATTGCATTCAGACTGAACCACTGAAGGAAACAAAGAATTGATCTTGCTTTTCAGAGTACCTTTCTGCAAAGATGAGCTAGGATCAGTTGTTGCACTTGGAAGCATAGTAAACATTGCTTGGGTCTCAAGGTTATGAAAATTGTGAAATTCTTGTCTTTAAATTTTTCTATATACTCAATTCTCAAAGGATCACAACCACCTCAGAGGCATCCATTTTTTTAATTTCCATTTATATCTAAAAATTTTTCACCCTGTTCCAGGCTTTCCTCTTGTTTATAAATATTTTCAAAAGTATTACAGACTACCTTCTTATGAGAATTTTATATTTACTTTTAAAATACTTATATTTAATCAGATTTTTCCTGATATTTTTACAAATATAATTTCTGAATATAGAAGTTTTACAGAAGACTAATTATAAAAATCTTCTAAAGTATTCTTACAAAAAAAAATAATGAATAGACTCATATGTTTTCCTTATTTTCCCAGTAACTGCACCCTCCAATTCAATTTGCTATTACTTGTTTTCTTTTCACCAACTTTCCCAGGCCTCTACTTCCTCTGCAATGAGAGGCCTTTCCAACTGCATTATCTCCAAACTCCCTTGTTGACAGAGAATTATTCTTCCAGTTCCTTTGGAAGGACAATATCCCTTTGAACCATCTGCCGAGGAGATATGCTATTATAATTTTCATTCCTTTTTCTTCCTCTTTCCTCCCTCAAGGAATAAAATGTGTGTACCTCAATCAAAAACTGAATGAATAGCTATTTCTCTCAGATCTTCATCTGTGTTCTTTACATTTTACCCATTCTAGAAGAGGAAGCTGAATGGAACTTTCTGCATCAACTAAGATAAATAATTTATGCCTGAAACATCAGGTGATCTTCTGCAGAGCACTGTTTATAGTCTCTCTCTAATTTTGCATTTTGCCAAAAGGAAAGACTAAAAACACCCAGGTGAACAGTAGGGAGTCTAAGACATTTTTCTGGAAGGTATCTTCACGTTAAAAGATTTTAAAAGCATATGTAGAAATCTGTAAGCCTAAAACCTTGCCTCAAAATAATCTTTCCAGTATATTTTTGAGCTATATAGCAATCCTATGTAAACATTGCAGCATTAGACCACTGCTTGTTCTATTTACTAACTATCATAGGCAAATCTGTTTAGTCTCTTTGCCAAACTATTCATATTTTTGGATTTAATGTTGTCTTGTGGCTCTGAGCTCCATTACTATTTTTTTTCAACTTAACACATTATTGAATAGCACTAGATTTTTGTAAGAATCATAAGAAAATCCCATTAATTTAGAAATCACAGTGTCTATCTAATTTTGTGCCAGCATGATCATGTATATCTATTTCTGACAGTGTTTGGGTGATGCAGTCTATACAAGACATACTGAATATATTTTCTGTTCTTTACCTCCTAACCTTTAATTACTTTTTCTTTATCAAACATGTTTAATTTATTAAAAAAGAGCTTCAACCAAACAATAGCAATTTACCGCTGCTTCTATCTGCCACAGCTATGGAAAAGAGATTTTTTTTGTTTTGGAAAAATCTTTTATATATTTGATAGCTGTTATCATGACCTCTCTAAATCTTTTGTTCTTTAAGGTAAGAGGCACCACAACTTTCATTCTTTTCTCATACATCACATTTTCCATATTTGTCAATGTTTTCTGTGTTCTCATAAAGACTCGATTTAGTCTACATACTGAAGTATCCAAACATGAATTACAGCTGATATTTTAATGTTGCTCAGTAGTGAAGATAAATAATTTACTTGTCTTGCAACCTTAATTCCTATTTAAACATTTCTATTTGACTTTTTTTCTTCATAAAACTATGACATAGTGAAATTCTGGTTCCCAGTAATCTCAGAGCATTTTCTTAAGAACTGCTGTAAAACAGTTGTACTTCTCCAACCTAAATAATTTTATTATTCTCTATGATTATTCTTACTTTACAGTGGCCCTTCTAAAATATCTTTCATTTTCTTCTCAGACAATTTCACTTACAGGTCAAGATCATTTTGCACTCCTGCCCTATGCTTCGTTTGACAACCAGAGGTGATCCTGCATCCCTTCTGAATTTTAAAGACCTCTGCTGCATATCACTCATATTTTTCTTTTGCTGAAAATTACTCATCTGTCTACAGAGTCTTCATGGGAGTCATTCCATATCTCTGGTTAGTCAGTTGATTTTCAGTGTACTTTTCCCACTTCTGGTGTTCAGTGGAATGATAAAATGTCAAAAGATTACTGTACAAAATGTTTTTAAACACGGTTTATTGAATAGCAGATATAGTTCTGTTACCTCATGGAGAATAGTTTGTAAAATAAGTACAAATATCAGAATCAAGCTGCAGAAAAAATAACACGTCAGTGCAAACCCAAAATCTTTCTATACCACACAGTTTCATCTTGGTCAGTTTTATACCACACCTCCAATTCAGAAAGCAGACAGATGCCTTCTGTTACTGAGAAACTTTTTGCACACCTGTCCTCATCTTGGTTCCTGGTTTATTGTGCAATTCTACCATAGCTTTTGTTGGTGACGAATGTTGACACACATTTTACAGATACGATAGTGGGAAGTTATTTAAATTGCTCATGAAATTATCAGTTTGGGTCTCACAATATAAAAGTCTGTCAATTCACGTATTTCTGCTTGTTTTCACCTTATTGTGAGTTTCCTCCAGAATTCACTGAAATGACAAGCCTCATTTAAAAAAACTTCCTCTGCATTCCAGTGCTTTGTGGTGAGGCTTCAAATCTGATGGTTGTTTGTTCTGGTTTTGTTGAACCAGTTTTGGTTTTGTTTGTGGAACCACAACTCCACGGACTGGAACTGTTTTAACAGCAAAGATTGACCTCCACCATTAAAGCACTACACTAGTCTGTGGCAACTTAGTCATCATTCTATCCATCATATCCTATTTTTGGTGTGTTGGCAGATATGAGCGTTGATGAAATTCCAAATGGCAGGAAGTCATTTAACTGAGCTCAGGATATTGCCTTTTTTAATCAGAAAGTAATACTGGCAACAAAACACTACGCTAAATCAAAATATGAAACACTTTGCATTTTTTATTGTTTAATTAAGCAAGAGCTTTAAATTTAGTTAAAGTTAGTATAACATTTTAACATGCAGAAATAGCATGAAAATGCTCATGACTTGAGAGTTGCGTGTGAGTATCATTTTTTATATGTGTGTATATGTATGTGTGTATATATATGCCAAGGGTACCTAAATGAGGGCAAGCTTTTCAACTGGAAAAACAATACTTAAAGGAAGCAATAGAAAGAAACTTTTTTTCATGAGTTGAATATACTAGGTTTTATAAAATTCTTTACTACAGATGCCTGGATGACTTAGCATTCTCAGTTGCAGTACGATCACATTACTGCAAAATTAGAACTAGAGATGGGCAGAGATACAATTTTTTCACCAGGAGGTATAAAAACACTAAAAGTTCAAACTCCACGGAAGAGACTCACCCCACGTAGCTTCAAATGTCTAAAACTGGCCATCAACATGTATTAAAATTGCTTTGTGTTCACTGTACCATCAGCAGAAGAACATGAAATCTTCATGTCTCATCTTCAGATCTAAAATCTTATTTCAGGTCAACTGTCTTTTCTTCTCTATTGACTATAAGGAAACCTGTTATGATCAGCTCAGTTTAAAACATTTAAACCTTACAAGCCTGAACTAAGGGAGAAATGCTCCAAATTTTGATGAATTGAAGTTTACAAGATACTGGTGATTTCTTTAAGTCAGTGACAAAGCAGTAATCATGACAAAGGCTTTGATTAATATTGATCTTGTAAGTTTTTTGAGCAAGAACTTGACCATAAGCATGCCAACAGGTCCAACAACCTCATTTGTAACATAAATTTAATGGAATTACTCAGATAATCAAGGCTGGGATTGAGTACTAATTACCTGACAACCAGGGATTTTATTATCTTAGCTGTCTGTCAAATTTCATAAATTTTATGGGTTCTGTACACTGAACTTGGTATGCATTGTCACCTAAGCCTATTTAAATTCATTTTATAGACTTTTGTCATTTCAGTTCTGAAAGATACTGGAAAAGGAAGTGCTGATTCTTTGGTAAGGTATCTGTAGCTTCAAAGGAAGTGGAATACAGAGAATCTTCACACTAACCACTTGTCAATAGATTTGCTAGTCTTCCAGTACTTGATTAAGCCAAGCATTTTTAATAGCTGTGAAACTGGCAAAACATCAAACTGTCTTAATCCAAAGTCTGCACCTCTGAAATGCATTAGTTTTTACTATAAAACTTAATTGAACTGACTTTCCTCGAGTTAACACTTGATAAAATTTTGATAAAATATTTTTAATTGTGATATAAAATGTGTTTTCAAATAAGGAGTACTATCATTTAGTGACTAGTGACCTTAAGAACTGTAGTGGAGACAAATTTAATAGAGAAATATAATCAGTTTGTCTCAAAGAAAATCCATGTCAAATTAATGCTAAGCTGTTAACAAGATTTTCCTGATATTAAAACTGCTAAAGGGAATTTACAATATATATCAAAACAGAGGTAAGATGTCCAAGGATGTAATATTCTGTATCGCTGTTATACAACTCCAACACCTTCAAAACACTTTTATTCACACATAGTGATCACTATAAAACCATGTCAATTATCTTTCTTTGATGACACATAACCAAAAAAAAAAGGTCATTATATATATTGCAGTCATAAGAATCACAAATAGTACTGTAAAAGGTCTCTTGTGAAGCACAAGAAATAAAAGAACTTGAGCCTGTGCTGTAATGTGACCGAGCAGAGAGAGTCTATTGTTGCCAGTGGTGGTAAATCAGCTGGCATTCCCTAAGGATTTTAGTCTACACCCACAAATATCCCTCTGCAAAAACAAGCTGATTTCCTTCCCAATCCCACATGCTGCTCACCCTGATGTCAGAGCAGTGAGGATATTATTGACCAGGAAAATAGTAAAAGTAAATGCTATTAAGAGGTTCTTTTCTTACAGTTAAAATTATTTTATAGTTAAAATAAACCTGAACTTCCTTTGGAAAACACACACAACTACTTCATGCTTAACAATTCTGCAGTTTATAGCTACCCATCCTGTTCTCAGCTCAGTGCTCCAGCAAGTGAAAGTATTGTCTTTGTACAGAGATATTTTCCTCAAAATGTATCTTCTCCTTTTTCTTTTTCTCCTCTCTTGAGAAAAAGGTTTTAGAATTTAATAACATTTTGTTTCACTTTAACAGAACATTGTGGTTCAGATTAGTTTCCTTATTGAATTGCTGTTGGGAATATATTTCTGAAAATTTTCATTAGAATGGGATAGAAAGGACAATTTTCTTTCCAGTTTTTAATATGCTTAAAAACTGGGATGCAAAAGACTGGCACAAGTGAAAATAGCTCAGCATTCTAAAACCTACATACATTTTTTCTGTTACTCTCCATTGTTAGAAATTTGAAGAAGAAACCATGCAATAAACTGATTAAAAATAGCAGTTAAAAAGTCACAGAACCAGGCAGAAGAGGTACTAACATACAAAATGCTGATTTTTTTCCTTATTATTTGTGTTTCACAGATGTTTTTTAACTCTAGAACTACTGATGACATTTTTAATGCCTTTTGTTTATTCTTTCATCTATTTAACCTAGACATATGAATTATATACCCCCTCAAACAGGGTATAACCATGGCACTTCAACATTGATTAGAATAAACAGCTTTTACTTATTTTTTTATCAAAGAAAAAATCTCATTACATGCAGATCTCTGAGGCTGAGGTAATTCCGATTTAAGAAAAAATAGAAGGGACATTTTTATCATTGTACTGCAAACCCAGGCTACAAGGGCAATTTTATGAGGATACTTTCTTCTTTGCTGAGTCTATCTGGGCTCATTCTAGTTAGTTACATAAAAAATTACAGGTTTACCTTTCTTCTGAGTATATATTATAAATTAAAATACTGTGACTACATTACTGTGTTTATGATCAAAACATAATTCATCACATTTAACATTTTCCAATATATATTCATGCAGTTTTACTAAGAGAACAATTTCATATATTAGACGGGAATTCTAAGATGAAAAGCAGTGCATAAGAGTAAGTACAGCTTATATCTTACTATTTAGAGAGTCAAAAATTAATCTCTGCATAAAACAGAAGCCAGCTTGTATTCCATGTAAGAGTCCTGAATAGGAATGTAACCCTTTTTCACTCTTAGAAAAGGAAAATCCTTGCATTAACATAACACCTATCCTACCATCAGTGCTTCCTGAAGGTAACTGCATTCACAGTGTTAATTTACCCCTTGAACTGTCTTTGTAACATTTAAAAGTCATGGCTCTCTCCCATATACTTGGCTGTATTGTAGCAATTAAATAGAAAATTGTAGCACCTGTGCATGCTGTTTTATTTCCATCACAGTTTCCAGATTGCACGGAACAGGTGATACAGCAACACAGAAAGTCTCATTTACAACAGGGAAACACTTCAGTGTGCATAGCGGTGTGTGTCATCTCACTGCAGCTAGACCTCCACAATAAGGAAGATAAGGACTCCTACAACAGTATGAAGTTTACCAAAAAAGTGCACCATGCATGACTAACAGTATCCCCTTCCTTTAAAGAAGAGTAGAGGCAAAGGGAAAGTTCCTGCTTCTCTGCCTACCCTGAGAATTAGTCACACAGCTAAAAGACATCGCAAGATCATGGCCAGCAATTCCAAGCCCTATTGTCATCTCTTGTCTCCTTTCTGGAAAGACACAGATATGCATCTCTTTCCTTATATGTGTCTATTAAAGACAGTTAGTTAAGATATTTATTTTTTCTTAGTGCTAAATCATTCAGCACACTCTTTTTGCTTTGTTTTATGCTTCAACGAAGGAAGTCCAGGCCTTATTTATTATGAAAACAATGGCAATACTGCCATCAGACACATTAGTACAGCACAATGGAATGTTTTGACTCTCAAACCCATTAAGATCCAAACCAGAAGTCTCTAAAAATTACTTCAATAATCCTTTACCTATCCATCTATCTGTACATAATGTATACAGAAGTACGCTATTTTATGTGGGGCTTTTTGTTTTGTTTTCTGTTGTTGTTTTTCTTTGTTTGTTTGTTTGTTTGTTGGTTTGTTTTTTTCTTACTTAGTTACAAAACTTAGTGTATTCTCTTCTAGAATCTGAAGGCACCCGTTCCCAAAAGCTCTCATTTTACCACTAGAGGGCCAGTAGATACTAGAATTCTTTACCTTTCCCATTATACAGCTAATGGAGGAAGAATCTAGAGCAGGAGCAAATATTATTTCTGGCAGTTTGTTATTGCTTTGTTTTATCTGTTTGCCACTGGACAGTGCTCACAGAATCTAACTGAATTGTTAACAAGTAAAGATTTGAAGAGCACAATTCTTGGAATGGGATCAGAACTGCATAAATAAATATGTTAGCTACCAGGTTTATGCAATTTATTACATATAAATGCTCTCCATACCCACCAATATGCTAAAGGAGATACTTACAAGAATGCCTGCACATGCACACATGCTTTCGAACTTAGTTGCAAGTTGCCTGAGACCTCCATCAAGTTTTCAGAAATG
Organism: Pogonocichla stellata; assembly: GCA_026546895.1. Classification (NCBI taxonomy): domain Eukaryota; kingdom Metazoa; phylum Chordata; class Aves; order Passeriformes; family Muscicapidae; genus Pogonocichla; species Pogonocichla stellata. The sequence goes on from JAOTQZ010000001.1 coordinate 47,174,376, forward strand.
ATTGTTAGCTGGGGTATATCAACTACCTTCCTAGGCATTTCTGCCATATAGAAGAATTTGAAAAAATAATCACTTTAAGATATTTACATATTTTTACTCTTAGGTAAGGCTGCTTTGCGACAATTAGGATAGAATAAATTTAAACTCTTCATTAGGGCCACTAAAAATTAATTCAATGAAGAAAGATATCTGATGGATCTTCATGAATCTAGCAATATCTGCAGGAATTATTTTCAAGTGCTGGCTAAAGTGCATTCCTGTGTATTTCCACTTAAGCCATCTGCCAATCTTAATACTTATTCCTGAGGGAGGAAATCTTCCAGTGCTGTTTTTCATTTGATTTGCAAGTACATCCTGTTTAGGTACTTATCAAAAGACCAGAAGAATAGATGCCAAATTCCACAAGCCCTGGTTTAGAAAACGAAATGTGTAAGACTAAAATATCAAGCTATATTTAAAAGGAGCTGCAGCATTGTTCCTTTATATCTGAAAAATATGCGTTGCCGTTTACAGGCCAGATATATTTATGCATGTCTCCACAGTAACTGCTCTGTTTCCTAAACATTAAAGGATTTTGCTAAAAGTTGCTAAACTCCACTGGTTTGATGATTAAGGATGAAATCCAAAGAAACAACTAAACAAGTGAGCTATGCAAGAAGAAATCATGATTAACTCAGAGCACCAGTTAGCTCAGTTGCCTAAACACTCATTGACCACAGGGTTCAAAGCAGGAGTGTTTACGTTCTCAGATGACAGGAGTTCTGCTACTGTACTGTTTACTGCCATTGTGTCTGAGCCAAGGTCTTGGTGCTTATCTCATGCTTCAGGCTGTTCAGACTGTGCCTAACTCTCCCAAGATGCATATGTTGGAGGGAAAGGTGGAGGGAAGAGAAAGGAAGAGACCACACCCAAAGCACTCTCACAGTATTTAGTACAACACAACCACACAGCTAAATCTCACGGACTGCCATTTCCAAAAACCGATGGAGAGAAGCTGCAGGTTTGCCCAGGACTATTGGTGTTCATTTCTTCTTCCAAAAAGAGACTGCCTAACTAGCAGTCTGTGTGCAAAGCTGAAACTGCAGTGGGAAGATTCTTCCATTAAATGTTGGGCTACTGAGCAGAACAAAGTCAGTGAGAAGTACAGGAGAGCCTATGCATCGCCCGTTAGTTAGTACAGCTGCACTCCCTGGCAGGAGAAGGGGTTCTTTAAGTTCCATTTCTTGATTCAAAGTCCTTATACTTTCTACATTAAAGAGTCATTGGACAAAATGCCCTAACTCCAATAGCAAGAATTAGAATTCTTGAGAGATTAGAATTCAGGGAGAAAAGGGAGAAATAGGCAAGCAGGGACTTGTCTCAGTGAAAAGTACTGTTTTCTTTGCACCTCATCTCTTGGAAGGCTAAATTCCTAGAGTTCCTGCTAGCTTAGAGTACAAAATTCCCATCCTAGGAAAAATTTTAACCAACTACTGTCAAGGTTTTGTAATCAATATGATTAGGTGACTGCCTGCTCTGTTCTCTTCCATGACTTCTTTTAATCAGTAAAGCTCTTATTGACACTGAGGCTAAAAATCGTTTCCCTAAAATGTAAACTGATCCATCTTAGCTACTCACTATAGGGGTTTTTTATGAGCAAAGAACAGGGATTTGAGACACAATCTATTTTACCCAAAGTCAGCCACCTAAATTAAGTTCAAAAACTTTGAATAACCATAAAGGGGTCTATTTTTTCTTGTTGAATAGAAAGGAGTTAAAATAGGCACTCAGAGGAAAAGTTCTACCATATGGATATCCAAAATCAAGTGAATAATAGTGCCTACAATTTCACTGAGAGTTTGCTTACATAGAAGTAGCCAGTCTAAATCTCAGATTATCATTTTAGTTAAGTAACAGAACAATCAGTAAAGTTCTGACCAAAATATTATTTTCTAATAAAATATTTTCTAATGTAAAAAGCACCCTAAGAACAAATCCTGTTTTTTTTATTCATAACAAATAAAAGTCAATTGAAGGTACAGATACAAATTTGTAATCTTTTCCTGCTAACAGGAAAAAAAAAGTTTTCTTAAAGGTGGCCTGATTTACTGTTATTAGTAAGCTGTGGATATCTACTGCTTTGAGGAAACAGACAGCATAAGTGTTAATGTCAATCTGTGACTGGGAGCTTTCAAATACACTGTTGAAAAAAGTAACAATAAAGTCTATTCCCAGGTATCCACCAAATATTTGCACCTGAAGTTACTTCTGCATGGTTCTGTGATACCTCTGTACAGAGAGGCAGGATGGAAATGTTTCTTTAGTATCAGTTTATCTAGTCCTCCATCAGTCTTGGCCCACGTGTGCTTTTCTAACGCCTTTTTGCTCCTATGTATGCAGCTTGCATAATGCTGGGCTTTGCTTCCTGCTGGAGTTATTAACCCTGTGTGCTTCTCCTTGTCTCCAGATCCAAAGCAACAAAACATTAAGTTGCTGGCCAAGAGGCCATGTGTGGCTTGAGAGAGGTTAGTGGGGCTTGCCTATTAATGAAGAGAAGAGTGTTTCGAACCCGCAAAAGAATGTATTTTTAAAATCATGGTGGAACATTTTTTCTACAAGTGTATATAACAGCGAGAAATTGTTATTAAAACTACAAAAACAACCAAAACCACAAAAAACAAACAAAAAAATCCACAAGAAACCCCAACCAAAACCAAAATGAAGCAAATTTAAAAAAAAAAAAAAAAAAAAAAAACAAAAACCACAAACACACAAAAACTAAGGAAGAAGCAAACAAATAAACAAAAAGTAAACACAAAATAATCCCCAAAACAAAATCTAAGTTAGGGGATTCACAAGCAGGGGGAGTCAAAAAGTGGATACTGTTAAAGTTGTGACTCTGGTGGTGAATGCCAGGAAATTGAGGGTCAAGGATGACGTTCCATTTCAATCTCATGCTGTTGTTCCTGTCTCTGAGTTCTCACAGACACTGGAGAAAAGTTTATAATCTGAATTGTCTTGGGTTTGTTCACTGGAGTTCCTAATTCTACCGTTTAAATGTAGCTTTCCTCTGTATGAACATACTCCATTCATGATCTCCAGGCTTACAGTGACCCTTTTTGAAATGCTGCACTAGCTGTAGGAAGAGCTAGTTTGTCACAATAACTGATCGTGAGCCACAGAACAGCTTCTCCATCATATCTTGCAGCATGAAATGAACATTTTTTATATTTTCTAACATGGATCTTTTTCATATTCATTTTTAAAAAGGGAGATTGACTGCAATAGTATTTTACTAAGAAATTCAGTCTGATCTGGCATTGTTAACTCAGTCAGGAGAGGCATCTCCCAACATAGCAGTGCTCATTTGCTCAAACGCCTAAGCTATCACAAAGATATTTTTAAAATTACTAACTGCAGTGCAACAAGAGAGTCAGTTTGGCAAGGGTGTCAATTCATAGGCATGAAAGACCAACACATCCATCTAGTCTATCTCTTGATGCTTTGGAGGCAGAATAATATCTATCCTTTGACAAGGAAACAAATCTGCCCAGTGTTAGAGCCAAATGATTTTTGGCTTGGCAGTTTATAAGAATGTTGCAGAAACTTACTTGCAAGAATAAATGAAAGTCAGAAAGGATTCAATCCAAGAGAACCCTAGTAAAAAAATCACTGCAATCATCCTGGGGAAACCAGGAAAAAACATCAATATACCACACTCTCACTTATCTTAACATCAACTTCCTTTTTTTGCCCTCTTTCTCTTTCTTTTCTCCCCTCTCTCTCACTCCTTTAAGACTATTAAAATTCAAAGAATTAATTTATGACCGTGCTGGCATTCCTGCGCATCCTGGCGTTTGTTGCTATCAATCGGCCCTTTATGCCGGTCGCTGGAGCGGATGTTTGCAGTTGCTGGCAGCTGTTGTTGGGGGCCCCAGCACAGCTGATGGGCTGGCAGCAGGCACAGGGAGCCAGCAGCCCGGAGCCTGGGAAAGAGCCCAGCCCCGAATGCGCTCGCCTCCGACGGGGAACTAGCTCACCACACGCGAGATTAGAGCGCTAGCTCGGGGGATAGCGCATCTGACCCGCTTTCCAAAAGCATCAGAAATTAGAAATGGTAATTCTTTCATGAGAAATGTAAAGAATTTCGTGGATGGAACTGGTTGGCTTTTTTTTTTTTTACCGAAGAAATTCTGCTAGAACTTGATCTCCTTTGAGCACTTATTTAAACAAATAGTTATTGTGTTATGGTTTTTTTTTCTACAGTGAAATGTTTTAAATATGGTTTAAAAATAAATTTATATGTGCTTGTCTCTGAAATTTGTGGGTGCTACAAATTTTCAGGCGTAACTTGTTGTGCCAGTAAATCATTTGGGATTTTTTTTTTTTTGGTTCTTTATTCCTTTTTTTGTATGTTTGTTTGTTTGTTTTGTTTTTATTTGTTTTATTTTGTTTTGTTTTTGGAAGGGGGAATCACTTTCAAGTAGTTAACTCCTATTTCTTAATGGTTTGATCTAAAGAATAAAAAAAAAAAAAGCCAGGAAAAAGATGTTATTCATAAAAATAGAATTTAGGCTCCATTTTTTTACTTTCATTCGTCATATAGACAGGATCAGTCCCCAAGCCAGATGAGATCAAATTAAGTCCTCTGTGTCCTAAGGGGATCTGCTGTAATAGTCAAGAAGTATCTGCATGCTCGGGGGTGGGTATGTGTGTATGTGTGTGTTAGAACATACCACATCCCTTTTCATATCCTGCATTTAGACTGGGGTTTTTTCAGGATCATGAAGTTCTCAGCAATTCTGATCTAAGCATGGCAATAAAACACTGTCTCATCCAGCTGTGACACTAACTCCCTCCATGCTCTGGCAATGTTTTCATGACTTTCTGCAAAAATGAAGAAAATTTTTATCTACTTCACAGATGTTTTTTGGGGAGAATAAAATTATTTTTGCAACCTACTTAGAAGAAAAAAGATATTATCACAACTCCAAGTCCAGTGCCACAGTTCTTATTAAAAATTTGCTTTATAAAACAATTTTGATTTCATAAGTCACAGTATTAATGTCTTGGCAGATGCAACCCCTAGAGTCAGTGCTCTACCTGTGTTTGGACTTGAGAATTGCTACCTGCGGTGCATGTTATACTCACTATCTGCACCTGCAGAAACCACAAGTTTTTCTTTTGAGTGAAAAGATGCAAAAAAGCATTTTAACAGATATAAGAATCCACAGAGAACATCGATGAGCATTCTCTTCTGTTTTAGCTTACTGTATTTTCAATTAACAGTGACATTTGATGTTGGGGCACTTCTTCAGAGAATAAAATAAAAATATAGGAGAGGAAACTCAGGTTTAGAAGAAAAGGCATTAGAAGCAAATCACCGGAAAGAGGAAGGATATATGTTGTAATTAATTTTTACTATTTACTTCCCCTGAGAATCTGCAACTTGCAAGGGAGAAACTGTTGGCTTCATCTGTGCTTGGAAGTCAGCTACACACCTGGGGTTGAAGAATACGTAGGAAACTGTACATTTTAAAGAGAGAGGTCTGAAATACTACTTTCATAAAAAGATTTTGGGGATGGGGAGCACTCAAATTTCTAGCAGTTTCTGTTTATTTCCAGTCAAAACCAGCTGAGAGGAGCAAGTTAACTGTGTAAGTGAACAAGTTAGTCTGTATCAGATCTCCCTCAAATTAATTCTTGGACCTGAGATTACTGCTTCCACATGAGAAAGAGGAAGGGAGCACGTGACAAACAGAGAAATGGGGAAAGACAGGGAAGCAAGAGATGGGAGACAGGAAAAAAGATGCAGAGCACTATATATTTTGCTAGTGACTGGTGTTCATTTTCATTAATTACTGAATATTATGAGCATACTGAACCTTTAAAAAAAAGGACCCAGTATCAAAGAGATTTATCATCTTGGAGCATCAAAAACTGATGCAACCTCATGCTATGACTCTAAAACCAGTCTAAAAGATACAGCCATTCATACTTATAAAAGCTATGAGGGGGAAAAAAAAAGGTGACAAGAGAAATGAGCTTATTTTCTATTAATTGACTCAGTACAGAGGAGCTACAAGACAAAATGCCCATGGTTTAACTTGCCCACAGTTTAACTAAACTGCTTGGGAAAGAATCTGACAGTAAAGACCATCCTGTTCCTGCAACCATTCTGCTTTCAGAATGGCTTCCATTGTCACACCAGATGTGTTGCAGCGATCGTGTGACCCTTTCTGAAGGTAAAAGAAGAAAGCAAAGAAGAGTTTGATTGTTTTCTAAACCACAACTTGGATGCACAATTAACTGAATGTAAATGTAACTCAGAGTACCTAAAGCAGAATGATATATATGAGTCAGTCATGCTATCTCCAATGGGGGCTTGCATGAGCTAATTTATCTCACCCTGAAGCAAGAATGCCTTGTATGATAACATCCCATTTTACCCATTCCTCTCAGCTGGATGTAGTGCAGGTGTAGGCATATGCACTAGAGATGCCTTAAGTTGAGGGAATGAAGTCATTCCCTGAACTCGCCCCAACATCTTTCCTGTCACTCTTCCAGAAAGTTATTCCATGACCTTCACTACAACTTCAGATCAGCAGTGACCAAAATACTCCATTACATGAGCTATGACAAGTTATTAGATCTTTACAATTCGCTCCACCCATCCTGTTTACATGCCTCAGTATGGAAAGCCATGAAAAATATCATCATGAGGATGATGTGACGGGAAAGAGAAGAAATATTTGCTGCTTCTTTTAATTCCTGAAAGGCATGTGCCCACACCAATGCTTGGGCTGGTGAGACATCGTTTCTAATTTTTCAATCAATTTCTCACAGCCGCAATTCCTCTACCAGGAGGAACAGTTTATAAAACAAGAGGTTTCTGCTATCTCTTTCTAGTTCAGCCAACCATATCAAGAATCCTGCTCCTTATCAAGTGCCAGAATGGGCTGAGTACTCATATGAAAGGTAGGAAGGAAATATTAAATATGCTTATGGCTGATTATTAAAAATATAAAATATGCCAAGGTGGATTATTCCACCAGTCAACTTATAGAACGCTCTCACATCTAAGGCAAAAGTGGGGCATTGCAAGAAATGATTTTTAAATGATAAATGAGTCTCAGGAGAAACACTCATGCTATCTGATTCAGAAAGACTCTGAAGTATTTATGGGGTTTTTGTTGAAAATTTCGGAACCTGCAGGTGTTATGTTTTTCTTCTCTTATATTGATAAAACAATTTCTTTCCCCCGTAATTGATTAATAGTTGTCTCTCAATAACATATGTTTAAAATCAGAAAGTCTTCCACCATATCCTTTAAAATGTCATTTTAAACCGAAGTAAGAGACGAAAAAATCCTCAAACAAATGCCACAAAACTACTGACCAGTATTAATATAAATCAGAGGACATCAAGGATGACGCTGACTGATAGGAAAAAGAGGACTGATTCATCTATGTGTATGTGTATGAATGTGTTCACAAAAGCATGGAAAGAAATTATTCAATGAAGGATTGAAAGCCATTTAGAAAAAGAAAGCAACAGAACAGAGTCAATATGACCTAAGGATTACAACAGCCTTGATTTTATGAACACATTTCCCCAA